>CM068825.1:15522857-15919925 GCA_028554795.2 Sinohyriopsis cumingii | reverse complement strand
AGTGTGTCCAGTCAGCATGGTCGAAAAAGGTTTACAACCATTGAGAGCTGCTGAAGGACTCACTTTACTACAGATATGAAAGAATGAGAACAATACTATAAATCAGTGAAGATAAAATAGAGTATATATGTGTTTGACTGTCCTTGATTGGTTGATAATGAAAGTAAGATTTTAGTAAAAATAATTTTTGAGATCTTTTCCTACTAGTAACTGAAAAAAAGTGAGGGACATTGTTTTATTAACATAATTTCCATCCCTTTACAGACCTGAGTTTGGAAGACTCATTACTGAAATCAGCAGTTGACTCTTTGGTGCAGTATTGAAAACACACATTTCAAATTTGTGTTAGGTCCAGAAAATGGTGCAGCTGTTATGGATTTCTTTTCACAAAAGCTGTCGTCATACTAATACAAATTTGATCATGAGCACTTAAAATTTTAAGTTATTGAATTTTAATATCATGGTGCTTGGACAGGTTTACAGTGGGAACTGAATTAGTACAGCAAGTCCTGAATTCTTGAGTTTTGTGCAGAAACATGGAATCCATGCAGAATACATCCAGAAATGTAGAGGTTTTCAATCTTGGATTTAGTCTCCCTGTTGCATTTCACATTGATATGCATATTCACAGACAATTAGTAAAGAAGTAGGAAAAGTAAGTGAGAAATTTAATACATTTCATAAACAAGACAAACAGTATGTGGGGGGACAAGATCATAAGAACAGGCTGGAATGGAGAAGTATAATAAAAACAATAATGAGTAGAAGTGTGCCTCTTTTTTAAGTGTGCACCATTATTTTCTTAGCTTCAGTAAGAAATTTCATCAAAAGGAAGACAATAAAGGGTGTACAGTTAACTAAACCAATATGAATTTAGCTACTTAAAAGATGTATCAAATCAATTTTAACCTTCTGGTTATATCTGTTCTGGTCTGTTCCTGTCCATTTTGGTGATTATGCCCAATGAATCAGTATGGTTGGAAATTTGTTTGGCAAATTTGACAGATTATGATTACTGGTATACTCTGTACTTCTACCTGAGAGATGTGAATAATTTTATTTCTTGGTTTGTTGATTCTGGTTGTTGCTCAGTTTGAATGCATCATTGAAAAACACTGATGCATTATCATACTTTGTTACAAATATTTATTACAGATGCATATCTCCAGATACTGGTGAATATAGCTTAAATAAGTTCTAGTTGCAACAATGGACATCGTTAGAGAAACTTTAACTTTAAGTGAGATAAAATGTAAACTTTTCAGTGATGCAGGATTGCTTAAAACTTCTCCATTTCGTATGCTCACCATGAAAAATCCATTTGTACAAACTGATGATGACCTTTTGGTAACGGTCAGAAAAGCATAATTGACGATATTTCATTCCATCTACCAGTTGAATCCTGCTGTTTCAAATAGTTAGCCTGGCAATTTGAAGTCTGTCTCTCACTCTTGCATACGTTATATACCATTGCGTGCACACAAACACACACAAGTGCATGTACACCAACTCTTACACATATTTCTGATGATGATTCCTGATGTTATTAGAGACCATCCCAATGACTGACCTGGGCCAAAACGAATGTGCCCACATGATTATTCCTGACTGAATGTGCTCACTTGATTGAGCCTAAAATGAATGCCTTCACTCAATTGGACCTAAATGAACATGGCCACCTGGCTGGGCCTAAATAAATGTCAGCCCAGCTGTATTTATAGCTTGCAATGTTGTCTGTTTTCTAAAAGATCTCTTGTCTGCTGCCCATGTCAAGGCAGATGTTGGTCAGACAATTGAGAATATTAGCAGAAAAGTTATTGCTGTGTGCACATTAGAGCAAACGGAAAAGGTATCATTTTGTTTTTAATTTTTTTGACATACCATACTTTGCAAAATACTAGTACGGTCTTTTCCCTTACAGATTCAAGCATTGTTGTGGAGGGGTCAGGACTTAGTGCAACATTTGGGAAGGAGGAGGCCCATAGAATACATCAGGAAAACTTACAGACGCTGTCAGTAATGTCACAGGATGAAATTCTTGCTGAGCAGAAGAAGCTGCTGGAAACACTTGGTACAACCAAGTCTCCTTTTACTACTACTATAGGAAATGTTTGATTCACTAGACTTTTGAATGTGTCGGTTAAAATTGCAGTGACCTTTGGTAATTTATTATTTTTATGGGATTTTATGTGTTTGTGAGATTAACAGAAATACAGTCAATGCACTATGATGAGATTTTTCAGGGAAATTCAGTGTGTATATATGTGCTTGTTGGAAATAATGATGATACCTGTTTGTAATGATGTAGAATGTTTCTTGAAACTAAACTTTCCATCCTTTCCATATCAACATGATTTGATGAATTTGAGCATCTTGACTATTGGTCTCAGGATTATTAGACTATGGTACTCAGGACTGTTAAACTATTGGTCTCAGGATTATTAAACTATGGCTCTCAGGACTGTTGGACTATTGGTCTTGGGATTATTAGACTATGGTGCTCAGGACTGTTAAACTATTGGTCTCAGGATTATTAGACTATGGCACTTAGGACTGTTGGACTATTGGTCTCAGGATTATTAGACTGTTGCACTCAGTACTGTTGTATTCTTGTTCTCAGGATTATTAGACTATGGCATGTTAGACTATTGGTCTCAGGATTATTAGACTATGGCACTCAGGACTGTTAGATTACTGGGCTCAGGACTATGAGACTGTTGCACTCAGGACTAATAGACTGTTAAGGATTATCTTGAGTTGGAATGCAGTTGCAAAAATACTTCAGTTATGCAAGGCTTTGGTTTATGTTCTGTACACAGACTGCACTGGGCATTATGTGAAATTCACTAACACCTATTCCATTTTAATCATTGAAGCTTGTTTCCTATATTTTGGTTACATCTACAGCTATGCACTATTAGATAATTTTTTTAAATTATTTTTTCCCCAGACCACAGAATGGTGGAGTTTTTGAACTCCAGAAAGAAGCGGAAGCAGTCCGCACAAAACCAGAAGAGTGAACCTGCCATTACTCATTCTGATTCATCGGTTAAGAAAAGCAAAGATATGACTGCAAAAACTAAAGGTATCCTGTCCTAATTTATTTTGTAGAAAATTTGTGATGGTTATTCACCCCATTATTATATAGACTTATAAGTAGAGTCCATTTGGAAACTGTACAGACCCAGATCACCCCATTATTATATAGACTTATAAGTAGAGTCCATTTGGAAACTGTACAGACCCAGATCTGCTGTCACATACTGTGCCATGTGATTTAGATCTATGCAGTTTGTTAGTTGTAATCATTAAAACAAACAACACATATCTTGATCTGCCAGCACATTATGCATCATCAGATCAGAGTCTATGTTAGCTGTTGAACTCAACTTATAAATGAATATATACGTTGTATATTTGATGTTCTCTTTTGAATCTTCATGTTTTCTAAACTTTAAATTCAAATCTTTGGAAAAACTTTTATTGTTACATTTGTATTCTTCTTAGGAGCTGTTTCACTTAAACACGCATGGTATGATTATTCTTGGAGATTTAAACTTATACTTTGACTGTCCCGGAAACCCAAAAACATCAATAATCCTAGAGTCCATTAATGTTTTCAACCTCAAACAGTCATTTAACCAACCCACCCATAAACATGGTCACATTTTGGACTGGATTCTTCATAGAACTGATGATAATATTCTACGTTCCTTCCTGGTATCCCACGAACTTGCATCAGATCACCTCTGCATTATATGCCATCTTGACTTATCAGTCCCTAACCCTCCACCTTTATTTGCTACTAAGATAAACCTCCGTATGATAAATCGAACCAAACTAATGCATGAATATCCAAGCAAACCTTACAACTTGCCTACCTCTTACAGCAGAACAACTCGATAACTGACTGCGTTAATTGCTCGACAAACATGCCCCAACCACCAAGTGCAGAGTATCAATTCAAAAGTGTTCTCCATGGTATAGCAGTGTTAGGGACCAGCTTCACACTGCTAAAAGAGACCGCCATAAAGCTGAGAGGCTTTGGCATTCCACCAGATTCACTATTCATAAGCAAATCTATGAAGCCGCTAAGAAGAACGTCACAAACATATTCCATGCAGCAAAATCAACCCACTACAGTACTAAGATCATGGAAAGTTCCAGCTGCAAAGAGCTCTTCGAGATTAATAACAAGCTAATGTCAAGGAACAAATGTAGACCACTTCCAACTATCTTCTCTCTAGTCGACCTGTTTGCATATTTCTTCTGTGACAAAGTACAAACCATTAAAGATAAGCTTGACAACACAATTTCAATTGTTTCATCATCAGCATACAGTTGGGATACAGAATTTCAGCGGCAACCATTAGCAGCATTTGAACCTGTCTCTATGGATTTGGTATGTACAATTGCGATGAAGAGTGCACCAAAGTCATGTGAACTTGATCCATTCGCAAATATCTGTAAGTTGATGCCACTAAAACACTTGTATGTTCATTAGTACATTCAAGACTGGACTATTGTATAAACTCAATTCTGTCTGGTTCATCTCAATATATACTTCAGAAACTTCAAAACGTTCAAAACACAGCTGCTCAGATCATACTTAAAGTACCACGATCAGAGCTTACCTCCGCACTGCTCTGTACCCTGCACTGGCTATCCATTGGATCCAGAATCAAACACAAAATGTGTTCTCTGTGCTACGTTTGACTGACGACTCCAGTCCAACATACCTATCTGACCTCACCCATGAGTACACACCAGCAAGATACTTACGCTCCTCTTCTGACAATTGTATACTCATTATTCCCACAATGAAAACAAAGTCATATGGACAGCGTTCTTTTGCATACCAGGGCCCAGCAATGTGGAATGAATTGCCCACTGAACTTAAACACAAAGACACAGTGATCACATTCAAGAGAGTTCTCAAAACTCACTTATTTCGACTGCAGGAACAAACTTAAAGACCTAATAATGTTCCCTACCTTAAATGTTTACAGCATGTTTTTATGTTTTTTAATTTCATGGTGTTGTTTTTCTGTAATAATTTCATTATATATGTTTTTTTTTATGTTATATTTGTTGTCTAATATTGTAAAGCACTTAGAGCTTCTAAAGATTAGGCGCTATACAAAGTCCTCTTTGTTATTATTATTATTACCCAGAGAAGGCATTGTTTTAAAAAAATATATGCCATGGTACTTTGATTCCATTCCTTTTATATTAAAATGATAAGAATATTCTAAGTTGCACATGTTGGTGACTGCCCTACATTAAAAGTGCCTCTCCTGCATCGCAAGTGTTTTTTACTGGAACAACCCTAAGTTCCAATAAATGTAAAACTTGCAGTTTTTATTTTACCTGCTGGAACTGAAAATGCATCTCAAGATTTTCCTGTACTCAGCTGTAGAGCAAGTTGGAAGAGTTGTTCATCTCAGGGAAGTACACTCCATCTGTATTTCTTGCAGTTTTCATTCCAAGATGAAGTTTTCCTTTCTATTGTAGAATTACATTTTTTTGTTGTAAATATACATTAGGCACCCTTTTGTAGTTAATTGCATTGTAGCTAGTATGTGCATTCAGTAATGTCTACTCAACTTTTATTTATTCTGCAATATAAATTATAGATTTTAAAGTCATGCAGGTAATTTTTTATCTATAGAAAATTTTAATTTATTCACAGCATCAATAATTTTAAATGGTGTTGCATGTATATCTCCTGCATAAAAATCCGCTTATGTTCCTGTTCTTACAGGGAAGTTTTCAGTATGTAGTGCATGGTCAAATAGTGTCAACTTCATAGTTATAAAGCAGTGCATCAATGATTTTACGTGTTTGGGTAGTTGCTTGGGCCTGGTAAGTCCATAGCAAGACGATAAATGTACCTTCTCTTCTTACCTATTCTGCTAATTTATTATGATTGGGTAATGTGTTTTAGAAGAAACCAGTCACAATACAAGCACAAACTCCGGGAGCCCTGAGTGGCCGAGTGGTCTAAAGTGCTCTCTGTTACGGATCATTGCCATCTCACCTCTTTCTGCGTGGGTTCGAGTCTCGGATTCAGCCAATGTGGGTATGTGAGAAAGCTTGCCAGTAGCTTCTCATGGGTCAGTGGTTCTTTCCGGGGTTTTCCCGGGTTCTTCTTCCACCATTAATACTGGCCGCCATGTATAGCCTATCGTGTGCTGAAAAATGGCGTTAAACCCTATAACAACAACAACAACAACAACAAGCACAAACTCCAAAACCCTCCCAGTATGCACATCTGCTCTGATGACTAGATGGTATTAGCGCTAGTCCCAGCATCCAAAACAGGCTGCTGTCATTTAATTTTCATCTCTGTAAGTAGACAACTTTATAGCACTGCTTTAGAGGGCTTGTTTAATAAAATAGAGTTTGTACTCCTGTATTTTGATTTGAATCTGTATTATTGAATAAACATGTTTTACTCCAAAAATTCTTACAAACCTTTTTCACAAAAGTCAATAATAGGATCATTTGATTTTTAGTGTTTTACATCACAGCAGCACTTTGAAGGCCACTTTACCTCTGATAAAAGGACATAAAATGATTAACAATGATGAATGTACTCAATATATGTGTGCTTTTGAGTTTCTATTTTAAATTATTTATTTAATTCATTATGTTATTATTGGCTACTTTGTGTGTTCAGGTGATTAACAATTTATTCCTGTGGTAATATTACTATTATTTTAAGACATCTTTATATTTGTTATTATTTCTTTTAAAAAAGCCCCATTTTTAAGTTCAAATGTCATATAAATAAGGTCTATAAATTTTTTTTAAAAATATGGTTCAGAGGCCAGCATCTTGCAGCTCTGCAATATTTAACCTTCATGTAATTCGGCAAGTGTTCCACCCTAACCGTCATTGTTACTTCCTATGTTCACAGAGGAAACACAGGTTCCAGTTGAGGTGAATAAGAAATGGGTTCACATGGAAAAGGTCGAGTATGATAAGTTGGAGTGGATGAAAGACCTACCTCCACCCTCAGCTACTGGACACAAGGTATTATCAGCAGGATAACTTGACTGTTTAGCATGATTTACAGCAGTAACTTGGACTGCTTTTTCATTTCTTTTTCATGTAAAATCTTGTCAGTCTAGTTCTCTGCATGAGTCATACTCTCTCTGTCTTCATTTTTTCTGAAGAAGCAGACTAAGATAGGAATCATTACTTAGAATTGTATAATTGCCAGCCAATTGTTGACTTTGTATTTTGTGTTCGAATTTCCTCAATTTGAAACATCAAGAAAAAGTGATGTTTCTTCTTCTTCTATAAAATTGTTTCTTATTTTCTAATCACAGAAGTTTTACCTAGAACACATATGTTAATTTCTCTGATTTTTAATATTCAGACTGGTCAACAGGCTAGATTTGATTTTCAAGGAAATCTGATACCAGCTGATGCAGATATACCAGTCCATTTTGGTCTCCATCACCATGGTGAAGAACCAGAGGTATAAATAGTTGCTTTCAGATGTTATGTATATTTTTATTTTTATTTTGTGGTTGATCTTTGTCCTTAAATGGAAGTGAGTTTTTTCCTACCTGACTAATGTCTTTTTTTTTTGGTAAACAAGATTTTACATAGCTAATTTTTGTCTATGATTGTAAGCTAATTTTTGTCTATGATTGTAGATTATATTTTAGGATAATTATTATTTCTAGGTAAACATGTTCACTTAAATTTGAGTTAAGGATATTAGTTTTCCCCATTGGAATTCCTGATGTTTTCCATGTTCTTTACTAAAGTTTTATTAGTAGTCCTGATCTTGTTTATAACTTAGAATGTGTTGGAAATGAACATTTGATCTTGATCTTGGTCATCTTATTGTGTCTTAGGTTTTTATATCAAGATTGTTTACATCAGAATTATTTATTCCTATCTTAAGATCTGAAGTGAAATCAGTTGTTTAGTTGTGTTCAATTTTAATTTGAGAGGATTTATTTATTATATTCACTGGACTTACAAAGCACCCATTAATGTTTTCTTACTTAATCACTATATTGGAATTATTGTGAATTTATTTAGAGCCATTTTAGATTACATCATTATAATATATCAAGACTGCTAGCACTATTCCAGGCTATTGGTACATCAGCACATCCGAGACTGGAATTCATTCGAAACACCACGGGAATTCATTTGGAATACTCGCTACTCTTGGACTTGTGATTGAACATTTAAGACTATTTGGGATTTAAGTCAGAATGAAGTAGGTTCTTTTCAAACTTTAACTTTGTATTCAAGAGAAATAAATTATTTATTGAATTTTACTAATCTTGTTGGTGTGTGTGTGTGTGTGTGTATATATATATATATATATATATATATATATATATATATATATATATATATATTGATACATCCCTAGGGATAAACTATACATGGGATCTCCTTCAGATTTAGGAATACAAGTCTTTCGGTCAAAGTTTCAGTATTTCTTGGTTAATTTTGCTTTGCGTCAAAATTTAGTACTGATGAGTTATTGCTCTTAGAAAATGAACTGACATCCTATTTTAAATGGAGTTCACTTAACTGACACTGCCGTCCCTCCAAGTGCTATTATCATCTATTGGTAAATGTATTCAGTAGGTTGAAAAATTCAGCATGGACATAGGCATGTTGACAGAGTTTGGAACTCAAAATTCTGGTGAATAAACCCAAAACATAATCAGTAGTTCATATCAACAAAAGTATATATCTTGCAAAATTTGGTAAGTCACAATTAAATGTAATTTTCAGAGAGCTGGTTACACTCTTGAGGAACTTTTCCTGTTGTCCAGGAGTTCTAATGTCCAACAACGAACTTTAGCACTGCAGATACTTGGTAGAGTTATACAGAAGGTAATGTATTTATTTTGTGATGTTCTTAACTTGAAGGTATCAGGATATTGTAAAGCAAATGCTGGTTGTATTTCTGTTGACTAACAGAATGAAGGTCAGCTATCTTCAGTACATGTCAAGTGCACCAAAACATATGTCTGAAAACCTTTCTTTTGTATTTGAAGTAATATCCTCAGACGTTTGTCTTGGACCCATTTCATAAGCATCCAAGTGTACTAAAGTTATTTCACAACATTATTTGGTAATTTATCAGGCAGTACTAGTAAATTTTTATCGTGTAGTATCTTTGATTTGTGTTAATTTTATATGAGATTTAACAAACTGGTTTAATCATTTTTGTCTAGGAGGTGTGACACAGGGAATACTTTTGTAATGGTATTTCCATTTGCATTGGCATTGAGGTTTTGCATTTAGCTGTGTGTCTCTGACATCACTATGACTGATTGTAAAGTCATTAAAGTTGATGGGTGTGTTTATCCTATAGAGTGCTACTCACTACTGGCAGTAGACTAAAAACAGTAATAACTGCAGTCTGATAAGAATAAATGTGTATTCATTCTGTTAATTCCAGAACCTTGCATTCCTCCAACCATTTTGAACCAGCAGCAATGAACATAAGTTATATTCACATTTGTTTAAACCTCTTTTTTCTTCATCTCTGTTGCCATTTTGCAAGAGATGATTTGATTGGTTTATTGTTATATGTATTATGTTCTTAGAGAAACTAAATTCTGTTTACTGGTCTATCATACTGGACAGGTGCTGAAATGCTTTTCTTCCTATTTGTTCCAAGCAGAAAACTCTACTCAGACTCTTAAACCATGACATTTGACCAAACCATTTTGTTTCTTTAAGTTCATATTTCCTTTGCCAGTACAGAATGATCTTTTTCATGCAGTAATTGATGACAATGGTCATGTATTGTTTCATCTGTGTGAATTGGCAAATAACTGCAGTCGTATCAGTTGATAAATGAATGGAAGATTTCCATTGGTCAGAACATATCATGTAATCAGACACAATTACATTTATTTCTGTATAACCTGTATGGAGAACTACTTTATACTAACTTCAACAAATAGTCACATGCAAAGTAACTAACATAAACAATGAACTGGAAGGAATACACACTGCACACCTTTAACACAAGATAAAAACACTGGGTTTATATTTTATTTAGAAAACTGAATAAATGGATTTGACAGAATCAAATAACACATCTTTGCTGTTTTTCTGAATATAAATAATTCTTTATTTAACTAAATTTGAAACATAAAAGTTGGGAAACTCAGAGTCTGTCAAGAACATTGGGGCTACAATACTTACATTATAATGATTGGATTCACAGTCCTACAATGTAAGATGCCAACCTTAATAGTTATGAAGTGGGGTGGGTGAGAGATCTGCTACCCCACCCCCCAGGCTAAGTGTTAGTGTTGATGTCTTGCACTGTTTGACTATTGGACGCCCATCACTATAACCATTTACTGATAGTGTTAAATTCATTAGTAAACAGTCCCTGTAGGTAACCTAAACTGTTAATCAACACAACAATAGATTTAAAGGTACGAAAATTGGTTGCACGTGTGTATGGACAGTAATGATTCACAATGAACTCATGATAACATTAAATCCAAGAGTCATTCATATGTCAAACAATACAAAAGAAACTTTGCTTTGTTATTTGAACTTATACTCAGAAAACATATGCAAACTTAGATCATCATAGATTAAGACCATGATGTGAACTGTTCAGAACCTTAGATTGTCTTCCATTGGTAGAATTTTTTCGTTTGATATTGACATAGCTATTTAGTTGCAGATGGAGAATTCCCTGTTCTGTAAATAGCTACTTAGCAGATGCCTCAACAAGAATTCATTTGCTTAAATAGGATATAAAACTAAATATCTTTAAAAAAAATAACAATACAAAATAAATAAAATTATAAATAATTGCAGTTATAAGAGTTTAACGTTTTTTCCTGATCTTATCATGGTGTAAACTGTCAGTTGCCGACTCGCACAGCTTACATAATGCCCTTCGGGTGTTATTTGGTGTGTGATTCGGCAACTGACAATTTATACCATGCTAAGCTCAGAAAAAAGCTTGAACTCTTAATTGAACTGCTCTATTTCTCTATTATCTGCATGTTGCAAATTTAGTTTGTTAATGATTTTATAGATAGATAACCAACATTATCAAAGATTTTGACAATAGATTTCCAGGAACCAGCATATCCAAAAATTGAGACAAATATATAGAAAAGTATTGTTTCCATTTTTAAAATTATGTGTCCTGGACTAGAAATTGAAGGCCTAGAAAGAGGGACTTGCTGACACGAGCTTTACATTGAGGAGAAATAAAATACTATTGTTACTTGTAACTTGAAAATAGACACAGTACTGAAATGGAAAGAACCCATCATGCACAAATAAATGAAGATGGTGATTTAGACCATAGAGAAAGAAATGCAGTAATAAGGCAGTGTGCAACTTGATGGCTTCCATTTAAACATACATGGCACCCACGGAAGGCACATTTTAAAACAAAAAAATGCCAGGGTACTTTGATTACTCAAAGAATTCACATGAAAATATTTACAAAATTCTAAATTGCAATTATGGATGACTACTCAACATCAAAAGTGCTTTCCCTGGCTCCCAAGTATATTTTACTGGAACAGCACGGAGGCATGTTTTCTCTTTTTATAAATGTAACAGGGGATTGTTAATAGCAGAGTCATATAGTGGTCTTGAAGAGCCTACCTAGGATTTTAATTGATTTTCATTTTGTTTTAGGCAAAAGATGGATCCTTAGACCAGCTAATCCAGACACCAATTCTGCCTTCAATATTGGATGCTGGTGTTGTGTTTCTGCTGCGCTGGGCCCTGGATGACAATGTGGATGCTGTAGTTGTGTCAGCCATAGCAGCACTTAATTCTCTTCTTGTCAATCAAGCTGATGAGGTGTGTTTTTATGCTCCACCAGAGATACGGTAGCGGTATTTTAAGTTTACGTTCTTGACATTATTTCATATTACTGTCAGCTCTGCCACTGATCCTAACCACCTTGGTTTTTTTCAGTATAAATACCAAGGCCTGAAAATTTAGAATATTGATATGAATGACATAAAGCAGACATCATAGATTTCCACCAAGAGTATGTGATATATCATCTGCATATTTTTTATATGGGCTAAAGTCTTTGCACACAAGATATAAACGTGGGGAGAGAGGATTCCCTCAACCTACAACCATTTCAATACCAAACCAATTGGATATAAATGTGGGGAGAGAGGATTCCCCCAACCTACAACCATTTCAATACCAAACCAATTGGATGCAAGCATGGGGAGAGAAGATTCCCCCAACCTACAACCATTTTAATACCAAACCAATTGGATATAAATGTGGGGAGAGAGGATTCCCCCAACCTACAACCATTTTAATACCAAACCAATTGGATATAAACATGGGGAGAGAGGATTCCCCCAACCTACAACCATTTCAGTACCAAACCAATTGGATATAAATGTGGGGAGAGAGGATTCCCCCAACCTACAACCATTTCAATACCAAACCAATTGGATGCAAGCATGGGGAGAGAAGATTCCCCCAACCTACAACCATTTCAATACCAAACCAATTGGATATAAACATGGGGAGAGAGGATTCCCCCAACCTACAACCATTTCAATACCAAACCAATTGGATATAAACGTGGGGAGTGAGAATTCCCCCAGCCTATAACCATTTCAATACCAAACCAATTGGATATAAACGGGGGGAGAGAGGATTCCCCCAACCTATAACCATTTCAATACCAAACCAATTGCTATATATACATGGGGAGAGAGGATTCCTCCAACCTACAACCATTTCAATACCAAACGAATTGGATATAAACGTGGGGAGAGGATTCCCTCAACCTACAACCATTTCATTACCAAACCAATTGGATATAAACGTGGGGAGAGAGGATTCCCCCAGCCTACAACCATTTCAATACCAAACGAATTGGATATAAATGTGGGGAGAGAGGATTCCCCCAACCTACAACCATTTCAGTACCAAACCAATTGGATATAAACATGGGGAGAGAGGATTCCCCCAACCTACATCCATTTCAATACCAAACCAATTGGATAAAAATGTGGGGAGAGAGGATTCCCCCAACCTACAACCATTTCAATACCAAACCAATTGTTATATATATGTGGGGAGAGAGGATTCCCCCAACCTACAACCATTTCAGTACCAAACCAGTTGGATATAAACGTGGGGAGAGAGGATTCCCCCAACCTACAACCATTTCAATACCAAACCAATTGAAGACTTGACCTTTAATGATTAGACCAAGACTTTGTGATGTTTGGTAAAAGAAAATTATCCAGTTTATTGTTGGTTATTCAAAATTGAACCTTTCATAACTTGATCAATGAATGGCCATGAAGCTAAGTCAAATGCTTTTTTTTTAAATTGATTGAAAGAGTAGTTCAGGTATATTGTGCATTTTGGCATATAATTTTTTTTTTAGTGTGATAAATTATGTTCTATCCAATGTTCATTTGCTTGTTGATACTTGCATATGTTCTGCCAGAGCTATAGCTCATTTCTTCTCAATGAAATTGAGAGTTAGCAGGGGCATCCACTTCCTAAAGATCAATTTTTTAAAAATACTTTCTTTTTTTATTAGGGATGGGCACAAAAACTCATGGAGCAGTCAATAATACTAATGAAATAGATAAGAATTCAGTTTGATGTTTTTAATTGTAGAACATTTATTCTGATGAATTTCATAAATTGTACCTTTGACATTTTATGTTAGCCTGGATTGTCTTAAAGACTTCATTGTTGTCTGTAACAATCTCCAAAGAAAAATCAACCAGAAACGTACGTCCATAGATAACTTTCAGTGTACTTTTGAAGCACTGTCTGTTTAGTCTGGGGGCCCCGTGTATACATACACACACACACACACACACACACTTGTTTAAACATTTGATATTTAAATTATACATACCGTAATCCAGTGAAGCTCAAAGTGTCAATATGTACACTTTGAAAGCAAGTTGGTTTTTATTGTTACAGGAGAGCATCTAATCTGTTAATTGTTATTTTTAAGTCATTTTGAATTAAAATTAACTCCATAACAAATAATCTCCAGCACTGCACCAATGATATTTCTTACTAGGTGCTCTTTTCCATTACCTAATCATTAAAGGTTGCAAACAAAAGCCAACTGTCTTTTGATCTCAGTGAGTTTGATGTATAATCCATTAGTTGTTTAAAATGTGAACGTCTGTTTTCATACCAAATTATAAAAACTGCCTTAGAAAAGTCAGTCATGTGTTTTACAATTGCAGGTAAGCTGTCAATTATTAGAAGCCATTTCTACTGATACTGAAGGAGTTTGTGTGTGTAAGATCGACAGAGATATATAAATGAGTGCATGTATACAGTTGTAGTTGTCTTGATTTTGTAAGGGTGTATTTAAATTATCAGATTGGCTTAATGAGACATTAATGGCAAGCAGAGTCAGTCACTGATAAATGCACACACACTTATTTCTCAACAGGAGAGAAGATGATGCCTCTTGTTATTTGCTTGAGTAATTTCAAATTGTTTATTATTATGGTTTGATTCTTACTATTTTCCATGTTAGATGGACAAATTGATTGGTATAAAGACTCAAGTCAAAACATGTTTCAGATATCACTTATATTTGATATCCAACTTGTATGGTGGGTTGGATATGACATTTATTATAATATGAACATTTGTCAAGAAACCCAACATAAACATAAATCTTCAATATCAACAATTTTATGAAATATTAACATAATATTTTAACTTTTATTTTAAGTTTATCCCTAATTTGAAAGTTTATTTCACTCATTTGTCTTGTAGATGGCCCTGAACCAAGTGTTTGGCTGGTATCAGGGTCACTGTGTGGCTGCTCAATGTCCACCACAACCTGAAGAGAAAACCACTGCTACTGCCAGACTCAAAATATCAAAACTTGATGAGGATGTCCAGGAGACAGATGCTGACATGTCCAAAAGGGACTTGATCAAGGTATAAAAAAAATCTTTTAATGGAGACCTGTCCATTTTTTAAACTGATATTATGAACACAGAGATAACAAATATTGTTATCTTCATCTCAAAAGCTTTATTCTTATGTGGACAAAAAGATAACCATTTATCATTATGTTATTAAATTATATTCATATGACAGATGCAGAGTGACAGTCTTTGGCATCATAACTATGGTAAATAGTACCACAGATCAATAAATAGTGCCAGATGCTGATGCATACTGCCAAACACTGAAACATAGTTCCATACTTGTATACTTAGTGCCATACTGATACATAGTGCCAAACTCTGATACATAGTGCTATACTTGTATACTTAGTGCCATACTGATACATAATATTAGCCAAACTCTGATACATAGTACCATACTCTGATACATAGTGTGATACTTTGATACATAGTGCCATACTTTAATATGTAGATACATAGTTTGATACTCTGATACATTGTGCCTTACTTTGACAGATACTGCAATACTCTGATACATAGTGCCATACATTGTTAAATAGTGCCATACTTTGATACATAGTGCCATACCCTGATACATAGCACCATACATTGATACATAGCACCATACTTTGATACATGGTTCCATACATTGATACATAGTGCCATACATTGATAGATAGTGCCATACTTTGATACATTGTGCCATACATTGATACATAGTGCCATACATTGATAGATAGTGCCATACTTTGATAATTGTGCCATACATTGATACATAGTGCCATACTGATATATTGTGCCAAAATCTAATACACAGTGCCATGCTGATACATAGTGCCAAACTCTGATTCAAAGTGCCATATGCTGATACATAGTGCCATACTCTGATACATAGTACCAATTATTCGCTTCAGCCCCATATAGTTTATTAAATGATGTATTCATATTTGGCCAAATAATATGCTGCAGACGAATACGAATAGTACATTTAGGTCAACCTTTGTGAACAGTAGACTCATTGTAATCAGCTCTGTTACTCTATCTGGTTAGTAGGTCGCATGAACTAGCCAGGCAGTTGGGTCTTGCTGTCTTCATACATTGCTGATTAGTAGTCACTGTGACTGTTGTAGTAGATGTAAAATATGTGTCATCTTGTTCAGTTTTTAAGTCATTCAACACTGGTTTTTGTGTGCAGTAAGAAATAAAATATTTAATAGGCCTACAGTCATCATTATGGAGAAGGATAGACCAACCTAGACATTTTTCAGTGTGATTGAGGAGGAAGAAAGCAAAGTAATGTGTACATTGTGCAAAATGGTTATATCATGCAGTGGTGTTACATCTAAGATGTTTACAACATCTCCGCTAAACAATCATCTGTCCTAGAAACATCCAGAGGAATACAAACAAGTTGCAGCGATCAGCAACAAATGGAGCAGTCAGTCACTATTTGTATTCATATTCAGCTGAATAGTTATGGGTTTCTATTCATATTTGACTGAACAGTTAAAACCATTATTCGGTACAGCCCTAATACATAATACCATACTTTGATACATATTGCCATACATTGATACATAGTGTCTTACTCTGATACATAGTGCCATATATTGATACATAGTGCCATACATTGATACATAGTAGCATATACTGTTTAATTGCACAAACTTACAAAAATCAAAACCCACCATTTTGAACGAAATTGAGAGATGAGGTGGTATTGTGCTGATCACATATCCGACACACATATCTCTTTCATACAGACACCTGAAGTGTGCACCCCAAGTTGAGTGTGTACCCTGCCAGTGTCCATTGAAAGTGAATCACATTCTTTTTTAGTGTATCAATATACAACCAGTGAGACGGAAGTATTTTGAAATGAACTGCTTTAAAAAACTGTACTAGGACATGCCACCTTGGAAAATCTTGGACTTTTTATGGGAATGCAGTTTATACAACAAATTTTCATAATGTTTCAAGAATTATTACATGTGTTATCTTTAGCCATTATTTTAAATACATTTTAGAGAATTTTAACATCTTTACATTTTATATTTTATTTTACTTATACCTCTATTTGGAAGTCTTTATTTTCCTAACTTTAGTGGAGTTAAATTTTACATTTATTTAACTTGACCTTTTGCTGGCATTACAGTCATTTTTGTCCTGAGATGTTGTAAAGGGCAACTGTATATATGCATGCATGCATCCATCTATCCAACCATCCATACATGCATACATATGCATGCATGCATCCATCTATCCAGCCATCCATACATACATACATATGCATGCATGCAGACAAACAGTGTGAGTGACTGACTGACATAGGACTTTTCTGACTTCTATTAAAATATCAACTGAAAACTTCTCTTCCTATTACCCCAGGCTCTTGTGGAGAGGATGTTTCTGATGAATCGACTACGGTATATCTTGGAGAAGACCCAACCACAGGGTCCTGCTGTCCTTAACATAATGGCAATCCTGACACGCATCAGCAGGCATTCCACAGAAATAGCACATCAGGTATCCATTTAATGCATTACATCTTTTTCCTTCAGATATGTTCCCTGATCACATAACTTATACGAATATAGCATTGGTAACCTTTGATGGGATTTGTTTTGAGAGTTTTCAAAGTCAGTGGATTTTGTTTGCTTTAAATTGCATGGAGAAGAGCCATGGATCCAAAAAAAGCAGGAAATGAGGGTTTAATTCCTCAAGTCCTGGCCTCATGACTGAAGTCAGTAATACACTAGGCACATTCAAAATTATCACAGCACTAGATATGCCTTATTCTTCTAACACTGAGGTGATCAAAGGACATATTTGAAGGAGAAAGCAAATTTTTTAGTCAGTTATGTTATTCACGAATACTTATGTGACCACATTACTTGCAAACCATCCCACACCTCATTGCAAATGTGAGCATTCTCACTGATGTATTGCTTAATCAAAACTGGTTTGCTGCTGGTGCCACCTATTGTGGTGAGGGTAGGTAATGGGTAAGAGATTCTACTCTTAGTCTATATATGGCATACAGACATAATCTACATGGTAGGCAGACATATTCACCGAAATTTGTATCATTCTGGAATTTCTGGATTCAAGAGGTAGTGAAACAATATTCCTAGTTTTCATTTTTTTGTTTGCATAAATATTCTCCAAGAAACATAATTTACAAAATGAATTTGCTTTTACCACTGATTCATATTAACATTACAGTACACAGTATTATTTATAAAGCTTTACCTTTCATATTGTGCTGAGGCACTATAAAATGCTACAACACACTACATGCATACTACACAACACTAACAGCAAAAATATCCAAGTTTAATTACTATGATTTCATCTATTTTTGTTGTGTAAAACAATTATATTTGTAATTATGTAAATTTTTGTAAATATGTAAAGTTTTGGATAGGGGAAGAAATCAGATCTTTTTCCATAGGAGAGTAATTATTTTGTCTTAGAATTGTGGTTGTAGTAACCACAAAGTTCACTGTTTCACCCTCCCGTCTCACCATCTCCATACTCTCTATTTCATAATATTACAAACAATATGTTTTGGTCAAAAATGTGATCGTATTGTGAGGAAAACGGGGTGGAAATGCATCAGTTGCTACTGAGACTGATTTTTTGTTGTTTTTGTATGGTTTAACGCCATTTTTCAGCACACGATAGGCTATACATGGCGGCCAGTATTAATGGTGGAGGAAGAACCCGGGAAAACCCCAGGAAGAACCACCAACCCATGAGACCCATGAGAAGCTACTGGCAAGCTTTCTCACATACCCACATTGGCCGAATCCGAGAATCAAACCCACGCAGACAGAGGTGAGATGGTAGTGATCCATAACGGAGAGCGCTTTAGACCACTCGGCCACTCGGGGCCCCTGCTACTGAGACTGAAAATCAATTCCAAGTTTGTATTGGTATGACTCTTGCTTTTTATTTATTTATCAATATTTACCACTAACTTTCAAGTATTCTCAAATAGTGTTTTAAAAATGAAGAAACGAATGTTTGCATATATACAACAATGAACATTTCATTTTATTCACAGCTACTGCACAGTTCTGGTCTGGTGGAACTGATTGTGAAAGAATTTCTTCCCTTGTCCTGGGAGGTTGAAGGTATTAATAACATTGGAAATCAAAGTCTTGATAACAGATATATTGTTTGATATTGTATGTCCTTTAAGCAACAGAGTATATGGATATTTAGTAGTTTATTATCAAACTTATTCATGTGGGGAATAGGTTATTGCATTCTCTTGCTGCTTGGTTTTAATCTAGAAAATGCAACAACCTTTTCCTTACATGATATTGAAGTTATTCTTTCTCTCTCAAGAAGATACAAATCCCAGTCACAACACATAATTGTAAGTTCCTTTATGTGGTTTTTTTTTATACCTTTCACCTGTGTAACTAAATAATCATTAATATTTGGAGAAAAATAATAAAACGTTGAACCCAAATCCCTCTAACTGATTCATAATAGTAGATTAAATCCATATATTACTAACAAATTCTTTATGGTATAGATTGAACCCATATCCCACTAATTGATTCTTTGTAGTATAGATTGAGCCCAAATCTCTCTAACTGGTTAATTATAGTATAGATTGAACCCAAATCCCTCATATTTATTCATTATAGTTTAGATTGAACCAAAAGCCTTCTAATTGATTGATAATAGTATAGAGTGAACCCATATCCCACTAATTGATTCTTTATGGTATAGATTGAACCCATAACCCACTAATTGATTCTTTATGGTATAGACTGAACCTGTATCCCACTAATTCTTTATGGTATAGATTGAACCCATAACACAATAATTGATTCTTTATGGTATAGATTGAACCCATAACCCACTAATTTATTCTTTATGGTATAGATTGAACCCATATCCCAGTAATTCTTTATAGTATAGAGTGAACCCATAACCCACTAATTGATTATTTATGGTATAGATTGAACCCATAACCAACTGATTCTTTATGATATAGATTGAACACATAACCCACTAATTGATTCTTTATGGTATAGATTGAACCCATATCCCACTAATTTTGTATCATATAGATTGAACACATAACCCACTAATTGATTCTTTATGGTATAGATGGAACCCATAACCGACTAATTGATTCGTTATGGTATAGATTGAACCCATATCCCACAAATTGATTGATTATAGTACAGTAAAAACTGTTATGAGCTACCTCTGCTGTGAGCAATTACCTGTCATTTCTGACCACAATCGTAATGCACAGCTCGATTTTATTATATAAATGCTCTGTTTTGAGTGACTACCTGCTGAACATAGCCAGTGACCATGATGTCTTGTCAAAATATGCAGTTTAACTCTACTATGAATGTCTGCATGGCATAAATGGGGATGAACTCCACCAAGCTTTATTTAATCTACTGACTGCTTATATGAAAAACAAAAAAAGAGGCTGGCTACCGGTATCTGAAATTTTGTAGATATACTTATAGTTTTTTATATAGAATTATTGTAAACCAGACTAAAGTACCTGTAGAATACACGTAGCCTGATTCCTGGCCTTATTGTAGCTACAAGTAGGATGCAGTATCCAGCTCTATGAATGACCCTATCGTGAGAATTGAAACAGACACCAATGAATTTTATGTAATCATTTGTAACAGCGATGGCTTGAATAGTAAGGATTGTTATGATCAAAAACTCTCTCAAAAAGAACAAACAAAAAAAAAGGATTATGCCTACTGATGGTACAGTCCATAAACCAGCTAATGTACATGTCATAAATTGCCATTGAAGTGCCAAACTTAAGGTAGTGGTCACATATATTGTTTGTCTTTAGAGTTAACCCGCATTGCCTGCAGATGAGTGGGGTCTTTGCCTATTAAACCAGCAAGTGAGAATTGTTTGCGGGATTCAGTTGATAGTGTTAAAGGCTTGTGATTTTTTCTTTTTTTTAATTGTATTCTCAATGTTACAGTGATTACATCCCAGTCACCCAGTCTGGATGAGATAACTGTTTCTTTTTATTTCATTAATTTTTGGATGTGCAATGTACATGTATAGATTTTTCATATTTTCCCAAAGCCCGGTCGAAACTGTCTTTATGTTTGATATTGTAACTGAGCACTAATAATGTTAACACTTAGTACCCTAATAACATTGGAAAAACCTCCAACTGGAATGAGACAAATTTTAACGCTGAAGAAAATAATTATTGTAACTGAAAGAAGTGAAAAAAAGAGCAGACCACTCGCAAAATAGCAGTTTAAAGGTTGATAAAACAAATTTAGGGTGTTATAAAGGAGAAGGAGTAAATCAGAAAAGATTTCATATGCTAATACATGTGCATGTGATCTTCAAATGTATATGTAATTTCATGTTTAATAATTGAAGTATATCTTTATTGCTATATAAATGCATACAATATTTTAGCAAGAACTTCTAATAAAGAGTAGAATATGTACAGTTATTGTGGTTATTTTTCTTTAAATTGTTCTGGAACTAGACCTTGGAAACTGATCTTTTTGTACAAACCTGTTATGAGAGACCACCTGTCTTGAGAGACCATTTTTTGTTGGCAGAAGGGGCAGTCTCTCATAACAGGTTTCAATGTATAGATTGAACACAAATCCCTTAATTGATTCTTTATAGAACAGACTAAACCTGTATCCCACTAATTGCTTCATTATGGTATAGATTGAACCCATATTCCATTAATTGATTCATTATAGATTAGATTGAACCCAATTCCCTCTAATGGATTCATTATAGTATAGATTGAATCCATATCCCACTAATTGATTCATTATGGTATAGGTTAAATTAATAATCCACTAACTGATTCTTTGTAGTATAGATTGAACCCAAATTCCACTAATTGATTCATTATAGTGTAGACTTAACCCATCCCACTAATCAATTCTTTATGGTATAGATTGAACCCATATCCCACTAATCGATTCTTTATGGTATATATTGAATCCATATCCCACTAATTGATTCTTTATGGTATAGGTTGAACCCATATTCCACTAATTGATTCTTTATAGTATATATTGAATCCATATCCCACTAATTGATTCTTTATGGTATAGGTTGAACCCATATCTCACTAACTGATTTGATTCTTTTGTAGTATAGATTGATCCCATAACCCACAGATTGATTCTTCTGTAGCAGATTACAATATTTAATGTATCATCATTAATGTTAATACACCTAGTTGTATAAATTGAACCCGTATCCTACTAATTAATTCTTCTGAATAGTCCATTGCTTGTTCCAATTCTGTATTTACAGAACTACTCAACTTGACTGAACAAAGTCACACTAAAATAAAGTTACTTAGGATTGCATTATGTTTGCTCTGTTTGTGTAAAGTGATTTTTCATGTTGAATAGTATACTTCAACTGAATACAATGACAGTTTATACATCCTGTATGTAAATTAGTATTTTACTGACTCTTAAAACTGACTTTTAATTTGTACTTGAGGTGAGGAGTTTTGTGACTATGGAACCTGTTTTCTATTTTTTACTTGTAAAACAGCAAACTATCCAGATCTGTGCAGTGATCACTCAGTCGTACTGTCATGTTTTTCAGACATTACGAAGCCCCTGTCTAGTGTGTATGGTGTACCTATTCCCTCAGCACTGAAGTTCATACGAACTATAGCTCAGGCCGGAAGGAACATGGCCTTCTTTTTGGTATGAAAATAACCATCATATATAAAATGGTGAATAAATGCTCTATGATATGAATGGGCCACTGCTGCTATTCAAAGGTGAGATGCCTTATCAACATGGCCTATTGTCAGTGGTATATTTCACAAGCACTGGGTCATTTCTGTACAGTGGGCCACTACTCCTATCCAAAGGTAAGATTCCTTATTAACATGACCTATTGTCAGCAGTGTCTCTCAGTAGCACTGAGTAATTTCTGTACAGTGTGCCACTACTGCTTTCAAAGGTAAGATTCCTTATTGACATGACCTCCTGTCAGCAGTGTCTTTCACAAGCAGTGGGTCATTTCTGTAAAGTATGTACACGTAAACCAAAAGAATGTGGCAAGTTTGATTATTCAGTAGAATGTTCAGTAATTTTTCATATAACATGGTTAGAGTATGAGAAAGGATAGTATATTCGATGAACTTCTTTTATTTTCCAGTTAACTCAGAAATTTATCCTTTCATGGCAGAGGCATTTTGTAACACCCAGTATGGAATCAACCAATGAATTTGACATGAAGTGAAATCAGTAACACCATTGTCCCCTCCCAGATTAACCCAGCCAACCACCATTAATTCTATTAAATTGTGTGTATAACAGCATTACAGTTCTTCTATCAACATGCATTTAAACTAGTGAAAATTTAGGGCATCAGCTATTGTCCAAAAACGTGTATTTAGATTCTCATAGTTCATTGGTTTGCCTGCATCTTCCTTCTGCCATGTGCTTATGAAAATCCATGTTGTAGGTTACCTTGCTTACCAATTGTACCATTTTCTTTCATTGATATCATCCATTTTGTTTCAGTGATAATGTCCATTAATGTCAATTATATTAATTCATGTATGCCCATGTGTGTGAGGTCGCTCTTCCCATCTATGTACAGTTATAACAAACTTACAGCAGTAGCCCATGTGTGTGAGGTTGCTGTTCCCATCTATGTACAGTTATAACAAACTTACAACTGTGGCCCATGTGTGTGAGGTTGCTATTCTCATCTATGTACAGTTATAACAAACTTACAACAGTGGCCCATGTGTGTGAGGTCGCTATTCCTATCTATGTACAGTTATAACAAACTTCCAACACTGGCCCATGTGTGTGAGGTTGCTATTCCTATATATGTACAGTTATAACAAACTTACAACAGTGGCCCATGTATGTTAGGTTGCTATTCCCATCTATGTACAGTTATAACAAACTTACAACACTGGCCCATGTGTGTGAGGTCACTATTCCCATCTATGTACAGTTATAACAAACTCACAACTGTGGCCCATGTGTGAGGTCACTATTCCTATCTATGTACAGTTATAACAAACTTCCAACACTGGCCCATGTGTGTGAGATCACAATTCCCATCAATGTACAGTTATAATTTCAATGAGAATCAAACTTACAACAGTGAAAATTGATGCCACAAACTGCTACAATGAAGAAACCTGTGAGAAATTGTTTCATTTAACAGGTCATCACTAAAACTGTATATATGGTTCAGGGGAAGTTGTGTTGCAGTAGCATTGATGATGCTAGTTGTACATGACTACCCAGCTCATTTGCTTACATGGCTGGAACAAAGATCAGAGGCAAGGTTATTGCTTATTAAACCTTCTATCCTTAAACTGTTGCTGTTGTGGGGTTTAATGCCATTTTTCAGCACAAGATAGGCTATGCATGGCAGCCAGTATTAATGGTGGAGGAAGAACCTGTGAAAACCCCGGACCCACGAGAAGTTACTGGCAAGCTTTCTCACATACCCACATTGGCCGAATCCTAGACTCGAACCCACACAGACAGAGGTGAGATGGCAGTGATTTGTAACGGAGAGCGCTTTAGACCACTCGGCCACTCGGGGCCCCCTCCTTAAACTGAATGGTATTACTATTCTTTATGTAATAAAAGTTCAGTTAAGAACAAATTTAGTAGAACAAATACAAAAAGGATATGGGATAGGAAAACTCTTAAATAATTATGGGGAAATCAAATTTTGTCCTTCCCTCCCTGATATTACAATGGATTTGGCACTAATATCCAAGTACACATATGCTGCTATTCTGCTGTATATGCAGTTCTTCTGTACACAAATTGGAGATTCCAACAAATTTTATTTACAAGTTATTCTTATGTTTAGTTACCTTGCTTCATCTAGGTGAATTTTATTGGCTTATTTCTTGTAATAATTATTGCCTTTATTTAAATCTTCATTTTGATGAAGTAAACTTTGTTAAAACTGTCTCTGCAAAAGTAACTTTGCCACCAAAAGACACTGATGAATTTTCTACATTATGCAAAGCTACAAATCTCACCTGCCATTTTTGTTTTATGCTCACTCATGACACAGTTCACATGAAAAATGGGGCATTTACATTTTCTTCATATTATAAAGTATGATTTTCTTTCTGTCTCTCTTATAGTTGTTGCAAGGAAACAGGTCAACTCAAAACAGGGCATTTACAGAGATGCCAACTCCAATTTGGTTGGAGCAGCTCAGAGAATTAGATCATCCTTTTGAGAAAAATCTTAGCTTTAATCAAAATACAAAAATCTCTGAACTTCTGCTCTTCGGAAATGCGTTAAATCATTTGGCTTTCTTGTATGGTGAAGCAGACATCTTTTCTTCATAATGTATTTGTTGATTAGGAAAACATAAGAGCCAAGAGGAAATGGAAAGCCCTTGATTCCATTGGTCCAATATTAATTTATTCCTGCACTTTCATTGGTCAAATTTGAATCTTGCTATTGTTTTTGTTAAGTCATTCTCCTTTTCGTTTGAGTAAAACAGTCGTCTGATGGCTGTTAACTCTTGGAATTTTCTAAAAATGCCATTGCCTGAGTTTGATCAGCAACCAGATGAAAAAACAGAGAAAGCACAAACAGAAATTTTGTGCCAGGTATTCCATAGAATTCCCTGGAAACAGAAAATCTAAACTTGGATGAAATTTACATATTGGACATGATATAGGGACAGACGTTAAGATAGCTAACAAAGGACAAACATATTCAGAGAGACACACTAACTTCAAAGCACAAGAGCTACACACTTTCTAGAAAGAGTCGTAGCAGTATTTGAAAGCTCTAAAGTTTATTTTCTATGGCTGAAAATGGTCTGTCAGTTATGAATGCAGGAATAGTTTTTACAAACTTTCTTATAGAAAATAATCAACTGCTTGCCATTGCTGACGAAGTCGTGCTCTGATTTGCATGAAATATCCAGATGCAGCTGTTGCCAAGAAATACAGTTATGGCAGAACAAAAAAGGTGCAATTATTAAAGTATTGATAACGGAAGATGTGTCTTGTGTGGCTGAGCATCTTAGCAATGGACAGTAGTAAATGCATAACTGTAAAGCCTACCATGTGAAGGACAAAGTAGTTGATGGGATTTCTCTGAATGTACATTTTATTTGCATTCAAGCGGACAATGGATTTATTTTATGGATCATGGATGTGTTTTCATATTATAAGAAAGGTAGACATTTCTTTGCATTATGAGAGATGGGTTGGTTTATTTTGTTGTAATTATGTAAAGTTCAGTTGCTAAACGAAGGTGCATGAGGGTAAGTAAAAATAAAATGTCTAAAACATGCATTTACATTGAGACTTTCCCCAATTACAAACAAATACCTCTGTCTGCATGGGTTCGAGTCTAGGATTCAGCCAATGTGGGTATGTGAGAAAATTTGCCAGTAGCTTCTCATGGGTCGGTGGTTCTTCCTGGGGTTTTCCGGGTTCTTCCTCCACCATTAATACTAACCGCCATGCATAGCCTATCGTGTGCTGAAATATGGCGTTAAACCCCACAACAACAACAACAACAACAAACAAATACACCAAATCTAGTCTCTAAACATGAACTACTGAAACTGCATCTGCTAAAGTATGAAATCCATCCTAATTGGCTTACAACTGAAATCTCAAATGCCTTGAAAAATGAGACAGTTCAAGACTATGGGGAATTAATGCATAATACAACGTATGGAGAAAACAAGCTAAAATAACTTATTGTCAGTCAGCACTTGAAAACAAAAAGAACTCAAATTCTGTTTGGAAAGTTTTCAATGAACTCATTGAGGGAGCTTACAAAGATCAAAACAATAAAATTCACTAACTTCTGGTTAATGACACCATTGTCACTGTTGATGTAAATATTACAAATGTGTTCAACTATTTTTTTCATCAATATTGCACAGAAATTAAAAGAAACCAATGCTATAAAACTACTTTGATAATTTGAGAAAGTTCTGCACCAGCAAAATCCCAGGGAAGGTATGTTTCTGTATCCCAACAGTGTCTTAAAAACTTTGCTAAAAATGACTCATTGAACTTGATGCCAAGAAAGCTACAGGACTTGATCAGATTAATCCATGACTTATAAAAATCATGTCTCAGATATTTCAAATAGCATAACATTCATAATCAATCTAAGTATTGCAATCTCATCTCTCCCCATAATATGGAAAACTTCAAAAGTAATGCCTATTCATAAATCCAATTATAAGGAAAATGCAGATAACTACAGTCCAATTTCGAAATTGATTTAAAAACATGCCCATGACTCATTCATATCATAGTTAACCAAACACTCACTGTTGCACCCAAACCAATCAGGCTTAGACAGAATCATTCATGTGAGATTCCTTTATCTCTCTAAATTTATACACTGCTCCAGTGGTCTAAATGGTTAGAGCATCCACCTTGGATGAGGGAGGTCACAGGTTCAAACCCTGGCTGATTCATACCAAATACTTATAAAAATGCTACAGGCATTTACCTTGCTTTGACTCCACATTAAGAGGTTAGTGTTAGGACTAGTCTGCCTGGGGTCAGGATAATGTGACTGGGTAGGACATGATACTACATGTCTGCAGCAAGATGTCCTGGGAGCTAGACATCACTATAAACTGCCACACTGCAGACATCATAGTGATGTGACTGAAAATTTGGATATAAATTTACAAATAGTCTGTCATGATAGAGTGCTTGGTGTTTTTGTAGATAGTTATCTATCATGGACTGAACATATAAAATATATTGGTAAAGAAAGTTAAGTCAAGTTTATGGGTTCGCAGTAGGAGGATACATTTTTTCTTATGTACAGCTGTATATCGATTACTGTAATACAGTATGGGGTAAGTCAGATGATAAAAACATTGCAAAGGTATCACATCTTCAGTATCAGACTAAACAGAAAACAAGGAAAGTTTAACTGATAAGTTAAAAATATTACCTGTTAAACACCGAATCCATTTGCAAAAAAGTATAAAAATGTACAAAATATCCAGTAACAGTGCTTAAGTCTATTTACAGTCACAATTCCAGTATTGGTTACCTGGTAGCACTCCACTCCTTAGATCCATATTGACGAAACAGTACGAAATTCCCAAAACATATAAAGAATTATTCAAAAGAGTTTCCAGTACACTAAAACTTTACTCTGGAATAGTATTCCAGTTGAAATAATGCCCATTCTCTTTCCTTTTCTCAAACCCAATATATTCAGTGACTTAAGAAATGTAGTTAGAATGAGAATGAAAACAACTTTATTTGTATTTATAAATGCCTGTTGTCATCATTAAACATGCTACCCATCTGATTCATACTTATTGCATGTATGGTTTCTGTGTATCTGATTTTTTTACGTTTCCCATATGAGTTCACTAAAACTTTCCAAAGAGAATTAGAGCTGCTTTTATTGTTTTTAAGATTTGTTTTACATTAGGAATGTCCATGTGGAGGATAGAAAAGAATATGAATATTTTTGTATATGCAAGGTACATTTAGTTCTTCAGCTAATTTATTATTATTGTAATTTGTGTCCCAAACATGGCTTCCATAGCAGAGTGGTACCAGATCTCGGGTTGTTTAGATCATATATTATTGTCCTAACACAAATCAAACACCTTCTGCTGCAGTGGCAAGACAGGAAGTGGCTGTGCACTCTGAATATGGTTGATATGACCTGAAAATTTGAATCAACATTATCAACTTTTAATAAGAAAGTATGTATTTTGTTAAATATTTCTTCCAAACATTCCTCATAGCTTTAGCTAGATTTGCCTAGGAAACTTCTACATGTAAGGCCATAGCCGAGTGTGGGACCCACAGGATTGCCTTCACACAAGTATAAACACATAATATCCATTGTGCTGCCATTATGTTAAGAGAGGCTCATCCTGTCATGCTTCTATAGGGTATTGTGGGTAGATGTTAGATGCTCATGCATTTCTTCCTCTTTCGAATTCTCCTAATGTGAATAAATTGAGGTAAATGTATTTGACAGAGGAAAGAAATTTTGTTGTAAATTATGTTTCTCAGAGAATACATATCCAATCTTATCCCTATCAATCCATGCCACCCTGCCCCACAAATGCAATCATCCTGTTATAAATTTTGCTCAAGCTTAAATTGGTAATTATCCAGGATGTGTGGGCAGGGAGGTAAGCTGAAAGATTTACTTCCCTTCATCTATTTGAAATAAACTAGCTCACACTGGCACTTTGTGCACATTGTGACAGTAATTATGTCATCTGCTTGGTCAAACTGTTACTGCTTCTTGCTATGATACATTTTGAAAAACATTATAGCAAATAACAATATTTCTTTCTTGATTATATGTAGTAAATGACAGTCTTTCTTGATTGGATGTAGCAAATGAGTTTCATTCTTGCTAGATTTTGCAAAGGACATCATTTTTTTTTATTGGATCTAACAATCAGGCATTGCTTATGATGATCCTTCTTGATCAGATGTAGCAAATGACAATCCTTCATGATTAGATGTAACAAATGACAATCTTTATTGATTGGATGTAGCAAATGACATCTTTATTGATTGGATGTAGCAAATGACAATCTTTATTGATTGGATGTAGCAAATGACAATCTTTATTGATTGGATGTAGCAAATGACAATCTTGATTGATTGGATGTAGCAAATGACAATCTTTATTGATTGGATGTAGCAAATGACAATCCTTCTTGATTAGATGTAGCAAATGACAATCTTTATTCATTGGATGTAGCAAATGACATCTTTATTCATTGTATATAGCAAATGACAATCTTTATTGTTTGGATGTAGCAAATGACAATCTTTATTGAGTGTATGTAGCAAATGACAATCTTTATTGATTGGATGTAGCAAATGACAATCTTTATTCATTGGATGTAGCAAATGACATCTTTATTCAGTGGATATAGCAAATGACAATCTTTATTGATTGGATGTAGCAAATGACAATCTTTATTCATTGGATGTAGCAAATGACAATCTTTATTGACTGGATGTAGCAAAATGACATCTTTATTCATTGGATGTAGCAAATGACAATCTTTATTGATTGGATGTAGCAAATGACAATCTTTATTGATTGTATGTAGCAAATAACAATCTTTATTGATTGGATGTAGCAAATGACAATCTTTATTCATTGGATGTAGCAAATGACATCTTTATTCAGTGGATATAGCAAATGACAACCTTTATTGTTTGAATGTAGCAAATGACATCTTTATTCATTGGATATATTAAATGGCATCTTTATTGATTGTATGTAGTAAATGACATCTTTATTGACTGGATGTAGCAAATGACAATCTTTATTGGTTGGATGTAGCAAATGTTGATCTTTATTGATTGTATGTAGCAAATGACAATCTTTTTGGATTGGATGTAGTAAATGACATCTTCATTCACTGGATGTAGCAAATGACAATTTTTATTCACTGGATGTAGCAAATGACATCTTTATTCACTGGATGTAGCAAATGACAATCTTTATTCATTGGATTTAGCAAATGACATCTTTATTCATTGGATGTAGCAAATAACAATCTTTATTGTTTGGATGTAGCAAATGACAATCTTTATTGATTGTATGTAGCAAATGACAATCTTTATTGATTGGATGTAGCAAATGACAATCTTTTTTGATTGGATGTAGTAAATGACATCTTTTTTCACTGGATGTAGCAAATGACAATCTTTATTCATTGTATGTAGCAAATGACATCTTTATTCACTGGATGTAGCAAATGACAATCTTTATTGATTGTATGTAGTAAATGACATCTTTATTCATTGGATGTAGCAAATGACATCTTTATTCACTGGATTTAGCAAATGACAATCTTTATTCATTCAATGTAGCAAATGACAATCTTTATTGGTTGGATGTAGCAAATGACAATCTTTATTGATTGGATGTAGCAGATGACAATCTTTATTGATTAGATGTAGCAAATGACAGTCTTTCTTGAATATAGATAGCAAATGACATCTTTATTGATTGTATGTAGCGAATGACAATCTTTCTTGCCTGAATGTTACAGTCAATTGTAGCAAATGTTATAATGTAGCAAATGACATAATCTTTCTTGTTTTGATTGGTAGTGACCATGACAGTCTTTCTTTATTCAATATGATAGTGGAAGTCTTTCTTGATTAGATATGGTAGTGGCAGTCTCTTGATTATATATGGTAGTGGCAGTCTTTCATGATTGGATATGGTAGTGGCAGTCTTTCATGATTGGATATAGTAGTGGCAGTCTTTCTTGATTGGATATAGTAGTGACAGTCTTTCTTGATTGGATATGGTAGTGGCAGTCTTTCTTGATTGGATAGGTAGTGGCAGTCTTTCTTGATTGGATATGGTAGTGGTAGTCTTTCTTGATTGGATGTGGTAGTGGTAGTCTTTCTTGATTAGATATGGTAGTGGCAATCTTTCTTGATTGGATATGGTAATGGCAATCTTTCTTGATTGGAGTTGATAGTGGCACTCATTCTTGATTGTATATGGTAGTGGCAGTCTTTCTTGATTAGATATGGTAGTGGCAGTCTTTCATGATTGGATATAGTAGTGGCAGTCTTTCTTGATTGGATATAGTAGTGGCAGTCTTTCTTGATTGGATATGGTAGTGGCAGTCTTTCTTGATTGGATAGGTAGTGGCAGTCTTTCTTGATTGGATATGGTAGTGGTAGTCTTTCTTGATTGGATATGGTAGTGGTAGTCTTTCTTGATTAGATATGGTAGTGGCAATCTTTCTTGATTGGATATGGTAATGGCAATCTTTCTTGATTGGAGTTGATAGTGGCACTCATTCTTGATTGTATATGGTAGTGGCAGTCTTTCTTGATTAGATATGGTAGTGGCAGTCTTTCATGAGTGGATATGGAAGTGGCAGTCTTTCTTGATTGGATATGGTAATGGCAGTCTTTCTTGATTAGCTATGATAGTGGCAGTCTTTGATGATTGGATATGGTAGTGGCAGTCTTGCTTGATTGGATATGGTAATGGCAGTCTTTCTTGATTGGAGTTGGTATTGGCACTCATTCTTGATTGGATATGGTAGTGGCAGTCTTTTTAGATTGGATATAGCAGTCAAGAGTCGCCAGTAACAGTCTTTCTGGAATGGAAATTGCAAATGATATAATCTTTCTTTCTTGATTGGATATATTCAAGTGCAGAAAATAAGATTGTAGATGTCTATATCTTTGTTGATCACAGCACAGTTTGCAGCTGCATATTTGCAGCAGTAGGCAGTAAACCAGAGCAGCCATTTGACTAATTGATGTAGCTGCCATCTAGTGGCCATGGGCGTTTACTCTGGATAGCTGTAGAGGAGCATTTCATTATTGTTTATTAGGATTAAAGTAATTTCTGAATAGGTCATGAATCAGTAGAAGATTTTTAATATAACTAAACCTACCATTGACCTCTACTTATTGTTACAAAGAATAAACCTGACACAGAGTATGGCCACCAGTAATATATGAAATGGTCCATTATTTCTTTGAGTATTGATATCAACAATTTAGAATTGAGGCTTAATTAGTGCTAATTGAGTAATTTAGAAATAGTATCATATACAGTTCTGAATATTTAGATGTGATGTTTAGAAACAGTCCAGAATATTTAGATGTGACAGCTTATTCAAGTCTTGAATATTTAGGTGTCATACATACAGTCCTGAATATTTAGATGTGATAGTGTATACAGTCCTGAATATTAAGGTGTCATATATACAGTCCTGACTATTTATGTATGATGGTGTATGCAATTTTGAATATTCAGACATGATGAAAGTAGAGAATATTTCGATGTGATGATGTAGAAAGTCCTGTATATTTAGTTGTTTAGATAATTCAGAGTGCTTAGATATTAATGTTTATATATATAAAGTCAAATATGTAGATCTGGTCGGGTGCATAATTCTTATAAGATGTCATGGTGTATAAATATTTTGATGTTGTAGTGTATACAGTTTTGAAAATAGAGATGTATAAGTTGATTAAATTGCTTAATCCATGATTTCAGCTGTCCAAACACCACATGAAGACGCGCATCTTAAGGTACTTGGCAGATGAGGGTTCATTGTAAGTATTAGAGATAGCTATTGAGATTATATTTTTGTATTTCACTGATTCAGAGACTTATATGTAATCCAGTACAGATTTCATGTGTATTGTTTGCCAAGGATTGAAAGACTTATACATAACCCAGTGCAGATTTCATGATAACTGTTTGCCAAGGATTGAAGGACTTGTACATAACCCAGTACAGATTTCATGTGTATTGTTTGCCCAGGATTGAAGGACTTATATGTAACGCAGTGCAGATTTCATGTGTATTGTTTGCCAAGGAGTGAAGGACTTATATGTAACGCAGTGCAGATTTCATGTGTATTGTTTGCCAAGGAGTGAAGGACTTATATGTAACGCAGTGCAGATTTCATGTGTATTGTTTGCCAAGGAGTGAAAGACATGTACATAACCCAGTGCAGATTTCATGTGTATTGTTTGCCAAGGTTTGAAGGATTTATATGTAACCCAGTGCAGATTTCATGTGTATTGTTTGCCAAGGAGTGAAAGACATGTACATAACCCAGTGCAGATTTCATGTGTATTGTTTGCCAAGGTTTGAAGGATTTATATGTAACCCAGTGCAGATTTCATGTGTATTGTTTGCCAGATTGAGCGACTTATACATAACCCAGTGCAGATTTCATGTGTATTGTTTGGCAGATAGAGCTACTTATATGTAACCCAGTGCAGATTTCATGTGTATTGTTTGCCAGATTGAGCGACATATACGTAAGTCAGTGCAGATTTGATGTGTATTGTTTGCCAGATTGAGCGACTTATACATAACCCAGTGCAGATTTCATGTGTATTCTTTGCCGGATTGAGCGACCTATATGTAAGTTAGTGCAGATTTCATGTGTATTGTTTGCCAGATTGAGCGACTTATACATAACCCAGTGCAGATTTCATGTGTATTGTTTGCCAGATTGAGAGACTTGTACATAAGTCAGTGCAGATTTCATGTGTATTGTTTGCCAGATTGAGTGACTTATACATAACCCCGTGCAGATTTCATGTGTATTGTTTGCCAGATTGAGCGACTTATACATAACCCAGTGCAGATTTCATGTGTATTCTTTGCCGGATTGAGCGACCTATATGTAAGTTAGTGCAGATTTCATGTGTATTGTTTGCCAGATTGAGCGACTTATACATAACCCAGTGCAGATTTCATGTGTATTGTTTGCCAGATTGAGAGACTTGTACATAAGTCAGTGCAGATTTCATGTGTATTGTTTGCCAGATTGAGTGACTTATACATAACCCCGTGCAGATTTCATGTGTATTGTTTGCCAGATTGAGCAACTTATACATAACCCAGTGCAGATTTCATGTGTATTGTTTGTCAGATTGAGCGACTTATACATAACCCAGTGCAGATTTCATGTGTATTGTTTGCAAGATTGAGCGACATACATAACCCAGTGCAGATTTCATGTGTATTGTTTGCCAGATTGAGCGACATATACGTAAGTCAGTGCAGATTTGATGTGTATTGTTTGCCAGATTGAGCGACTTATACATAACCCAGTGCAGATTTCATGTGTATTCTTTGCCGGATTGAGCGACCTATATGTAAGTTAGTGCAGATTTCATGTGTATTCTTTGCCAGATTGAGCGACTTATACATAACCCAGTGCAGATTTCATGTGTATTGTTTGCCAGATTGAGAGACTTGTACATAAGTCAGTGCAGATTTCATGTGTATTGTTTGCCAGATTGAGTGACTTATACATAACCCAGTGCAGATTTCATGTGTATTGTTTGCCAGATTGAGCGACTTATACATAACCCAGTGCAGATTTCATGTGTATTGTTTGCCAGATTGAGCAACTTATACATAACCCAGTGCAGATTTCATGTGTATTGTTTGCCAGATTGAGAGACTTATACATAACCCCGTGCAGATTTCATGTGTATTGTTTGCCAGATTGAGCGACTTATACATAACCCAGTGCAGATTTCATGTGTATTGTTTGCCAGATTGAGCGACTTATACATAACCCAGTGCAGATTTCATGTGTATTGTTTGCCAGATTGAGCAACTTATACATAACCCAGTGCAGATTTCATGTGTATTGTTTGCCAGATTGAGCGACTTATACATAACCCAGTGCAGATTTCATGTGTATTGTTTGCCAGATTGAGCAACTTATACATAACCCAGTGCAGATTTCATGTGTATTGTTTGCCAGATTGAGAGACTTATACATAACCCCGTGCAGATTTCATGTGTATTGTTTGCCAGATTGAGCGACTTATACATAACCCAGTGCAGATTTCATGTGTATTGTTTGTCAGATTGAGCGACTTATACATAACCCCGTGCAGATTTCATGTGTATTGTTTGCCAGATTGAGCAACTTATACATAATCCAATGCAGATTTCATGTGTATTCTTTGCCAGATTGAGAGACTTATACATAACCCAGTGCAGATTTCATGTGTATTGTTTGCCAGATTAAGTAACTTATATGTAAGTCAGTGCTGATTTCATGTGTATTCTTTGCCAGATTGAGAGACTTATACATAACCCAGTGCAGATTTCATGTGTATTGTTTGCCAGATTAAGTAACTTATATGTAAGTCAGTGCTGATTTCGTGTGTATTCTTTGCCGGATTGAGCAACCTATACGTAAGTTAGTGCAGATTTCATGTGTATTGTTTGCCAGATTGAGCGACCTATACATAACCCAGTGCAGATTTCATGTGTATTGTTTGCCAGATTGAGAGACTTATACATAACCCTGTGCAGATTTCATGTGTATTGTTTGCCAGATTAAGCAACTTATATGTAAGTCAGTGCTGATTTTGTGTGTATTCTTTGCCGGATTGAGTAACCTATACATAAGTTAGTGCAGATTTCATGTGTATTGTTTGCCAGATTGAGCGACCTATACATAACCCAGTGCAGTTTTCATGTGTATTGTTTGCCAGATTGAGAGACTTATACATAACCCTGTGCAGATTTCATGTGTATTGTTTGCCAGATTAAGCAACTTATATGTAAGTCAGTGCTGATTTTGTGTGTATTCTTTGCCGGATTGAGTAACCTATACATAAGTTAGTGCAGATTTCATGTGTATTGTTTGCCAGATTGAGCGACCTATACATAACCCAGTGCAGATTTCATGTGTATTGTTTGCCAGATTGAGCGACTTATACATAACCCAGTGCAGATTTCATGTGTATTGTTTGCCAGATTAAGCAACTTATATGTCAGTCAGTGCAGATTTCATGTGTATGTTTGCCAGATTGAGTGACTTATACATAACCCAGTGCAGATTTCATGTGTATTGTTTGCCAGATTAAGCAACTTATATGTAAGTCAGTGCAGATTTCATGTGTATTGTTTGCCAGATTGAGCGACTTATACATAACCCAGTGCAGATTTCATGTGTATTGTTTGCCAGATTAAGCAACTTATATGTAAGTCAGTGCAGATTTCATGTGTATTGTTTGCCAGATTGAGAGACTTATACGTAAGTCATTGCAGATTTCATGTGTATTGTTTGCCAGATTGAGTGACTTATACGTAAGTCAGTGCAGATTTCATGTGTATTGTTTGCCAGATTGAGCGAATTATACATATAAAGTCAGTGCAGATTTCATGTGTATTGTTTGCCAGATTGAGCGAATTATACATATAAAGTCAATGCAGATTTCATGTGTATTGTTTGCCAGATTGAGCGAATTATACATATAAAGTCAATGCAGATTTCATGTGTATTGTTTGCCAGATTGAGCGAATTATACGCAAGTCAGTGAAGATTTCATGTGTATTGTTTGCCAGATTGAGAGACTTATACATAAGTTAGTGCAGATTTCATGTGTATTCTTTGCCGGATTGAGCGAATTATACATATAAAGTCAGTGCAGATTTCATGTGTATTCTTTGCCAGATTGAGCGACTTATACGTAAGTCAGTGCAGATTTCATGTGTATTGTTTGCCAGATTGAGTGACTTATACGTAAGTCAGTGCAGATTTCATGTGTATTGTTTGCCAGATTGAGCAAATTATACGCAAGTCAGTGAAGATTTCATGTTTATTATTTACCAAAGATCAGAATTTTAAAATCTCAAATTTTATTTATTGTCATAAAATGGAAATATTGCTTTTTGCCATGTAAGAGGTGTACAGGTGTGTTTGAAGTTTTATTGCAGGTACCACAAAAATATATCTCAAATTTTGGTACTACTAGTTGTCAAAAACCACTTTTTTGACATCATCACCATAATAATGGTTATAAATGGCTAGTTTTCTCATGCAAAGAATAAGGTGTTTAGGAATTCCAAGCTATAAATGAATAAAAAGGAGTCCACTTATAATGAACTTACATTTAACATTTTGATGCATTTAATGTAATACCGATTTTAAGTTTTAGAGAAAACATAATCTGTGTTTATAAAGAAACTCTGTTGTGACAAAAGTTTCAGCACTCATGATTCCTTGTTGTAAGCAGGTTCAATTATATACAGCCTTTGATATTTCCAGTGGAGGTTGCAATGCCACGTTTTGCGGAGGGTCTTTGTACATGACACAAGTAATTGACTTGTCACAATTAATTAAAATTTAATATATGGTTTAAATTGCTACACATTCCTATAAGCTCTATTTTACAAGGATTTTACATTTAAAAAATATATAAATATTAAATATCGATAATTTAACTGAAACAAGGTTGTCTAAAAGCTCTATTTTACAAGGATTTTACATTTTAAAAATATATAAATATTAAATATTGATAATATAACTGAAAAAGGTTGTAACATCAATTTGGGGACCAGAAATATTGTGTCAGGTAAGCTGTTATAGTCTGCTGAAATTTTTATAGCCATCATTCTGTTAATCACACTTTGCCCTTCAATTCTCTAATACTTTACCTAATATTTATGAAATCATAATTTTTTAACAGTTATTCTATTGTATTTCTTGAATGAGAAAGACACATTATTTAGTGTAAAATATTATTTTAAAATTTGTCAGTATTATATTTATTTATGGTTTAATGTTCCAAATCATTCTCGACCATAAATAAAAATTGTAACAAAAATCCCTTCAGTTACCTCCCCAGTAAATTTAGTTTACTATTCAATAGATGCAGCTTCAGTGATGGCTTCTCTGTATTCTGCTGGATACAGTTCACAATAGAACCATTTATTCTTGGTACTTCATTGCATTATATATCAGTAATTGCCAAAAACTAATCTAAAGCAGATAATCTTTAGGGCCTGGACTGTAAGATCTTAATTTTATATTTTTTAATAGATGCAATTTGGGAAAATCATGAACAGAGAAATGCTGATCATCTGTGGTGGTTAGGTGTCCAAAATAAAGTTTTTATATGACACCATGATATGGCAAATACCTACATGTAAAATATACCTTCAAAGCATATTGGAAGGCATATAACAGAACTCGCTATAAGTTGAGTCTAGCTGCAAACTGCACAGACCCAGATTGCCATCACATAATGCACTGGCAGATCTGGGTCTGTGCAATTTGTTAAGAGTAATCAGTAGAACAAACAACATATACCTTAGTCTGCAGGCGCATTATGCTACAGCAGATCAGGATCTTTATTGTTTGCAATTTGACTCGGCTTATAAGCGAGTACATACAGTAGTTTACTTGGTTGTGAAATGTTTTAAAGCATATTTGCAAATGCATCTATGTGATCAGTTCAGTTTGTCAGTGTCTTCAATATTGGATTAAAAAGAAGAGTCCACATTGTTAAATTTTTATGAATGTCTGATTTTTTTTTTTTTTTTTAAATTGTGCTTAATTGTTGTAATTTTCAGATACTCCAAGTATATTATTCCTCTGCTTGAAGTTTAACAGTTACAGTTTATAACTGGCTTGTGAACATAAGAGAAATTAAATAAAGATGAAATTGTCCACATTTATGACCTTTGGTGTTGCAGGTGTACACAGCTTCCAGACAGCGAGTCCTGTGCATTACAGACTGAAGCACTACGCATGTTGAGAGTTTGCCTTCTGTATGGACTGGCAGAGGATCTCTTTGTGTACGTATTTAGCATTCAGATTTTCAATGGCAGCTTGTCTTGTTTGGGTGGGATGTTTAATTCATTCATTCATTCATTCATTTTTTCATTTCTTCTTTCATTTTTTCATTTGTTAATTCATTCATTCATTTTGCTTTATGCCTGCTGACCTCTTGGAACAGACTAATTTTAGTCACTTTGTTCACCATGTACATAAATCCAGTAGACAAGAATGGAATTGTTTGCATGTTTGGTTTCATTTTGGATTGCCTTTGGGAAATACAGGAGAGCTGACACTGTAAGTCCAGCATAAGCAGATGCAGACAGCAGGTAAAGTATGCGTTGACTGTTTGAATTTATGGATCAAAAGAAAAATCTATGTATTGGAATTTTACTGCTGTGTGTCTATTAGCATAAAGAATCATGCATTTATATTTCACTGCTGTGTCTTCATTACCATAAACAATTATGCATTTATATTTCACTGCTGTGTGTTCATTAGCATAAAGAATTATGCACTTAAATTTCATGGATGTGTGTTCATTAGCATCACAAATTATGCATTTAAGCTTCACTACATTGTATTCATTCGCATATGCTAAGCCTTATTCACTATTTTTATTACCCAATTTTTATGATTTTATTGGCATTTTATGTGGGAATGGTCTGAGGTGGAAGTTTAATGTTTTGATTAAAGTTCAGAGAAAGGAACTTTGCATTTATTTTTATTTTCATTAGCACTGACCTTATTTTACACACTGTATCATATTTTCAGATTCTTTTTTGGTTGAATTTACGTGAAAAATTTGATGTTAAAGTTTGCTTTGTGCAATTAAAGTTTGTGTTTAAAGTTCAAGTTTAATAGGAACTCAGTGTATTTCACTTTTTAATGTGGATTAGCATATGCTTGTCCTTTTTTAGCTCACCTGTATGAAGTATACGATTTAACTCACCTGTATGAGGTATATGATTTAGCTCACCTGTATGAGGTACATGATTTAGCTCACCTTTATGAGGTATATAATTTAGCTCACCTTTATGAGGTATATGATTAGCTCACCTGTATGAGGTATATGATTTAGCTCACCTGTATGAAGTATATGATTTAGCTCACCTTTATGAAGTATATATCACCTGTATGGATTATGTTAATACACAGAAACTGTGCATTTAGATTTTACCTCTGTGCTTTGATACAACTTTTTCCTGACCTTTCTCATTAATTTTTAATACAATATTTACTTACTGCAATTTGTAGTGAAATGTAGGCATTAGGATCTTGGAGTCATAATAGGGTGCTGGTTTGAAATCTACAATTGAATCAACTTGGGTCAGCTATCAGGGTGTGTTCTTGGGCAAAACACACTGACCTGGCACTAAATAACCTGCTTATGTTGCTGTGCTGTAAAACTCTGAACTAGACCATTGAAGTTTTATGTTGGCTTTATCAGGTCAGATTCTTAAACCCTCTTTCTTCCTACCATAGGGCAACATTTTGCTTTGCTTTCAGGGGAGACACACTGTATGATCCACAATGAATGAGGAAGGAGCATACAGTGTTGAAGTCATAAGCCTGTCTAGCTAGTTGTCTGCATTACTTTAGACCAGTTTTGCAATGAAGTTTTCCAGTGTCATTTTCTAACTTATTGGGACTTGTAATATATCTTGGAGAGGACTAAACTGTCATGTCAAAAGTTGGTGACTGTGACCTTTATTTCATGACACTTTTACAATGAGCATTTGGTCGGCATGTCATACAGTTTTGAGTATTCTGTCATGTGGCTTCATCCATGATGTTATGACCCTAAGGTCTTAAGCTGAGTAACAAAAAAGCAAAACAGGTTTTTGTTAAATTTAACTAACAATTTATTTCCCTAGAATGCAAAGTGAAAATTTAAAAGGAACTTACAATATTGCACATTAAATCCCAAATAACCCTAAACATTCTGTTACAAGTCCAAAAGTATAGAATGTTCTGAATTAATTCCAGTATTGAATGTACTGAGGTACCAATAGTCTTGAATAGGTTGAAGTACCAACAGTCTTGATGTATCATAATGATATAATCTTGAATGTCTTTGAATGAATTCACAATAATCCCAAAATAGTGATTTAGTCCCAAAAGTCAATGATCACTTTGTATCCAATATATTTGAAATAAATGCACCCCCCCCAAGTTTTATCTGTACACAACAATAAATAATTCCACAGACTGAACTTAAAACAAAAATGAATGATTTTGTTTTCCACAATAATATATAAAAACCTAAGACAATAAAATGACAGGATGTTGGTCACAAGTTTTCTTCCAGAACATTCTGAGTTTGGAAATAAGGCTGGATCTTGAACTCAGATATAAGTAACAGTGTATACCAGATACACATTAAAATCCTTTCCTCACTCATGGTCAAGCACACAATACAAATTAAATATACATAACAGTGAATCCATTATCAAAAGTAGGATACATTAACATATATTTCATGCATCAGTGGCACTGACTGAGTTCTGAATTTGGTCAATTTTCAAGTAATGTTACTTGTTGAGCAATGTACCTTTGTGTGGATAATCTATGGTGTGCAAGATACCATTATTCCAAAAATAGGTCACTCCTTGTATTTGCTAAAATTCCAATACAGACTGCTGCTTAATTGTACCCCAGAGGATAAGGGATGCTATCAGATTGGTTCTAGGATGCTAAACCTTTATTATGAAAACAAATGTTAAAATGTACATTGGGTACCATTATATGATTCTCTTAGAAAATGGAACATTTGTTCTTGGTCCAGTATGAAAAATTAGATTTGGCATACAAGTGAGCTGTACTGTATTCTGAGTTCTTTTCTTGTGTGTGTGTGTGTGTTACCTGTTTATCACCATTTACATAGAGAAAAGGATATTCTGGTATACTTGTTTTTGATTAATTAGAAAGGAAAAGCTATCATTGCCTTGTATAGCCCTTACCTGATTTGATTCTGCTGTATTATTACTATCCTGCCCCCTTAAAACTAGGAAATCCAATAACTGCAGTACTAGCCCATATCCAACATTTTGTCAATATGTTTACTTTTAGTACTTTGTGGCATTTTGGATGATCACAAAAAAATCCTTTCACAGCATCTTTATCGGATGTCTGTAGTTAGCGTGCAAGCTGCAGACCCAAACATTTTAATAATGAAACATTTCTTGAAAGAGTTTTTTTAATATGACTTTGAAGATGTAGGAAGCTTTATGTTTTAGCATCATCATGTTATTTAATTTGTCCTCACCAAATTTTCAGAGACTTGTATCCTTCTTTAATGGGACAGCTGACAGCTGTACAGAATCTATATCAACTGGAGAACCTGGGTACAGCACATATGCAGAGAATTACAGCCCTGATAGGAGCTGTCGAGGCTGCCATCTGCACCGCTGGTAACACATCTGCTGCCCAGTTTGGAAGACAGTATGTATATAATTAATCACAAAAATTCAGTTGTGCAAAAGAATAGACTAATCTCCTGCAGCAGTAATCATTTCTTGCCATCCATTGTCAGGTTTTACCTTTTTTCTTCACTGCTTTGGTGATCTAGTGGTTAGAGCATCTGCCTCAGATTAGGGAGGTCATGGGTTTGATCCCCAGCTGAGTCATACCAAAGACATACAAAAATGGTACTAACAATGCCTCACTTGGCGCTCAGCATTAAGAGGTTAGTGTTAGGACTGGTTGACCTGGTGTCAGGATAATGCGACTGGGTGGGACATCATGCTACATGTCTGCAGCATGAAGCCCCAGTGCTAGACATCACTATAAACTGCCATACTGCAGACATCGTAGCGATATGACTGAATTTTTTTAAAAAGTTGCATTAAAAATCCAAATCACACATACACACCTTTCTTCTTCTTTAAATATTTTACTTCCCTTAAGCAGCCAGATTCATTCTGTACTAGTATATAATAGCTGTTTGAAGAATCAAAAATGACTTGTATTGCATGTGGACTTTGGAAATTTTTCTCAGATATAAAAAGTTCAGCTAGTTATGCAAAGACTATAACATATTGATATCATATTAATGAAGACCATATCATATTGACAATATGTTTATATGGACCATATCATATTGACATCATTTTTTTGAAGACCATATTATATTGGCATCATATTTATGAGGACCATATCTTACTGACATCACATTTATGAAAACCATATCGTATTGACATCATATTTATGAAGACCATATCATATTGACACATTTATGAAGACCATATCATATTGACATCATGTTTATGAAAATATCATATTGACCTCATGTTTATGAAGACCATATCATATTGACAATATGTTTATAAGGACCATATCATATTGACATCACGTTTATGAAGATCATATCATATTGACATCATATTTATGAAGACCATATCATATTGACATCATATTTATGAAGACCATGTCTTACTGATGTCATATTTATGAAAACCATATCATATTGACATCATATTTATGAAGACCATATCTTATTGACATATTTATGAAGACCATATCATATTGACATCATGTTTATGAAGATAATCATCATATTGACATCATATTTATGAAAATCATATCATATTGACATCATATTTATGAAGACCATATCATATTGACATATTTATGAAGACCATATCTTACTGACGTCATATTTATGAAGACCATATCTTACTGATGTCATATTTATGAAAACCATATCATATTGACATCATATTTATGAAGACCATATCTTATTGACATATTTATGAAGACCATATCATATTGACATCATGTTTATGAAGATATCATCATATTGACATCATATTTATGAAAACCATATCATATTGACATCATATTTATGAAGACCATATCATATTGATATATTTATGAAGACCATATCATATTGACATCATGTTTATGAAGATATCATCATATTGACATCATATTTATGAAAACCATATCATATTGACATCATATTTATGAAGACCATATCATATTGACATATTTATGAAGACCATATCATATTGACATCATGTTTATGAAGATATCATATTGACATCATGTTTATGAAGATCATATCATATTGGCTTCATATTTATGAAGACCATATCATATTGACATCATGTTTATGAAGATCATATCATAGTGACATCATGTTTATGAAGATATCATATTGACATCATGTTTATGAAGATCATATAATATTGACATCATGTTTATGAAGATATCATATTGGCATCATGTTTATGAAGATCATATCATATTGGCTTCATATTTATGAGGACCATATCATATTGACATCATATTTATGAAGACCATATCATATTGACGTCATATTTATGAAGATATCATCATATTGACATCATATTTATGAAGACCATATCATATTGACATCATGTTTATGAAGACCATATCATATTGACATCATATTTATGAAGACCATATCATTTTGACTTCATATTTATGAAGACCATATCATATTGACATCATATGTATGAAGACCATATCATATTGACATCATATTTATGAAGACCATATCATTTTGACATCATGTTTATGAAGATCATAACATATTGACATCATTTATACGAAGGCTGTTATACTGGCTTAATTTATATGAAGACTTTATCACATAGTCAATACTCGTTGCCTACAGTGTGTGCAGTTTAATATTTTTGACATAACATGTGAACATATCACTTTATGTGATTCTGATTGGTCTAAATAAGCCCATGAAATTATTGTGCTGTATTTCCTGTACTGAGTGGCTGTGATCATGGGAAAACATTTTTAACCCTGCCTTCTTTAATTTTTTGTTTTCAATGAACATTTTGGCAGCCATTTTCCTATTCTCATCACGAAAGGAATTGGGGGGGGGGAATGGTCTTCTGTTCTGAATATGGCCAGTTTGTCCCTACAGAGGCTTGCTGTGTCATATGTAAGATATCATAATATGAAAAATGGCTAAAACTCCAAGATAAGAACAACAACAAGAAGTAAAACTAAGGGTATTGTTCAGTTGTGGGTTTGTATGGTGGGGATGGAAGGAGGGCAGTATACCTGTAGCATGGAATCCACCCTATATACAAACAAGATTTAAATATTAACTTACAGAAGTAAATAAACTCACCTGTGTTCACAGAAGAATGTGGACTTAAACCGGTCTCCATACTGACAGAAGTTTATCCAACCATTGCATATTTACATGGTAAATATGTGATGCAATTCCGACTCAAGATGAAATTTACATATTCTGTAGTCTGCTGTTCCAGATCAAATACTGCAAATGTAATGTTTAGTTGTGAAAGTGACATGTTAGGTTACGTAAACATGGACCGTCTACTGTTCTCTAATGGTAGTGCATATACCAATGCAAAATCATGCACATAGGACATTCTGTGTTGAAAAATGATTCTGTGTAAAATGTTCTGTTTATTTGGAAGGAGGCATGTTCCTTGATTTAAAGTTAGTAATAAAAGTATAATCAAATTTTAAACACTAATACTAGTTCAACTTTGTTTGGGACTATTTTAAACACTAATACTAGTTCAACTTTGTTTGGGACAATTTTTTATGCACAAGAAATGAAAGGTGCAGAGTCTGTCAGAATGAAAAATTTATTTGTTCTTCTTTCTATTTAAATAATTTCCACTGAAATAAAACTGAGATAAAAAGAATCTCATAAGGGTAATATAATATTAAATTTATGAAACTCATTGAATAACATCCAGCTTTTGCAAGCAAAAGCTGGAAATTATTCAACTTGTTTAATAAATTTGGTATTAAATCATTACCCTTTTGAGATCCTCTATATGTCATATTGACTTCAGCTATTTGTGTACATCTGACCTTTCATCTTAAAACTAGTCGACAGTTTTAGTAATAGATTTTAATCCAGATAATCAAAATAGACAAATGCATTCTTTCTTTGGTCAGAATATATGTAATGCTAGAGATGAGTAAAATTTTTATGATGAAGGGGCCTGATTTTCTAATATTACAGATAGTTAGCTTTTTCCCATGTCTTGCAGTATGATCATGTGATATTATGATGTGACTTGGCACATGTTATGCACTCTAGCTTGGCAACATGGTCATGTGATGTTATGATGTGGCTTGACACATGTCATGCTCTCTTGCCTGGCAGTATGGTCATGTGATGTTATGATGTGGCTTGGCATGTGTCATGCTCTCTTGCCTGGCAGTATGGTCATGTGATGTTATGATGTGACTTGGCACATGTCATGCTCTCTTGCCTGGCAATATGGTCATGTGATGTTATGATGTGACTTGGCACATGTCATGCTTTCTTGCCTGGCAGTATGGTTATGTGATGTTATGATGTGGCTGGGCACATGTCATGCTTTCTTGCCTGGCAGTATGGTCATGAGAAACAATAGCCAAAAATATGTGATACCATAATCTCCTTGCAATATGGTCATGTAAAGTTATGGTCTTGTCCAGCATATACTTGTTTCCATTACTTTTCAGTATGGGGCCCCGAGTGGTCTAAAGCGCTCTCCGTTATGGATCACTGCCATCTCACCTCTGTCTGCATGGGTTCGAGTCTCGGATTCGGCCAATGTGGATATGTGAGAAAGCTTGCCAGTAGCTTCTCGAGGGTCGGTGGTTCTTTCCGGGGCTTTCCCGGGTTCTTCCTCCATCATTAATACTGGCCGCCATGTATAGCCTATCGTGTGCTGAAAAATGGCATTAAACCCTACAACAACAACAACAACTTTGCAGTATAGTTATGTAAAGTTACATTTTGGCCTACAATATAGCATTCCATTATTACGTGGCAATATGTTCATGCAATTTTATGGTCTGGCCCAGGATATCTCATTCCATTATTCCTGGCAATATGGTCATGTGATGTTATGGTCTGGCCCAGGATATATCACTCCAGTATAACCTCTCAGTATTGTCACGTGATGTTAAGGTTTGCCCTGACATATGTCATGCCTCCTTTGTCTGTTTGTTTGAGTTTTCTTTCTATCATCATTCTCTCTATTTAGTTTTTTTTCTCAAAATTGCATAAACAATTAGCAATCCAGCATGTGAGAGGGTAGACATTACTTACAGATAGAAAACAAATTAAGTTACCAGCTTATAATAAATAATTTTTACCATAAACAGAGATCTGTGTACCTTCAAGGACATTACAAAATTTAGTCCCAATAATAATCCATTTTCAGAAATGCTATTCATTACATTTTGAATTTGAGAAACTGCCAAACTAATTTTGGTCATATTCCACATTCAGCTTCCTGGCTGGCATATCTATTGCGTCCATCTAATGCAAATGATATTTACCTGCCATCAAATGTAGGCACATCTGCATAGTATGGTAAAACTCATTATGTGACTTTACTCAAAGTATTGATCATTTGGGCTGAAATTTCTTAAAGAAGGTTTTGGAAATTAGAAACTTGCATGTTTTTACAAATGACATTGATCCACCTTAAAAGAATGGCTCTTATGACTTCAGCAGAGAAAAGTTCTGGAAGATTCTGTAAACCATGTTCACCTATGTGAACAAAGTTTGCAGGAAGTATTGTGACATTAAGGCATTTCACATAGTGCAGATAGTGTGTATCCACTATCCAGTACAGCTGCCATTACTAGCAGTAACTAAACAGAAGTCTTTAATGTTAGGATTAATTTGCAAACACTTGAGAAAATCTGACTAATGAAATTGTTTGAATAGCAATCAGTTAAAGTGACACTGACATTTAGAAATATTAATAAAAATAAAGAGGACAACTTAACATGAATGACAATGAAAAGTCTATTAAAATCGGTATAGAAGTTCTTAAGATATTTACATTTTAAAAATGTCAGAGAGATAGCTTTGATAAGTCTTATTAATATTCACGAGTTCTGATGATGTCACTGCTAGAGTAATCATTTTTTACAAAATTTTAATGATCTCATCTAATGGTAATTTTGTTGCAAAGTTAGAAAGTTGTAAAGGATGGTTACTATACATTCAGACAGCTATTTGGATAATTTTAGCAGCAGTTTAAATTGAAAGTTCAGTGTTTAAAAAAAAAATTTAATTTTCTTAATTCTTAACATTGTATCTGGCAGGCCTTATTAATATGTCACCAGACACCTTGCCAACTAATAATAAATTAAACTTGGAGATTGTACTTGTTCTCTTTTCCAGAAAACTCAGACCTAAAATATTAAAAGTCTACTTTTCAGTATCCATTTTTCTCTGCAATATAATATTATTCTCATTTACAGATGTGTTTATCTGAGGATGACTCTTAATTTAAATGTATTTTATAGAAAATGTATAAAAAAAATTAATTGTTATTCTTCATCTGTAATGCCATTAGAATCAAGAAAAGCAATATGTTTGTGATGAGTTGTGTCCCCTGGAAAAACTTCAAATATTTAAAAGTACTTGACCGATTGGGATCAAATTTTAACTACTAGTAATGTTAGAATGTCATCCTTTTCTTTTGTCATGGATATTTGATACTTTAAAATGTCCAGATGTTTTCCGGTGTAATCTGAGCAATATCATGTCCACTCAACATTAATTTAGTAGATGGAAAAGCTGATGAAAATATTTCTTGGTTCTTATATTAAATCAATCAAATCTTTAACTTCAGTCGTATGTATGACTGTAAAACCCTACAAATAGCTGCACCATTGTGCTAATGAACTTTTTTTTTAATATTTGGCACAAGAAAATTCCCCCTACGGTGTCTGTAGGGCAAATAAAAATATTAAAAAACAAGAAAGAAAGATAAATGATCATTATAGTTTAATTTGGACTCATTGAATTGAAATGTGCCAAGCTTACTTAATAGAGTGCGCTTATTGCCATTTTGATTAGCATTGACACTGATCAAGAGCATATTGTTGATGGCCATTTAATAGAAAAAGAGAAGATCAAATCTTCAGCTAGAACATTGCTGCCTTATTTCTAAAGTGGGTACAGAGAGGAAAAAATGTGAACTCAAAATATTCAAAATAAATTCCAGAGGGGAATTGGTTGTCTAAGTACAGCAAACTGGCAAAAGGGGAGCCTGGTAATAATGATCATAGGCTTTCAGGACATGGATTGTCTTCCAGCATTAAATACTTTGCAGAAGTTGTTGAGCATGACCATATAATGTTTTTCTGCTGATCATTGGAAATGGTTATTTTAGCAGACATGGAGATTTTAAAACAGCCATGCTGTGATCAAAACTTGATTCTGAACATAATGCTGGAAATATTTATTGCAGAAATTAATAAATCTGTGGTGCGAGTGGCTTGAGTTAATATGTTGAATTTCTTGAATAAACAAGAAACAGGTAATTATATTTCTTGCAACCCCTGTTTTTTATATTTTTTATGACCCCCACTCATTGATCTATTTCTGTCCATTGAGTCCCACTTTTTCCATTGCTGGAATGAACACAGAATGTTAGTTAATTTCTTCATTTTCTCTTATTATATTACCTACATGTTCAGTGTAATTCTGGCAGTTACTTTAGCTTGATCCTAGTTGTTATTATTGGGGGTTAAATGCCATTTTTAAGTTAGACTGTATAAGGCAGCAGTATAACTGGCCAAGCCCAATACTCAAACCCATGTGGGCAGGTGAGATGACAGTGATCTCCAAAGGCAAGCACTTTAGACCACTTGGTAGCCAGGGCTCACCCCACTCCCATTGATCCTAGTTGATGACCAAATTAACCTTTAGTATTAACTTGTGACAAGTTTGATATAATTAATCAATTACACAATTGACAGTTGAGATAACTTGTTTTTCAGTGAAGATGGCAGCAGCAGGGAGGTTGAAAAATCAGAAGGAGTCATGGGAACCCTAGGATGGAGTAATGTGATGAATCTTGTACAGCCAATAGGTTTACTGTTGCGAACCCTTTTGAAGGATATCGGGAACAATTACCAATTCAAGGTACAGTAAGAGCAACTTATTCCTGTTATCCAGTTTGTCAGTTTGGGCAGATTTACCCCATTATTCGTAGGATAGCTATTCCATCAATAAGAAATCTCTGCTGTGGGAGGCCAGTCAGAGGTAATCATCAAGATACTATGAATGAGACGTAATGTTCCTCAATTTTAACTCTTGCCTTATCTGGGGTTAGCGGAGTAGCATCATTTTGTATCTTAGTTGAAGGTTTCCATATATACCAGGATAAAATGGTCATCATACATGTACAGTATAGCTAATTTTATCAAATTCCTGCAAATATGAAGAGATTGATTGATTGATTGTTTATTTAACGGCGCATCAGCACTTTTAGGCTATTTAGCGCCAAACAAAGTGTTATTTGTATAATCTTTTAAAACTTATAAAAGGTCCTATATCGACCAGCGATATAAAAGAACAAATGGTTGAAATTAAAAACAGTAAGATGGCAACGGTGCAAAATAAAGCTTCCCGATCAACGGGAGATGTAAAAAAGATGAATAGGTATTAAAATGGGACGGTACATATATTGCATAAAACTGCACAAGGTGATAGCATAAAAGTCAGAGTTTAGAGTAAATATTTACAGCTTTCAAGAACTCTATAATACGAGTGATTTTTATATTATCAAAAAGTTCTTTCATGTCAGGCACAATGTAATAACGATCGCGCGTAGGTTGTAGGTCAAAGCACTCTATCATAAAGTGCTTGACAGTGAATGGTTCATTGCAAGAAACGCACTCTGGTGGGTCTTCACCTTTTAGTATGTGGGTGTGGGTGATATAAGTATGACCAATTCGGATTCTTGCAATGACTACCTCCTCCCTACGAATGGTTCTGTAGGAAGGAGTCCATTCTCCTAGAGTTGGTTTGATTGCGTGAAGTTTGTTATTTACAGCATCATTCCATGATGCCTGCCACTTCTGACGTAAGAACTTTCTGATACAAGGTTTAAAATCAGTATATGGTATTTTAAAATCAGATGGTTCTTGAGAAAGGGCCATTTTAGCAGCGCGATCTGCTTTTTCGTTACCTTTAATACCAATGTGGCTAGGTAACCAACAGTATATTATATTGTGGGAGACACTCAACTCGGTATTTTTTACAAGTATGTTTTTCAATAATGGGTTCTCCAGTTTTCTATTGTGTAGTGACTGGAGTACTGATAGCGAGTCGGAGAAGATGATACAGTTTGAAATACGGTTCTTTTCTATATGTTGCAGAGCAAGGTCTATTGCTCTGATTTCGGCTGTAAAAATTGATGCTCCATTTGGTAAGCGAACTTGCGTTGTGTGATTTCCACAAACAAAGGCTGCAGCAGCCTTTTCCTCATCCTTTGATCCATCAGTGTAAATTCTGGTGTAGTTTTTAAATTCGGTGAGGAGTTCATGGTAAGAGTTGTGGAAGATAGAAGGGTTTGTTTCGGATTTTTTTCCATCGTGTAGCGTAAAACGTACTTTTGGTTGTTTAATTAGCCAGGGTGGTGTTTCGGAGATGGATGTTTTCTGAATTTTAGAAAGATCTATATTTGTAGTGTCAAGGCTGGATGATATTCTAATGCCAAAGGAAGGTATGGCGTTTGGTTTATTTTCGTATGAAGTTTTGTATTTGGGTTGAAAAACAGCCGAAAAAGCAGGATTCAGAGGGTTTGATTTTAATTTGAGAGCATACTGTGCGGAAAGCATTTCTCTACGATGCGATAACGGTGGTTCATTCGCCTCAGCTAGAAGGCTTTCACACGGGGATGTTTTAAATGCTCCCAGAGCCAGTCTTATTCCATGATGATGAATTGGATCAAGCATTTTAAGATACGATTTTCTGGCAGAACCATACACAACGCAACCATAGTCTAGTTTGGAGCGAATAAACGTTCTATATAAATTCAGGATGACTTTTCTATCAGCACCCCAGTCAGTGTGCGCTACTACTTTAAGTAGGTCAAGTGCTTTTAAGCATTTGGCTTTCAAGTTTTTTAGGTGTGGAATAAAAGTCAGTTTTCTGTCAAAGATAATACCCAAAAATTTTGTTTCCTCAACAACTGGAATAGGTGTTCCGTCCAGCGTGAGTTTAGGTTCATCGTGGTGTCGTCGTAATCGACAGAAATGCATACATACCGAAGCCTTCCAAAAATTGAAAACTCAAAAAGAAAAGTCGCGTTTAAAATTCACATCCAACAACTCGGAAAGCTACAACCAGCTGTTTTCACTATCAGAACTTATGGAGGCTTTAGACAAGGCCCATGATACTTCCGCTGGGCCTGACAAAATACATTACCAGTTTTTAAAACATCTTCCAGAATCATCTTTAACATCTCTTTTAAAACTCTTCAATGATTTATGGATTACTGGTAACCTACCTAAAATATGGAAAGAAGCAACAGTAATACCAGTTCCCAAACCTGGTAAAGATAGTGAAGATCCTACCAACTATCGACCTATTGCACTCACAAGCTGCATGTGCAAAACAATGGAACGAATGATCAATTCTCGGCTTGTATGGTACCTGGAAACTAACAATTTAATATCTCCTTTCCAAAGTGGCTTTCGTTATGGACGGAGCACCAACGATCATCTGGTTAGACTAGAAACATTCATTCGCGATGCATTTATCAAGAAAGAACATTTAGTAGCGGTTTTCTTTGATTTAGAAAAGGCCTATGACACAACAAGGAAGTACGGGATACTAAAAGACCTGCATGATCTAGGTCTTAAAGGCCGTCTGCCCTCTTTCATATCCAACTTCCTATCCGACAGAGAATTCAAGGTACGAGTGGGCTGTACTCTCTCAGATTTGCACGAGCAAGAGATGGGTGTGCCCCAGGGCAGTATTTTATCTGTGACACTTTTCAATATCAAAATTAATAACATCACCAAGTGTTTGACTCCTGGTGTGGATTGCTCACTATATGTTGATGATTTTCTCATATGTTATCAGTCAAAGCACATGCATACAATTGAAAGACAACTACAGCGAAATATCAACAAGATTCAAAATTGGGCTAGTACGAACGGTTTCAAATTCTCGAAATATGAAGAGAGAGTGCCTTTTAAATTTGAGAATGGCAACATATGCTGAATAATTGCCTATCAATTAAAAGTTAAGACTCATACAATGCAGTATACTTTGAAACTTAATTAAACACATTGGTTAAACTATCCCCCAAAAGGGACATGGGAATGGATTTTCCTTCTTTTTTGTTTAAAGTTATTCATTTATCCATATTCTTTGTGAATCCTATTAAAAGAGGTGGGAGCAAAAGCATCAAGATTAATGGGGTCTCACTGTCAACTCGACTGACTCAGAAAAAAGAAAGAGGCCTCATTTGTTCATTTCTTCCTAAAATACATTGTCCTATCCTATCACATTAGTACATGCACTACCTTGCAAAACCCCACTAATAAAGAAAAAATGTGAATGTTAACCATGTGTATGGCTTGTTTTAGCAATAAATCTACTAAAACATTGGGACAACTATGGTGGCCTAGTGGTTAGAGCATCCGCCTTGGATGTGGGATGTCATCAGTTTGAACTCCTGCTAAGTCATGCCAAAGACTTATAAAAATGGTACTAACAGCTGTCTCACTAGGCACTCAGCATTAAGAGGTTAGTGTTAGGACTGGTTGGCCTAGCGTCAGGATAATGTGACTGGGTGGGACATGATGCTACACATCTGTGGCATGATGCCCTTGTGCTAGATATCATATAAACTGCCACATTGCAAATATTATAACGATATGACTGAATTTTTTTTAGAGCTATGTTAAAAATCCAAATCACATACACACACACACACTAAAACATTGTGAGGGCTATTACATTTAAACATACATGGTACCAAGGGAAGGCATTTTTTAAAAATATATGCCAGGGTACTTTGTTTTAACAGAGTTCATATTAAAATGATAAGAAAATTCTTAATTGCATCTATGAGTACCCCACTTGAAGAGTGCCTTCCCTGGCTCCCATGTATGTTTTAATGGAACAGCCCTGAGCTTGTACTGGGTGATGGTTGACCAACATGCTGTTTTTAGAGGCCTTGCAAATGCTGTCTATTTTGTGCCTTTTCACAAGTTTGAGCAATCCTTTGGACTTCTATCATTGCAGAGATGGCCATCTGTTTTATTACTGTTTTTCACTCTGCTAACATTGTAGTTGAACATTTTGTAATTCATTTGTCTATTTTGCTGTATGATAGCACTTACTCCATTGGTCATTAGTACTTATGTCTCGGTATTTGACATAGTTATTTTAATATGATCTGTCATTCTCATTTCTCATATCATTTTTATTACATTTCTTGGAATTCACTTCACTGTCAGTTTGGGTTCAAAGGTTAAAGATGGCTTGGATAATCACTTTTTTTGAATGACTTGTATGGTGTGTCATTCAGACCATATAGATGAAATCTGCACTCAGTGGATGGAGCAGAATGGCAATGTTTCTGCCAGACAGCTATCCTGAAAAGAACCAAAAAGTTATCTTAAAAGGATGCAGACACTATTGGTCTTGCCATCACAACCACCTCAGTTGTGAACTTACCACTGACTCTATCAATTAAGGCCAAAACCCCACACACAACTGCAGCAACATCATCACCCAGCTTGGTGCAACTCTCTCCTAGTTCCACCAGAAGACTACTGGGATAGTGCCAACACATCACAATGGACCAGTTCTGGACAGCCCCTGGTACTGCATATAGTTATCTTTTCCTTAGTGACCAGTACTGGACATAAGCGTTAAATATCAGCTATCCTCATACCACTTCCAGTTTTGGTTCACTTATGGTCATTGTAACTTGGACAGGGTATGGTGGGCTGTCTTCCTAAAATACCCGAGATGCTTATGGCACATTGACAAACTGAAAATCTTTCCATAGCAGGCAACAGCTGGTTCACATTAGCAATGCTATTGAATCTATGCCTAGTCTGGTATCTGATGGTATTTTTCAGCAAGTTGAATATTGCCTAAGTCCCCTTTTTGAGATCCCCACTGACAGAAATGGCTTGTGTACTCAACACTCACACCAGTTCTTTAGCTTCATTTGTTAACCACCAGCTCACACAGAGAGATACATTCCTATCAAAATCCATAGTGCTTAAAGACCACAATTTGGCAGCCCTCATATCTTGTCCAGTGTCTTTCGGTCTCCTATTTCATGGCCATATAGAGAAGGTTAGGAACCAGGCCACAAAATAGGTAACCCTCTCACAGGCCATGCAATCCAGAGCCCAGCCTTCATTGCCAAGAGAAAACAAAGACACGGAGAACCCCACTATGGTACTCCTGACAGGGAAATCATATTTTAAACTTTAACACTCTGCAAGGGCCCAGTTTCCAGTAGTAAAAGATGACACAGTACAGAGTGACAATGACTGGTTTTGGCCCAGTTCTCCTCACTGCCCTGCTTTCTGCAAAAAATGATGCCATTTTCATGCCTTTTGTTTTCCTGACATCCTAATGGGATAATGACTTCAGCAACTCATTATAGACACTCTCCTCCACAAAAAAGCGTTTGAGATTGTTCACAACACAAATACATTGGCATTCTACTCTCACAACACTCAAGTACCATAGCTATGGTAGAGTGCCAAGGTAGACTTTCAGCACCATTTGAGTGAGGCCTTACACAGACAGCTTAGACCTCCTTGCTGTGTGCCTTCATATTCCGTTAACAGGCCTTCAAGAAAATTTTTGAGTGTTGAGTCCAATGACCCTATATCCAGGACCATGTCCATGTCCCTCATTCCTTTCAGATCCATTATCAATAAGGACACCCAATTTTACCATGTCCGAACTTGTCATATCTGCCGATGTGCAGTTCACAAGCTATGTCATTTGCTTTGCCATCTTTAGGATTGTCATCTGCCCTTGTTGTGTCTTCTGTCCTGTTTGATAGGTGAATATTGATACAAGTAAAGAATTGACAAGGTTAACATTGACTGCGTGTAAGGATACAAATACAATAGAAGTTACAAAATTGTTTACAAGGTAAACACACTGTTATCACACAGTTGTATCTGTGTAATCTTCATATTAACAAAATGAAATATTAAATAAAACTCTGTAAAACTTGCTGAGAAATACTTTGCAACTGACTTTTGCATTTTATGTAATTGCTATTTCATTAAAGCACACATTTTATAAAATAAGATATAAAAATGTAGTTCTCTCCCTTACAACTCATGAAAAAACCTGACTTCAGAAAATGCATTTCCATTTTGTTCCAGATGAGTTAAATGAAAGAAAACAATGGTTGGTAGCAATCAGCATAATAAGTGAAATGCAAATGTGAAGTGAATGCAAATATATAGTGAATGGAACACAAATGAAATGCAGATTTAGTAAAATTACCTGTTTTAGAGTCTCTATTCCTTCAGTTTCAGAAGTATCTGAAGCTTTGCCAACTAGAGTAAATGATTAGAGCTTAGACTTGATGGGTGGGATGACCTCTGTTGGTCAGGTGTCTGTTTTATCACCAGCCACCAGAAGTCTTGAATCACATGGATGCTAATATGACAAGCTAGAGTGCCCATCTCCTGTCCTCCTCACTGGGCAGTATGACAAGCTAGAGTGCCCATCTCCTGCCCTCCTCACTGGGCAGTAGACAAGCTTGAGTACCCATCTCCTGTCCTCCTCACTGGGCAGTATGACAAGCTAGAGTGTCCATCTCCTGCCCTCCTCACTGGGCAGGGTTTTGCACATTCATGAGAACTCTATATACAACAATCTCCTGAGAAAGAAGCCACAATGAAAGCCTTTCAGTTGTTGCCGGTGATCTGGGAAGAGTACTGTTTCCTTCCATTACTTAATCTTTTGTCAGTTACCTTCAAAGACATGGAAAATCAGATCTCTGCCTTCTTGCTTGGGATTTTCTCAGGTGGTGTCATTATCAACAAATCTACATTCAAGTCCATCACACCTGAGTCAGGCTGTTTGTCCCAGTTTCACTGTCCTGAAGGAATCAAGTTCTCACAATTGTTTGTCCCTACACCCTCTCCTCCTGGACTTTGGTCAGATATGTTCTAGTAAGGTCCTACCTATAGTGGACCTTTTTCCATAAAGGTGGAATTACAAGCTGCAAATCCTATGTTGTAGTCAATCCCTTTCTTCAATTTGTAATGGTCTTGACTCTTTGAAGGTTAGATATCAGAGTGCATACATATCCTGTTTTCTGTGAGTTGAAAATACCATGAATAATCAAATGGTGAAGATTCACAAAGGAACGTGGCCTTTTTCATGCCTGCTGAATCAACAGTGCATGCAGGTTTTTCATCACAATCCAGAAATATTGGAAATTCATGACTGGCTCATATCAATCAAATCCTCAGAAATGAACATTTTTTGAGCAAATGGTGGACTGGATTGCCTGAGCAACAAGGCCTAGCAATCTGAAAGCCTATGAGGGAAGTCTTTTTCCAGTGTTGCAAGCACATAAACATCTAATTTTTAAAAGTATGTCACAAAAAGTGTCACTAATAGCTGACTTCCTTATATGGGTTTTAGAGGAAGAAGTTAGCCCTAATCACTAATGGGAGCTACCATTCTACAGTCTGAAGGGGTGTCAGGAACTACCATTCTACAATCTGAAGGGGTATCGGGAGCTACCATTCTACAGTCTGAAGGGCCCCAGGGGACTGAGTGGTCTAATGTGCTTGTCTTTACAGATCACTCACACATCTCACCTCTGTCCATATGAGTTTGAGTCTCAACTTGACCATTCTGGGTATTTGAGAACACTTGCCAGTTGCTTCCCATGGGTTGGTGGTTCTACTGCAGTCTTCCTTAGTTCTTCTTCAGCCAAATATACTGGCTGTAGTGTATAGCCTATCATGTGCTCAAAAATGGCATTGAACCTATTAATATCAACAACTACACTCAGTAATGTTTTCTATCATGGAAGGGAAAACATAGACCAGAATAAAAACTTCATCATCCTTCTTGCCCAGCTTCAATTTGTTGCAACTGAAAGTGTTGCTCTTTTGTCCATGGAACCATCAGTGAGTTTTGACATGGTTGAACATGGCATGCTTGGAACTACTGTCTAAAGCATTGCTGATTCATCATTTGTATAACACCTGCTTCTTTACCACCCTAGCATTAGCAGGCAGAATCAGGAAAATTTGTGTGTAAAGAGATGACATGATCTATCTGCAGGGACGATCATGAAAGAAAATGAAGCATAGTGGGCACTATCTTTCATTTTCTTTCATGATCATCCCTGCTTTCATTGCTAAGAACGGGCATCCTCTTCATGGAAAATTCTTTCTTTTTGCAACTGCTTACTTCATTGGACCCTTGTAGCCCAGGAGATCTTTTAGGTCCCTTCAGGACTGGTACTTGAAATGTTCTTTGCCAATCAAAAGAGGGAGGTCTTGCTTATTCTTGCTGCTTAAAGAAGGATGTGACCATATTTCCAGTCTGACTGTTTCGTCCTGGACTGCACAGCATACAGGGAAATTAACTTACATGAATTTCTTATGCATATCACATTTGCTTTTATTGCTCTGTTATTTATATCTCATTTAGTTTTTTAAAACAATTTTATTTCATTACATGCTATAGTAATGTAACATTGTATGCTGGTCTTGACCTTGTCCAAAACTGAGTTCTTTTCTGCTTGACCTGATTGACTTTTTTTCTTTCATTTTATGTCAACTACTAATACAAAGCTAAATTATTCTCAATGTATGGGCTTGATATCAGAATCATTATTAATAGAGAAAGTAAATATGTATTTTTGGGTCAAAGTTTTGGAGTTTCCTTAGTGTATTATACATAATACAGGTTATTGTTTTGTAAACATCAGGATCATTCTAGAAGGTTATTTGCCATTAGGTAATGTTTTCTTTTAGAAAATGCTAATTGTAACCTGAGGTTAAATAGAGAATGTTATAATCTTGTGATTGTGAGGACTTGGTCATTTGTGCATTAACATCTTGCACTTTCAAGTTGTATTATGTTGTAACGAGTTGGGCTGAATTTTATTTTCTTCAAATATTTTAACTCGAGTGATTATTTTCTCTGGAAATACAAAAGTACTCTGATACAATTCTTGGATGAAGACATTCACTGGAATTTATAGTGTATTCAAACCTGGAATTATATTACTGTGATTCCACCAAAGACTGTTGACACATTAACACTCTATAAGCTATAGTAGTTACGTCATCATTTTCAGTTTTATGATTTCTTCAGGACTTATACTGAATTTTATTCAGGACTTTAAATTATTAGGACTTGTGTCTGTAATTCTTGGATTATTTTGGGATTGAATTTGCAATACCTTAAAGTTCTTTTTTTCTCATTTTCACTTTGTATTCTAGGGAAATAAATCATTTTTTAAAATTTTACTAAGATCGTTGTCTTTGACTCTTTTCTGTTACTTATTTTAAGAGCATAGACTTGTAACAGCTCATAGAACGAAATGACCATATTTCCACTCATGTTCTTTCATCCTGGATCCAATGGGGAATCTGCTCAGCCTGCAAGGATTTATCCCACTTCCACATGAACTTCCCATTCATATTGGTTTTTCTAATCATAATGTGGGATTAAGAACATGCACTTGTGCTCCAGTAGTAAGTTATGAATGGCACCATTCCTCTATCCAGTGGGAGACCACTCTCACCTGAATTCCTTCTTGACAAGCAGACAATATTTAACACTTTTATTGCTTAGACAAACCAAAGGACATGGTTAACATTTTTTTCACCTGGAAATGCTGGATTTGCATGGTAGTGAATGTTCTTTGTGCATATTATAATCCAGTAAGCATGACGTGAAAAAATGTATTCTACTCCCCAAAATTGGTTCCTTTAAATTTAACAGTGTCTAACAAGCATGGCATTTGTTTAGTCAAAGAGTCTTCATATATTATAGCTAGTCAAAATATTTGATGTGCTGACCTCAGGTTCATTTTATTTCAGAAACATGACCTTCATGTGGCTACTGCCTGTGTGAACCTTACTGCAACATTTTACTGGAAGTGGTCCAATCAGGTACAATTTCTTGGATTCATGCTTTCACATGGTTTAGCAATCATAAAGTGCCATTATTATCTTTTTTGTTGTTGCATTCTCTTTTCTTTCTTATATCCACATAACATTCTCTGTTTCCATTTGAATACAGGCATCCTCAAACTTACACCATTGTTCTTCTTTGGCACAACAAATAAATTGATAAATTGCTTTCATCCCACATGAAAACATAATGCAGCATTGGTGGGGGGGAATTTTCGCTCTGTGGCTAAAAGCTTGATCTCAAATATTTTTGCAGTCCCATTGTGTCCAAATGTATTAATTTGCAAATAATTTTTTTTTCTCAAGAAAACTGAAGTTTGAAACCTGATGGCATGAAATTCTCTCCCTTTGTCTATGATTGTCCTAAAGAAGATGTTATTTAGATTAACATTATTTGAATGAGTAATACATGTATGATTGCCTTATTTATCTCCTACATATCAGTACATTAGTCATACAGATTGTTGTTGTTGTTGTAGGGTTTAATGCCATTTTTCAGCACAAGATTGGCTATACATGACGGCCAGTATAAATGGTGGAGGAAGAAACCTGGAAAACTTGGAAAGAACCACCGACCCTTGAGAAGCTACTGGCAAGCTTTCTCACATACCCACATTGGCTGAGCCCAAGACTCAAACCCATGCAGACAGAGGTGAGATGGCAGTGATCCGTAATATTTAGCACTTTAGACCACTTGGCCACTCGGGGCCCCTCATACAGATTGAGTCAAATGAGTAATACATGTTATTTACATTTCAGGAAGTTAGTCATACAGATTAAGTCTAATGAGTACTATTGATTTGCTTTTGATTCATGGGTACTTTTTTAAATGACAAATTTTACACATGAAATGATCCAAATGTGAAGAAATAGGACCCTTGTCTTATCACAGACAGAGCAAGACATCTAAAGATGATCTCTACTGAAATGTTGGGAGTACTTAACCTGTTAAAAAATGGATTTGTTACTTAGGCATTCAAGCAATCTCAAACAAAATCAACATTTATCTGCTGCTGTGGGAGGAAACAATACCCTGCCACCAACTCTCCATAAAATGAAATATGAATGAATATCATCTGATTCATCAAGTTGCACCAACTCTCCGTAAAATGAAAAATGAATGAATATCATCTGATTCATCAAGTTGCACCAACTCTCCGTAAAATGAAATATGAATGAATATCATCTGATTCATCAAGTTGGCACCAACTCTCCGTAAATGAAAGATGAATGAATATCACCTGATTCATCAAGTTGGCACCAACTCTCCGTAAATGAAAGATGAATGAATATCATCTGATTCATCAAGTTGGCACAGATTAAGAACATGGATGGATACAGTTAGAAAAGTGTATGTTGTTGAGTGAATTTGTTCTCTAGGAAACAATTAATAATCTCATGTCACACTTCTGACACAGAAAGGCTGCGAGTCAGTTATGGTATGATAGGAAATCTCTAACAAATATGCTTTTCTTTCAGTTATCATTTTTTTACTGTTCTTACGATCATCAAAATTGCATGAAAACTTTTTTATTATTCAGTAAAGTGGAGAATCACTGTCATGTCATCTTATTTCCAACATCCCACAGTTCATAGCACAGTGCTACACTATTATTCACAATACTCTTGTTTGGATTTGGTGTCAAAATACCATTAAATTTTCTATTACCACAACATCATTTTTTTCTTCTCTTTTTGCATTGCATTTTTTTAAAAATTACAATCATAATATCAGATAATTTCTCATAGATGATTCTATATTCCTTCCTTGTGCCCTCCAATGGTTAGAATCTGTAAAATTTTATCATAAATTCTGTGATGTTCATTCCCAGATTTGTTCTTTCATGTAATCCCTACAGGGCACAAATTTGATAGTGTCACCAGCATAAATCAGTTTAAATAAAATATGCTAATAGATGAAAAACTCATTATTTACCCTGAGAATTCATTATGTAACCGACATGCCTAAAATAGGTGGATTTGCCCTATTTCAGCGGGAATATGAACCACTGAAGTGCTTACCGCAGCTGGAGGATCTCCATGAAAACGTACTGCAACCATGCTGGGCAGCCTTTGGTTTTCAGGTCATTACACAGAATCTCAGGTATTAAAGCAGATCATCTCAGTCCATTCTTATGACCTGAATAAGAGGAATATTCATAATGGGTCAGGTCCACTCAAGAAATAGGTATTGTCCTGCATGGATCCTTCATGCATACTGTACATGCTCTCTTATAAGTTGAATCCAACCACAAACTGCACATACCCAGATCTGTCATCGCATAATGTGCTGGCAGATCTGGGTCTATGCAGTTTGTTAGGCGTAATCAGTATAGCAAACAACATAGACCCTATTATGCTGGCACATTATTCAATGATAGATCAGAGTCTGTGTTTTTTGCAGCTGGACATGACGTACAATGGAGTATATACAGTAGTTTGTCTAATGCACATAAACTGTTTATTGTTTGGAACATGCCATAACACCTATTCCAATGAAAGGTTAAAATTGACCAGGCAGATTATGATTGGCAGGTGAACAAAATCATCTGTAGAAATTCTAATTACTGGACAACTGTGTATTTCAACCCCGTTATTAATAGGCATTTTATAATTTCGAAGTCAACACTTCAATATTGGTGTTCAGACTTATGTAAACAACATCTTGTGGTCATGTAAATAGGTAAAACTTAATTCATTACATCACTGACTCCAGTCTTCAGCATTCCAGTTGATCACTCCATTGTATTCTGCATTAATCCTACATTCTTTGTTTTGTTCATTTTGCACTCGTGTTCACATTTAAGGTGCATATTATAAAATATTCCCATTTAAGGTGCATATGATAAAATATTCCCATTTAAGGTGCACATTATAAAATATTCCCATTTAAGGTGCATATTATAAAATATTCCCATTTAAGGTGCATATTATAAAATATTCCCATTTAAGGTGCATATTATAAAATATTTCCATTTGAGGTGCATATTATAAAATATTCCCATTTAAGGTGCATATGATAAAATATTCCCATTTAAGGTGCATATGATAAAATATTCCCATTTAAGGTGCATATGATAAAATATTCCCATTTAAGGTGCATATTATAAAATATTCCCATTTATGGTGCATATTATAAAATATTCCCATTTAAGGTGCATATTATAAAATATTTCCATTTATGGTGCATATTATAAAATATTCCCATTTAAGGTGCATATGATAAAATATTCCCATTTAAGGTGCATATTATAAAATATTCCCATTTAAGGTGCATATTATAAAATATTCCTATTTAAGGTGCTTATTATAAAATATGCCCATTTAAGGTGCATATTATAAAATATTCCCATTTAAGGTGCATATGATAAAATATTCCCATTTAAGGTGCATATGATAAAATATTCCCATTTAAGGTGCATATGATAAAATATTCCCATTTAAGGTGCATATGATAAAATATTCCCATTTAAGGTGCATATTATAAAATATTCCCATTTAAGGTGCATATTATAAAATATGCCCATTTAAGGTACATATTATAAAATATTCCCATTTAAGGTGCATATGATAAAATATTCCCATTTAAGGTGCATATTATAAAATATTCCCATTTAAGGTGCATATTATAAAATATTCCCATTTAAGGTGCATATTATAAAATATTCCCATTGCTCAGTAGCCACGACATGGACCACAACAGAAAACATATGATGCAGACACAATATGGTGCCCTTCGAAAAGGGGACAGCAAATAGATAATTTTTTATGACCTACAGAACATTTTTAAAGATTTTAAATCACCTTCTAAAGCATCAGCTTTTAGTTTTTTAATAACATTAAAAGTTCAGAACTTTTAATCAGTAACTGAGAGTGATGAAAATGTCCATTTTGTGGTACCAAAATTTGCAGGTAATGTCATGGAGTTAATGTGAGAATTCCTTGACATTCAAGCTAAATGTGCATGATTTGGATTTTTAATGTAGCTTTAAAAAAAATTCAGTCGTATCACTACAATGTCTGTAGTGTGGCAGTTTATGGTGATGTCTTGCACTGGGGCATCATGCCGCAGACATGTAGCATGATGTCCCACCCAGTTACATTATTCTGACACCAGGCCGACCAGTCCTAACACTAACCTCTTAATGCTGAGCGCCAAGCAAGGCGTCTTTTAAGTACCCTTTTTATAAGTCTTTGGTATGACTTGGCTGGGGTTCGAACCCACAACCTCCCGTATCCGAGTCAAGGTGAATGTAGAAAACTGCATGTAGTTTAAAATAACAGCATTTATTCTCTGCAGCAAGCACTCCAACATGCTGAACCAGCAAGAGTCTCCAAGACAGGAAGTTAGCAGTTGTCTCCCTGAATATGGAAACTCATTAGCTTTCGAGGAACAATCCTTGCCAGTCACAAGGTGTCACAGTCCTTTTGGGTTTCTAACAGCAGTTCTTCATCTGGTGTATGAAATGTGCAGGATTCACAAAGGATTGCAGGAAAAGGTAGTGCATGTTTCATAATACTTTTGTTTGTATTAATAAATACATTCATCTTAACTAGGGTCTCAAACTCAAATCACCATGAGGGTCACATGAGGACTAGTACATTGACCCAATAAAAATAAGTTGTAAATAGGTGCAGTACATCATTTTCCTTTGGCCAGTGAGAGTACAGTATTCCATTCAGCGAGTTGCACTTGCATATTAAGCGTGTGTGATCATGGCAGCATGGGAAAATGGTCTGGCATTCTTTAATGGTATGATAGTAAGACAAACTTTGGACAGGCATACAAAGTCGAATGCCTGAGCTAAGCATCATACTAAATTTATTATGCTATGCGAATCATGAAATCTGGCTTGAAGTGTCAGCATTGATTCTTAAATAGGTAGCGCGAGATAGGAGAGAAGTGTCCTCCCTTCTATTATTATAAAGTACATGTATGACAAGTAAGATGTCAGCAACAGTACGAGCCCCTGTGATGATAAATACACACATGATACGAGCCTCAAAGAGGAATTGTTATTCTATATCTCAATCTGAACTTGGAAACCTTTTATTTTAGGGGTACCCAGTTGTCCATTTTATTACCTGGGTTATTATCAATTGATGGATACCCACATAACTGGGTACCCACTGGCATCATTAGCTACCATCTTCAAGATCTTTTTGTGATCACTACTCTCCATGTAGATATTGTCAAATAGATATGGCATTTTGCTGAAAGATTTTTTTATGTTGTTCCCTTAGTTCCAAATGAAAATGGTATGAATCTAACATCTTGTATATCTGCCATGGCAGTCGTCATTGTTTCTCCTTCTGAACAGTTGGTTATGTTGACAGGGGCTTTTTTTTGTAAATATTTCTTATGATGTTTTGCTGATTCTAAATGATGAATTTATTAATTTCACATCAGAAAATCTTGCTAATGCTACACTGCCTGAATAAATATTTTTATTAACATGGACTTTTGCATGATGTCTAGTTGGTCTTAAATGAAAATGATGATGATACAATATCCAGCATGACCACAATGAAAATTTTGTTTCTTCCTGACTAGATGGTAATATTGACATTGGGTCTTCGCTAAAAGACTTAAAGCATATACGTGGTACTAAACTACTAAACAATCTGACCTCCATCATGGCCACCAAATCTTCTTCGGTTCTGCGATTGAGATCCCTTGTCCCAACTGACCTCAAACTTTATCCCTGTTAAACGGTGCTAAGAAGGAAATGAAAATTATATTATGTCATGTATACAAATTTCAGGTCAGATTCTTGATGTTTAATGTATGTTGAAATGGTGTAAAGTGTGTTGGTTCCCTTTCTGAAGCTGACATTGTAACATGTAATTATAACAGATGGGGGAGATGGGCACACAGCTACAATCATTTTCACTATTGATATTCTTATAGTGAGAAAGGTTGCTAGTAGCTTCTCGTAGGTCAGTGGTTCTTTCTGGGATTTTCCTGGGTTCTTCCTCCACCATTTATACTGGCCACCATGTATAGCCTATCTTGTGCTGAAAGATGGCATTAAACCCTACAACAGCAACAACAAAGTTTTTTATATTTACACTAAATGAGAAAAGCATGTACAACATAGTGATCTTGAGTAGTAAAAAGAAGGCCAGAATGTTGTCATACCCATTAAATCCAGCTTGTGAACTAACAAAACAGCTTAAAAAAATTTGATAGTTGTCCTTTCTCAGTTCTGATCATTGAATTTTCCAGCAAGTGGAAATTTAATAAGTACCCGATTTTGCCTGTCATTAAAGAACATTTGAAGAAATTTTGGCTTAACTGTTTTTAATTTTATTGCAAACATTTTGGCCTTAATTGATTTTACATCCACGTATGCACTCAGCATTAGAATCCTGTGGTAATCATACTGTGGTACATACCCACAGCATCCAGTATATAGTGAATCCTTAAAATGTTGAGATTTACCTTTTGGTTCAAAATTCACCCCACTGTGAAATACAAAACTGGAGCAGAACCTGAACAGATAGGCATATCAACAAAGTCTAAATACACAAGTGAATTTTGGCAATTTTGTATTTAGTTGTATTCCAATAAACAAGTTGATAGTCAGCACCCTGACACTGAATTTAAAGTAAAATGTCTTTACTCAGGGTTTTTTCTGTAATGGCTTGTGCGCATGATAACACGAACAAATGTGAATGGATTTTTATCTCTACTGGTCATCATGAATGGATGTTAAGCTTAGATTAAGGTTTTGACTAAAAGACTTCTTATGATGGCTAGTTGGTCCTAAATGAGAATGGTGCCAGTCTGATATCCAGAATGGCCACCACAGTGGCCATCTTAAAAAAATTGTTATCACTAATTCTCATAAACAGAAGATCATTTTGACATGGGGTTTTCACCAGAAGACTTGTTATGATGGTTCCAAATGGAAACAATCCTAATCCGATGTAATACAAGTGTAATTACTTCAGCGACATTCTTGAAAATTATGTTATTGCTAAATGGATAGTCATATTAAATGAGGTTTTCACGGAAAGACTTCTTAATATTGTGTAGTTGTTCCTAAATGAAAATAGTGCTGATCTGTCATCCAATATGGCTGCTACAGTAACCATCTTGAAAATCTTGTCACTACTCCACCAGAACAGAAAGTCATATTGGCATGGGGTTTTCACCAGTAGATTTCTGATAATGTCTTGTTGGGCCTAAGTGAAAATGGTACCTGTCTGATGTCCAATATGCCACCACAGTGGTCATTTTAAATAATTTTTTATTGCTACTGTTCCTAAATAGATTTTCCTATCAACATGAGGTTGTCACTTAAAGATTTGTTGTAATGTCTGATTGGTCCTAAATGAAATGGTGCATATCAGCTGTCCAATATTTGCTGCTGCAGTGGCCATCTTTGAAAATTTTGTTACCACTGCTCCTCCTGAAAGGAAATTAATATTGCCGAAGGGTTATCAATGGAAGAAAAATTATGATGTCTAGTTGGTTGTCAATGAAAATAGTGTCAATCTTATATTCAATATGTACTGGCCGCCATGTATAGCCTATCGTGCTGAAAAATGGCGTTAAACCCCACAACAACAACAACAACATATTCAATATGGCCACCACAGTGGCCATCTTAAAAATCATGTTATTGCTACCTCTCATGACTGTATAGTCATATCAGCATTAAGTTTTCACAGAAAAACTTGCTATGATGTTTAGTTGGTACTAAATGGAAATGGTGCCAAATAATATCCAAAATGTTTTGTATTGAAAGAGGAATGTGAGTAAAAAAAAATTGATTGCTGAATGGCATTGTTTTATCTCAATAAACAGATAATTGCTTTTTGATATCAAAGAAATTATTTTGATGACTAAGTTGATTTTCCCATTATGCTGTTGTCACATGTACACTTTATTTTGTCACATATACATAGTGTGACCATTTCTCTTTTTCTTTTGATAGATCCTTCGGATGGTTTGCACTGACAGCAATATTAACAGTTACATGAAGAAGATATCCAAATGTGGACGTTCTCATCTTCATTCTAACTTCTTCACCAAATTTGAAAACCATTTCCAGTATTTTTTCATAAAACTTACTACATTATCTGTAAGTACAAATTCTTATTACCTTTGTATTGTTATGTTTTTGTAAATCTTTTTGTCAGATACTGTCCTTTTAATATATTTAAATTAATCAAAAGAAAATACAGTGAGAATATTAATCAGAAATGAAAGGCAGTTTTGTTGGTTTGCTGAAAATCACTGCTTTCCAGATGATCAGGTGAATACTATACATCGAAATATTAGCTAAAAGTGAGTCATGTCCTCATGTTACGGTTTTGTTTAATCAGTTTACACATTTCAGTCCTGAGACTTGAGATAATCTGCCATTACTTAAGTGTGTTTAATGCTCAAAAATCAGATTTGGTAAAGGCAAGTGCAGGGATACTTGTGGAAATTTTTTTAAATTATCATTTATGATTGAATGGAGCCATTGGCATATTTATAAAATAGAATATTGCTGCTAGGTACAGGTTTTCAGGAATCTTGCAATTCTTTACAAGCTGGCCCATATTGAACCAACCAATGTTCCAAAAATCCAGCAGTTCAATCGATGATGGAGTAAATTTTGTATCTGGATGCAAGATGGTTTATTTTCTTTAATTTAAATAAAGAGTCTCAAGTTTAGACAAAGTGGTGTACAAAAGCAGATATGTTCTCAGTTCACATTGCGAAGTATTTTCAGATAATAATTATGTACTAAAATCATGGGCAAGTCTGGGCCTTTCAAACATAAATTTTGTGATCCTTTTGAACATAAAACAATTTAAACTTTTCCCCCCAAATGAACTTATGATTATAATATATGCCTGTAGGCTGAAAAATATACAGAAAGCAGACATTTTTTCTTGCAGTAACTTGCACAGTATGATTCAAAACATTTATTTTTTTGTATATTTTTTGTCTAGGAAAGTTTGATCTTAATTTTTTTCTCTCACATTTTATGCTTTATTTTCAAGCCAAACATTAACAGATATAAATCCTGCATTTATGTATTTTTTACTTAGAAGCTTTTTGCCTAGGTGGTAATGAAACATGGAAAGATTTTATATGCATTGTAATAAGCCGAGTCAGGAGGAACAAGCACATTCACATGGACTGTAAGAACATTGCTGGATTATTTTGATTGAAGAAATAGTGAATCTTACATTAAAATAAAATCAAATGGTTATAATACATCACCTCAACTGCAGCATATTCCAATAAAAAAGCAAAAATTCAAGCATAACCTCTAGTTGAACTTGCTCCATAAATGGGTTTTGGCTAGAAATTTCAGAATGGGATGCTGTTTAATCTGTATGGGAATCATGGAAAAGGAAACACATTTCCTCTAGGATTAGAGCCAGTACAATAGATATGCACATAAATTCAGTTGATTATGTAGCAGCTATGTGGGTGGAAGTCGCAAGAAAGGATTTCAAGTAATTACTGGTCTGACTGGGGTCCCGAGTGGTTTAAGCACTCACTGTTATGGATCATTGCATAGCTGCCAACCCTCACGATTTTGACGTAAATTTCACAACTTTATCAGCGATTCATGGATTCATGCCGTATGCCAAAAAATCACGAATTCCCCATTTAGTTATTTTAAATCTTTTATAAAATAACTGATTTCCCGTTAAGTGCTAGTCGTGATATCAGCAGTTGCTTTTAAGAGAAACTGGGGCCTAACCGGAATTTTGCTCCATGCATGTGCCGCAAACACTTATTTGAATTACCATTCGGCATCACATCTTGAAAATGTCTTCACCAACACGGAAAAAGAAATGTATTATACAAAAAGTGAAGTTTAGTTTGGAATATGTCAAAAATTGGCCATGCATTCAGCCATAAAACAGATATACATCATGCTTTTTGCACGCAGTGTGCCACAAAGTTTAGCATTCAGCATGGTGGCTGAGATGATGTGAGGAAGCACATAGGTAGCAAAAAGCACATAGAGGTTGGGAAAATTATAAAATTGCAGCAGATTTCAGCTCTGGAATATTTTAAGCCATTGACGGAAGACCTGCAAGCTACAAATGCTGAATCATTGTTTGTGAGTTTTCTTGTGGAACACAATCTACCTTTATCATCTGGAGACCATGCTAAACATTTGTTCCAATAAGTATTCCGGGACTCGAAGATCGCTTCATGAATTCATGTCAGAATTCACTCATTTTTATCCCTATTTTCACTAATTGCAAGCCTGGAGGGTTGGTGGCTATGTCATTGCCATCTCACCTCTGTCTGCATGGGTTCAAGTCTCAGATTCAGCCAATATGGGTATGTGAGAAAGCTTGCCAGTAGCATCTCATGGGTTGATGGTTCTTCCTAGGGTTTTCTTGGGTTCTTCCTCCACCATTTTTACTGGCTGCCATGTAAAGACTATCTTGTGGTGAAAAATGGCATTAAACCCTACAACAATAACAATAATAACAACTGGTCTGACTAGATGTTGCTTTTTGTGGGCTATTTGGGATATGAGTATTGTAGAGTGGCTCCCAAAATTTTATAACTTTTTCACCAATTTCTTGAAATACTGCAAATTGTTAATAAAGATCTTGATTTAAATAATTTGGCAAGATGTATTGTATTCCCCAAAAAAATGTAACACTGCTTCTTTCTTTATATGAATAAAGACGTTAAAAGTTTTTATTTTTCAATGTTCATTTATGTCAAGAGTCAATCACTGCACTTGATCTTTGTTTACTTTAAAAATACATTATCTCTTCAAAATGCTGTAATGGTAAACCTAATTATTATTGAACCATCAACAGTAAGACCATTATGTCTTCTTCGTGTTTATCTTCAATACATCATTTGTCCAGTCACTGCTTAATCCAGAGTAAGCAATAGCCAACAGATATTTGCTCAAGCAACCAGCATACATAACCAAGCACCAAGCAGTTTAGTTGTCAAAGTAAAGGTTTCTTATCTTAATTTATAAATTAGTTAATTTACATACCTTTTTATTTACTACTCATCATTTTCTGTCTCTGAGCTTAAACTTGTTGAAATTATCAGGCACTGCATTATAAAAGCATCAAAAACTGAAACTGCCTTCATGCCTATATGGTTTGCTGCATTGTCTATATGCGTACTTGGCTTAACCATATTGTCTTCATGCATACATGGCTAAACCATATATATTCTTCAAGCATACATGGCTTACCCATATTGTCTTCATGCAAACATGGCTTACCCATATTGTCTTAATGCAAACATGGCTTACCCATATTGTCTTCATGCAAACATGGCTTACCCATATTGTCTTCATGCAAACATGGCTTACCCATATTGTCTTCATGCAAACATGGATTAGCCATATTGTCTTCATGCAAACATGGATTAGCCATATTATCTTAATCATACTTGGCTTAACCGTATTGTCTTCTTGCATACATGGCTTAGATATATTATCTTCATGCATACTTGCCTTAGCCATTTTCTCTTCATGCATACATGGCTTAGCCATATTTTTTTCATGCATACATGGCTTTGTAATGTTGTCTTCATGCATACATGGCATAGTCTTATTGACTCCATGCATACTTTGCTTAACCATATTATCTTTATGCATATATGGCATAGCCATATCTTCTTCATGCATACATGGCTTAGTCATATTGTCTTCATGCATACTTGGCTGAGCCATATTATTTTCATGTATATATGGCTTAGCGATATCATTTTTATGCATACATGGCTTAGCGATATTGTCTTCATGCATACATGATTTAGCCATATTATCTTCATGAATACATGGCTTAGCCATATTATTTCAGTGCATACATTGCTTTGCCATATTATCTTAATGCATACGTGGTTTAGTCATATTGTCTTCATGCATACATGTTTTAGCCATATTATCTTCATGCATACTTGGTTTAGCCATATTATCTTAATGCGTACTTGGCTTAGCCATATTGTCTTCCTGCATACATGGCTTAGTCATATTGTCTTCCTGCATACATGGTTTAGCCATATTATCTTCATGCATACTTGGTTTAGCCATATTGTCTTAAGGCATACTTGGCTTCGCCATATTGTCTTCCTGCATACATGACTTAGTCATGTTATTTTCATGCATACATGGCTTAGCCATATTATCTTCATGCATACTTTGCTTAGCCATTTTATCTTAATGTGTACATGGCTTAGCCATTTTATATTAATGTAATTCATACATGGCTTAGTCTTATTAACTTAATGTATACTTGGCTTAGTCATATCATCTTAATGTATACATGGCTTAGTCATATTATCTTAATGCATACATGGCTAAGCCATATTATCTTAATGCATACATGGCTTAGCCATATTGTCTTCATGCATACATGGCTAAGCCATATTATCTTAATGCATACTTGGCTTAGCCATATTATCTTAATGCATACATGGCTTAGCCATATTGTCTTCATGCATACATGGCTAAGCCATATTATCTTAATGCATACTTGGCTTAGCCATATTGTCTTCATGCATACATGGCTAAGCCATAATATCTTAATGCATACTTGGATTAGCCATATTATCTTAATGCATACATGGCTTAGCCATATTATCTTAATGCATACTTGGCTTAGCCATATTATCTTAATGCATACATGGCTTAGCCATATTATCTTAATGCATACATGGATTAGCCATATTATCTTAATGCATACATGGCTTAGCCATATTATCTTAATGCATACTTGGCTTAGCCATGTTGTCTTCATGCATACATGGCTAAGCCATATTATCTTAATGCATACTTGGCTTAGCCATATTATCTTAATGCATACATGGCTTAGCCATATTGTCTTCATGCATACATGGCTAAGCCATATTATCTTAATGCATACTTGGCTTAGCCATATTGTCTTCATGCATACATGGCTAAGCCATAATATCTTAATGCATACTTGGATTAGCCATATTATCTTAATGCATACATGGCTTAGCCATATTATCTTAATGCATACTTGGCTTAGCCATATTATCTTAATGCATACATGGCTTAGCCATATTATCTTAATGCATACATGGATTAGCCATATTATCTTAATGCATACATGGCTTAGCCATATTATCTTAATGCATACTTGGCTTAGCCATGTTGTCTTCATGCATACATGGCTTAGCCATATTGTCTTCATGCATACATGGCTAAGCCATATTATCTTAATGCATACATGGCTTAGCCATATTGTCTTCATGCATACTTGGCTTAGCCATATGATCTTAATGCATACTTGGCTTAGCCATATTATCTTAATGCATACATGGCTTAGCCATATTGTCTTCATGCATACATGACTAAGCCATATTATCTATATGCATACTTGGCTTAGCCATATTATCTTAATGCATACATGGCTTAGCTATATTATCTTAATGCATACGTGCCTTAGCCATATTATCTTAATGCATACTTGGCTTAGCCATATTATCTTAATGCATACTTGGCTTAGCCATATTACCTTAATGCATGCATGGCTTAACCATAATGACTGCATGCATACATGGCTTAGCCATATTGTCTTCATGCATACTTGGCTTAGCCATATGATCTTAATGCATACTTGGCCTAGTCATGTTATCTTAATGCATACTTGGCTTAGCCATATTGTTTTCATGCATACATGGCTTCGCCATACTATTTTAATGCATACATGGCTCAGTCATTTTGTCTTCATGCATAGAGGTCTTAGCCATAAATGTTCTCTCTTTCCTTTCATTTTGGGGGGAATATTTTTTTCTATTAAATGCAGACACTTCTCGATATCTGCTTAATTACTGGAACATATGTGACCTTTTTGCATATTTCCAGTGCAATTCTTATAGATTTTTTATTGCATTATCACATGGTGGGGACATGTATGGATATTTGAACTACAGTATTGATCCTGTGCATGAGGGCCCCAAGTAACCGTGTGGTCTAAAGTGCTCACTGTTACATATTGATGCCATCTCACTTCTGTAGCTTCTCATGGGTCAATGGTTCTTTTCAGGGTTTTCCCAGGTTCTTCGTCACCATTTAAAATGGTTGCCATGTATAGCCTATCTTGAGCTGAAAAATGGTAATAAACCCTACAACAAAAACAACATCCTATACATGTATGCACCAACACATGATGCAGTGCTTAAAATCAAATATTAAATATGCAGTCATTATATTTCCACTATTTATATTTAATATGTATTGATTTAAGCCAGTAACTGAGTAAGCCATTGCAGCAAGAGCTTGGTGCCTACTCTTATATCCCCCCACTACTACAACCTTTTGTAGAGGGATGTGCATACATCATTTTCTTTAGTTGTTGTTGTATGGTTTAACGTTATTTTTCAGCACAAGATAGGCTGTACATGGCAGCCAGTAGAATGGGTGGAGGACGAACCTTGGGAAGAACCACCAACCCACGAGAAGCTACTGGCAATCTTTCTCACATGCCCACATTAGCCAAGACTGAGACTGAAACCCACGCAGACAGAGGTGAGATGGCATTGATCCGGAACAGTGAGCACTCTGGACCACATGGCCACTCAGGGCCCCATTTTCTTTAGTAAAATGATTTTTCATGCTATTGCATGATACATTACATAGCATGATGGTGTGCCTTGGCCCCTAATAATTGTGACTAGCAGGGTTTCTCTGTAATTCAGCATGGTTATGATTAATCATTATTTGTGTAGACACAATATTTATAGCATCCAACAACAAAGAAGAACATTGAAAGATTGAAGCATAGAAAAGGATTGTGGATAAAAAAATAATAATGACAAAATCCATTTCTCCATGCAGTATTTGGTGGAGTAAATATTTTTAAATATGCCATATATAAATTTATTAAATAAATTTCATATCGCAAATAAGGAATACCTGCAACTGTGACCTTAATAGTGAAAATATTGTCTGTGTTACATATTATTTCATTTGCTCTACCTACTTCCTTTATATTTTAACTGTTTTAGTCATTTTTAGCTCACCTGGTCTTCGGTATATAACATCTCCCTGTATCCATTGTATGCCTGCCAGCAGTTGCTTTTTACCACTTTGGAGATTATGTTTTGACCCGATTTTGATCAAGCTTTAACTATAGGCTTAAATCATAAAATTCTTGGAGAAGTGGATACTGAGTGAAATCCATGCATATTAATGATGTGATCAGATGAGATTTGTTACCACTCTTCAGGTCAAGTTATGATCATACTTGGGTTGCAAGTTTTATTATCAAAATCTCAAATGAGATCCAGCATAAACAAGATCCATGCTTCTCAGTGATGTGATTAGCTCAGTATGTTTCTATTTTTAAGATTGTATTCTTGACCTGACTATGATCATACTTGGTAAATCGGCTTATGTTGTCAATTTATCCAACAAGTTTTATTATTTGTAAGATCTATGCTTTATAAGTAGGCAGTCTTACATATGATTGGCGGATCTTGTTACCACCATAGAGACTGTATTTTTCATAAGGACTTTGATCATATTTGGTAAACAAGCATATATCATCAAGTTCATATGAGTATGATTGTGAATGAGATCCATTCACATCATGAGGTGATCTTGCATCAGACTAACTGAACTTGTTAACACTCTGGAGTCATATTTCTGGTCTGAGTTTTTATCAGTCTTGGAATGTAAGCTTAGATAATGAAGATATCGTACAATTTTCATAATGAGTGAGATCCCTGCATATTAATAAGGTTTTCAAGCTACTACTCTAGATACTGTATTTTTAATCTGTTTTTGATCAAACTTGGTATTTGGACTTGTATCATCAAGATGTCAGATCAGTTTTATTATGAATAAGACTTGTGTTGGTTCAATTTTGATTGGATATTGCTCTGGTTTGTAAATAACTATGTCATTGGTCAGTTTTTGTAATAAATGAGATTTGCATATATCATATCATCAAGATCTTGCATGATTTCAATTATGAGTGAGATCAACACATTAATTATGCTTTCATCTTTGGAAAGATTTTTTTTATCAGATTTTATGGAATAGGTAAAACTGTCATGATCTTAAAGTTGGGAGAGGGTTTGTCATAGGATTGCATTTTTAAAATACTACATTAGTCTACCTTGTGAAATTGTCAACTATTAATTTATGTAAAACATATGAATATTTTAATTCATACTTGGGCTACATGTTTGATATTTTGGATTGAAAACATCACAATATTTTCTAGAAATGTGCCATGATGCAGACATCATTGGAGCCTTACCTTCACCTTGTGGCCTTGAAGCTGCTGACATCACTTCATCATGGTGATGAGCATCTGGTACATGACCTCATGTCATGTGTCATCTTTGACCCCATGTTCTGGAGGTAACATAATGATGATAAGTTTGAGTAATTTCATATTAAAAAATTCAGCAAACTGGAGCTTCATCAGTATTTGCAGAAAAGAACTTCTGTATAGAAACTTCATAAATATTATGCATACAGGTTAAATAAGTGTGACCCTGCCACTCAAAAAAAACATTCATGGCTATATAATTTTTCAGATGGGGTTTCATTTTCACAAACTTAAAAATAATTAATGCTTATAAACAAGTTCTTTACAAACTAACTTGTCATCAGAGAAATTGTTACTGTCATTTACTTCAGCTAGATACAAGATATGCTTGCTGTGAACTGTACTGAACATATTTAAACTCTTAGTGTCACAGAGGAGGAGAAGGCCCGCATAGTTCTAGCTGACCTTCAGTTGACCTCCCCCATTCAGCTTCGGAGTGCAACTCAGGAGGAAATCCAGTTCACCCAGAGCCAACTCTGTCAAGAGGCACGTGAAAACCTTCACTCCATCCGAGCGACCTATCTAAAGGCTTTTGGACGCAGTGAAGCAGATATGTACAAATCCAGGTGAGTTGAAATAACGAAAATTTTAATGTATAAAAAATGAGGTATATATATATATATATGGCAAGACATTTGGTGTTGTAACTGATGTATTTTATTTTCAAAACCTTTTATCTATAAAATTGACCTACAGCATTTGCGGACTAGATGAAAAGCATTTATTTTCACTCAGATTCAAGGAATGGGAGAGCAGAGTCAGGAGAGCAATGCTGTCCAACCTTTCTGACACCATGGGTCACTGAAAAATGTTTTTCTTGAAGCCGAGGGCCATAGCAGAAAACTGAAAAGCAAAGACTATATAGCTGCTTGAGCTCTGGCGGGCCATTTAAAATCAGCCCGCGGGCCATGGGTTGGACAGCACTGTAGTAGAGCATCCAAGTCATATCAGATTGGTCATGAGTTTTTCGAACCCAAGATACTTTCAAGTTCTTTATGTCATTTATCCCATTGATAATCATGTGAAACTGTATAATGCTGTCTTTTGAATCGCACACCACCAACAGTGTTTGCGCTTTCTGCAGTGCCTAAAATGCATTTGTTATTCAAAGTCCATTTATATTTTGTTAAGTATTTTATCTTGTTTCCTGTAATCCTGACAGATTTGACAACACTAATTTCATTTTATTTTCAGAGACAGGTTTCATATGAATACTACAAAGATCACAAGCTTTTTCACCTCCAATTTAGGAGAATCTCTGCTTCCCCAGGACTGGATTTATCTCCCCCTGATTGAGCTGTACAACACATATTGCACAGTGTGAGTATCATCATTTTGCTGTCAGCAAATTGTTGTCTTGCATGTACATGGCAAAAAAGAGATATCATTAATTTTACAATGACAACAGTAGCAGTATAAACTGTGGTAGGGTGTTGTGTTAAACATTTGTTTCATGTATATATTACAGATTAGTCCAACTGCAGACTGAACAGGTCCAGATTTGCCATTGCATAATACACCATACAATTTGAACCTGTGCATTTTGTTAAGTGTAATCAGTAGAACAAACAAAATAGGCCCTGATCTGCAGGCTTATTGTTCTATGGCAAATATGGATCTTTGTTGTTTACCATTTGACTTGACTTATAAGCGGGTATATATGGTAATTAAAACAGAATATTGATTTTCCTTTCCTCTGTTTTCACTAAGTACAGACTGTGTGTTCCTGTTGTGTCTGTATTCATGTTTCACTAAGTACAGAATATGTGTTCCTGTTGTGTCTGTATTTGTGTTTCATTAAGTACAGAATATGTGTTCATGTTGTGTCTGTATTCCTGTTTCATTAAGTACAGAATATGTGTTCCTGTGGTGTCTGTATTCATGTTTCATTAAGTACAGAATATGTGTTCCTGTTGTGTCTGTATTCCTGTTTCATTAAGTACAGAATATGTGTTCCTGTTGTGTCTGTATTCGTGTTTCATTAAGTACAGAATATTTGTGTTTCTTTTGTGCCTTGATCAATTTTCATTAAGTACAAAATGTTTGTGTTCTTGTTTTGCCAATGTTTACTTTTCATTTATGAAGAATTTATGTTTCCTGATGTGTTTTTGCTCAGTTTTCATTATGCATAGAATATTTGTGTTCCTTATGAACCTTGAACAGCCTTTGTACCCGCAAAATAGGAACAATTTGGCAATGATTGGTGTTTGACCCAGCCTTCTACAGGAAATTCAATGAATGATAATAAAACTTATATTGGCTACATAATTCTGGTCAAATATCACTGTCTCTTATAGAAAAGACTTCAGAATTTGGTAGATGTACTCCAGATTCCCATGATGAGACAAAACCCCACAGATTCCCATGATGAGACAAAACCCCACGGAATCCAGCTCATTTTACTGGAATGTTTCTCTAACTTAACAATCTTTTTCTCAAGGATGGAAATTTTACTGTTCACTTCTGCTTTCTCTGATAAGTTCTCTCACTTTCTGAACAGGTTCCTCCGGCTGATTTTCTGGATTCTCCTCTACATGATCAGTTCTTTTCCTTATTCCACCATTCTGGAGTGTACTGCTGTACTATATGAATGGAATTCAGCCTTCATTTCTTGGAAGAAATTGAGTCAACTTATTATCAGTAGTTTTAACTTTAGCTTGTAGTAATTATTCATTCTTCTATCTCTCTATCCAGATTAATCAGTAATTGCCTAATATCTAGTTTGGTTTCCCAAACATGGGGCCCCTTGATCTTCACCACTTGAGACCCCTTGATTTGCAAACAGATTTGTAGATGTAAGATATAGATTAACCCTCATAAGAGATCCATACATTTGACTGGGAATTAATCCTCATAAGAGGTCCATACGTTTGACTGGAAATTAATCCTCATAAGAGATCCATACCTTTGACTGGGTATTAATCCTCATAAGAGATCCATACCTTTGACTGGGAATTAATCCTCATAAGAGGTCCATATTTTTGACTGGGAATTAATCCTCATAAGAGATCCATACTTTTGACTCAAAATTAATCCTCATAAGAGATCCATACTTTTGACTGGGAATTAATCCTCATAAGAGGTCCATGCTTTTGACTGGAAATCTGACCTTCTGGTCATTCCAGCATTGATGGCTGTTTGCTTGATGACATTGTAATCCAGTGCATAATTGGACTATATGTGTTCTTAATTGGCTGAACTGGTATATAAACAAAATCATGGTTTGGTGGCACAGTTATAACTGTTAAATTTTGGAACTTATTCAGACCCATTTACTTCATATAATAAATGTTAAAATGACTTTATGCTCATGGAGACCTAAATTAAGGATATAATCGATGGAAGCTTGCAAGATGCACCACCATTATGGTCAAAAGCTGACCATAAGTTTTCATTTCATCCTGAAACCAGATTCATTAAAATTATTAAGATATAAAAACTATACCTTTCTTACTAAATGACCATTTCATGCAAATTATATAAATATTTTAAATGTTGTACATGATCGAATAAAGAATAGTTGAAAAAATTAACATCTGCAAATTAAAATCTTACATTGCTTTCTCTAAGTTTTATTCACTGCAAATGATGAGGAAGAAAAAAGTTGCAATATCCTAATAATGAAAGGGGATGCCTTGTGTTGTTGCACTCGAGTTCCATCTTTACATTTCCCTTATGTACACATCTTTTGATGTATATGTTAGCTTGTACATTCTGTAAACCATATCTTGTTATCACCATGTTTATGCGGGCAATATTGCAATGTCCTCCTTCCTACTGTAATTCTACTGTGGGTTGGATAGTCATCACATTTGGTACATTATGTATGTTGTCTGTGTGGTAACAATGTGCAAGAGGGGTATAGTTTGCGGACCCCTCTTTTGGGGTCCCTATGCATGGTTTAAAAATGTTGAATATCTAAAAATTGCAATTAGTGACTTCTTTTGCTAGTTGAACTGCAGTCTTAGCAGGAAGATGCATAATATATGTAATACAGGTTGTTGGTTTGCAACCACTGGGTCATGGTCAGGCTTTTGGTTTGCAACCACTGGGCCATGGTCAGGCTGTTAGTTTGCAACCACTAGGTCATGGTCAGACTTGGTTTGCAACCTCTGTGTGATGGTCAGGCAATAAAGGGGGAACATATTCCAGGTGCATTTGCATTTGCCATGGGGAGCTTTGGAAGCAGCTATAGCATAAACTTGTCACTAGCCTGCATCCTCACATTTGCAGCTGTGTAATTGTTCCATTTGCACTGAATAAATATGTATTTTCTGTTGTAAATGATAAAAATTTAATATGCTTGTATAAGATATCAAATCATTTTATTCTTATTTTATTTGCAGAGGAGCTGAAGTGCAAAGTATTATATCTGCTTCACAAATTGCTATTGTCTGTGATGTATTAAAGTGGATATTTCTCATGGAGTGTGAGAGGTCAAAGGTCATGGATGGAATATCAGTGACATTGAAGGTTTCCAGGGTTATGTGTACTTTTCTAACAGGTACATGCCAGTGAGAATCAATTTCTATGCTTTGACATATTTCTTTACAGACCATTATTTTTTAAGTCTTGAACTTTTATTTCCAATCAATAAATATAACCTTTCTTTAAAGATAATTGTATGTATTTATCTCTTGAATAAAAAATTAAAATATATTTATAGTCCTGCCTACTTTCATGGAAGCTTTAAATAATAATCACTTTGGTATCCATGTGTCTGTCCATGTGTCCATACATCCATGTGTATGTCCATCCATGTGTATGTCCATCCATATGTCTGTGGAGCCCTGAGTGGCTGAGTGGTCTAAAGTGCTCACCATTCCAGATCACTGCCATCTCACCTCTGTCTGAATGGGTTTGAGTCCAAGGCTTGGCTAGCGCGGGTATGTGGGAAAGCCTGCCAGTAGCTTCTCATGGGTTGGTGGTTCTTCCCTGGGTTTTCCAAGGTTTTTCCTCCACCAGTTATACTGGCCACCATGTATAGCCTACCTTGTGCTGAAAAATGGCGTTAAACCCTACAACAGCAACAACAACCATATGTCTGTCACCCTAGATGAAACTCCATTTTAAGGTTTATGTGCTATTAGCATCTCAGTTAAAGTTGACCAGTTATTTAATATGTAAATATAATCTTGATGTTTATAAAAACTCTGGCTGGACATACAGATCATGGCCAGCTTCTCTTTTTTATTGTGGTCTACATGGCTGTTAATGTATATTGTCAAAATATTTTATTATTAAAATCTGCTGCTGATTCAAAATAATCATAGGGTCTTTTTCTATGTCAGGAAATGACCTGTTCTTGGAACGTTCCATCCATCGTTACCTTGTGGCTCTCCTGCATCATTACACCAAACCCAGCCTTCTGGATCAGATGGATTTTGAGGAACAAATTCCAGGCATTGTCTCCTTCTATGATCTGTAAGGAACTAGCACCTTCATGCCAACAGGCTACTTGTTTGTTTTTAATTAAAATTTTAGCGGATAATAAAAAAATGTATATGTCTATTTCAGTAAAATATTCTCTAAAGGAAAACTTTGTGTATAATTCCTCCTTGTCAGTTCTCCTTTGAATAATTCCCTGATGACATTAACATTAGGAAAATAGCTTGCTATTTCATGAATTGAGCATTCCTAAAAAGACAACAAAATTAATTATCTCTGACCATCTACCATATAGACAAAGGAAGAATCTCTTACCCATTGTTTTCCTCTGACAACTGTTCCATGGCAGTAGTTTCCAGCTTTTTCTTAACAGTACTTGATAACTCATACACAGATAACTTGCAAACTGACTTGTAATGTGGGGGCAAGCATGGATCCCATGTTTTTTTTTCTTTATAGATAATGTAAAAGAGAATCGACCCTTATTTGTGGAAGATGAAGAAAATCATAATTGAAATTGGTAACCAAAACCCTGATATATAGTTCAATTTATAGTCTAAAATGGCATTTAATGTCCTTAAATTTCAATCATCATAAAAGTCTCAGTTTATAGCAAGAAGTCCTATATTTTTTTACATTTTCTTTGCAAAAGAATTCTCAGTACACTGTAAAAAACCAAACAATCATTGATAAAATTTGCATCAGTGAAAATGTCACTAATGCCTACCAGTGGCAACACTTTAAGAAATAGTAATGAAATAAGTTTTATGAAGTGAAATTTGTATTTTAGATGAATATTTAAATTTGGTTTCAGTGTAATCATCATAATTGTGGTATGCCTTCTAGTATTCAAACATGAAAAACATTGATCAACTGTCACAGCCATGGTTGAGGGTGTTTCTGTTGACCACTCAAATGCTGTTATAAATGTTATTGTGTAATTAACAATTAAATAACCTTACATTATTCTCATCATTCACAAATGTAATCAAAGATAGCAAGGCAACCAAGTGAAAGGAACGTAGCAACTAATAAAACAATTTTAAAGAAATCAAGTTTCAGCATTGATTGTTTTTGCATGAAACAAATGTCTGTCCTTTTTGAGCTAAAGAAATCTTGTTTCGTTGTGCAAAAAGCAATAATGTAATACTGTTTTACATGTACATAATGTGTTGAAATCACTCGGAGCTATGTTTTTTATGATCTTTCAGAGATTGGTTACTTTGAAAATGAAGGTAATTTATACCATAATGCAAACAATTTAATTAGAAAAAGATGTTTACTGATAACTTTTCCTGATGCAATTATTCAGCCAAAAACAATGCCACTTCCCCAGCCTCCCATGGTCTGCTCACTGCCTAGCTGGGATGGCAGCCATATCTTTTATCAGAGATTACTCATGTCCATGCTTAAAGTACAGCCCATGTTTCTGTTGTGTGCAAGTTATCAAGGGAGAGGCGTGTCAACATAGTTCTACAAGAACTCCTCAAAAACTTCTTTAAAAATCTCGGCTAACTCAAACCATTCACACAGAAAATCTGGGGTTTTGTTTAGTGTAATAAGGTTGTTACTACATGTGGGCAAGGGGTTTTGAGTGGCTGAGTGAGTCTAAGGCTCTTGCCTTTACAGATTACTCACATCTCATCTTAATCTTTATGGGTTCAAGTCTTGGCTCAATGTTGGTATGTGAGAAAGGTTGCCAGTAGCTCCCCATGGGTCTGAGGGTATTCCCAGGCTCAAGATAACCAACAGACCCAGTTAATGTCAGCACAACTTCCTCATAGGCAATAGTTCAGGTGTAGGTAGGATGCTCGGCAGCTCCTTGTCCTATTACACATAAAGTTAAAATTAATGTGATTGGGGAATGTATTATGAGCAAAAAGCAAATTTTTTGTAAATTTTGTAAGAATACCTACCTGATCACATTAGGATGAAATGTTCATAGCCTCCCTACATATGTGACTATCTTATTCAATGTATCCCTTAGATTAAAACTGGTACCACCTAGTGATGGTCAGTGGGATGTATTGAAAAAGATATTTGGGAAGGCTGAATTCAGGAGGTAACAAGCATATTTTTCTAAAGTTAATGTGATCTGGTAAGTATTCTCAGAGAATCACAATTTGCTAAATTTGCAGTCTTAAAAAAATGATATAATTGATTTAAGAACTGACGAACAGTGTTTCCTTTGAAGATCAGGGATAAAACATGACAATAAATTTCTGTTATCCAGCTGCATATTTGTGGTTGGATCGAAAAGGTGAAAATTTTCCTTGGTTGATTGAATAGGATGTCATACCTGCCATATTTCCAGAAAGAGTTTGGGAGGTTTTAAGACATAAACATTGTCCTTTAGCTTATTCTTCAGTATACGGTTGTTTTAAGCTTTGAATAAAGTAAACTTCAGCATGAGAAATGAGAAGGAAAAGAACTAATTATGATTTTTTTGTAATGATGGTGTATGATGAATGTGAGTGTATGAAAAATAACAAACATTACATTATTATTCTGACTCCAAGAAGATTTGAATTCTCGTTCCTAATTGGATAATATTAAAATAATAGTATGATGTGACTATACATTGGCAGATGTTATGATAAGGGTATGACTATTTATGATAATAGTATGATGTGACTATACATTGGCAGATGTTATAATAAGGGTATGACTATTTATGATAATAGTATGATGTGACTATACAATGGCAGATGTTATAATAAGGGTATGACTATTTATAATAATAGTATGATGTGACTATACATTGGCAGATGTTATAGTAAGGGTATGACTATGATAATAGTATGATGTGACTATACAATGGCAGATGTTATGATAAGGGTATGACTATTTATGATAATAGTATGATGTGACTATACATTGGCAGATGTTATAATAAGGGTATGACTATTTATGATAATAGTATGATGTGACTATACATTGGCAGATGTTATGATAAGGGTATGACTATTTATAATAATAGTATGATGTGACTATACATTGGCAGATGTTATAATAAGGGTATGACTATTTATGATAATAGTATGATGTGACTATACATTGGCAGATGTTATAATAAGGGTATGACTATTTATAATAATAGTATGATGTGACTATACATTGGCAGATGTTATAATAAGGGTATGACTATTTATAATAATAGTATGATGTGAATATACATTGACAGATGTTATAGTAAGGGTATGACTATGATAATAGTATGATGTGACTATACATTGGCAGATGTTATAGTAAGGGTATGACTATGATAATAGTATGATGTGACTATACATTGGCAGATGTTATGATAAGGGTATGACTATTTATAATAATAGTATGATGTGAATATACATCGGGAAAAGTTATAATAAGAGTATGCTGTGACTAAAATTTGGTGATATTATGATAATAGGCTTAATATTGCTATAAATCAGATTATTAAAATGTTCATTGGATGATACTACAATAAGAGTACAGTATGACTATACATTGGTGACCACTCTGGTGGCCTAATGGCTAGAGAGTCCACCTCAGAAGTGGGAGGTCATGGGTTTGAACCCCGGCCAAGTCATACCAAAGACTTAAAAAAATGGTACTAACAGCTGCCTCACTAGGCGCTCAGCATTAAGAGGTTAGTGTTAGGACTGGTCGGCTTGGTGTCAGGATAATGTAACTGGGTGGGACATCATGCTATATATCTGCGGCATGATGCCCCAGTGCTAGACATCACTATAAACTGCCACACTGCGGACATTGTAGCAATGTGACTGAAAAATTGTTAAAAGCTACATTAAAAATCCTAATCACACACACACTATACATTGGGTGTTATTGTAAGAGTATGATATGACTACTTTGGGTGATATTATTGTAATAATGTTGTATGACTATATATTGATAATAATATGATAAAGAGTGCAATATAACTATACATTGGATATTGCAATAAGAGCATGATATAACTATACATTGTATAAATTGATAAGAGTATGATATAACTATACATTGGATATTACAATAATAGTGGGATGTGACTATACATTCGATATTACAATAAGAGTACAATATGACTATACATTGGATATTATGATAAGATTATGATATAACTATACATTGGATATTACAATAAGAGTGTGGTATGACTATACATTGGATATTACGATAAGATTATGATATAACTATACCTTGGATATTATGCTAAGATTATGATATAACTATACATTGGATATTACAATAATAGTATGATGTGACTATACATTCGATATTACAATAAGAGTGTGATATGACTATACATTGGATATTATGAAAAGAGTAGGATATAACTATACATTGGATATTACAATAAGAGTGATATACCAATACATTGGATATTACAATAAGAGTGTGATGTGACTATACCTTGGATATTACAATAATAGTATGATGTGACTATACATTCGATATTACAATAAAAGTGTGTTATGACTATACATTGGACATTACAATAAGAGTATGATATGACTCTACATTGGATATTAAAATAAGAGTGTGATATAACGATACATTGGATATTACAATAAGAGTGTGATATGACTCTACATTGGATATTACAGTAAGAGTGTGATGTGACTATACATTGGATATTACAATAAGAGTTTGATATGACTACATTGTATATTATGATAGGAGTATGATATGACTCTACATTGGATATTAAAATAAGAGTGTGATATAACGATACATTGGATATTACAATAAGAGTGTGATATGACTCTACATTGGATATTACAGTAAGAGTGTGATGTGACTATACATTGGATATTACAATAAGAGTTTGATATGACTACATTGGATATTATGATAGGAGTATGATATGACTATACATTGGACATTGCAATAAGAGTATGATGATACTACATTCAATATTACAATAAGAGTGTGATATGACTATATATTGGATATTACAATAAGAGTGTGATATGACTATATTGGATATTACAATAAGAGTGTGATGTGACTATACATTGGATATTATGATAGGAGTATGATATGACTATACATTGGATATTACAATAAGAGTGTGATATGACTATACATTGGATATTACAATAAGAATATGATGTTACTCATTGGATATTACAATAAGAGTGTGATATGACTATAGGATATTACAATTAGAATGTGATATGACTCTACATTGGATATTACAATAGGAGTATGATATAACTGTACATTGGATATTGCAATAGGAGTGTGATTTGACTATACATTGGATATTACAATAAGAGTATGATGTTACTCATTGGATATTACAATAAGAGTGTGATATGACTATATATTGGATATTACAATTAGAATGTGATATGACTCTACATTTGATATTACAATAGGAGTATGATGTTACTCATTGGATATTACAATAAGAGTGTGATATGACTATATATTGGATATTACAATTAGAATGTGATATGACTCTACATTGGATATTGCAATAGGAGTATGATATAACTGTACATTGGATATTGCAATAGGAGTGTGATTTGACTATACATTGGATATTACAATAAGAGTATGATGTTACTCATTGGATATTACAATAAGAGTGTGATATGACTACATTGGATATTACAATAGGAGTATGATATAACTGTACATTGGATATTGCAATAGGAGTGTGATATGAATATATATTGGATATTACAAAAAGAGTGTGATATGACTCTACATTGGATATTATGATAAGATTATGATATAACTATACATTGGATATTGAAAAAAGGCTGTACATAGTATGGTATTACAATGGGATTGGTATGACTAGAATGAATATTACAATATGAATATGATGTGAATACACATTGGAGGAAATTATGAAAATGCCACAATCCAAAACCCACTTGATTTAGATTTTATTTTAAAAAATGTATCAGTGTTTTTGAGCAGAAAGTAATAATAAATTTATGTGATAGGCAGAGAAAGAAAGTCATGGTTGGATCTAGATAGATAGCCCTATCAATCTATTATAGGGATTTTAAACTATTTTATTATATTCTCTTTGATTTCAAAGCTTGAAATGTATATCTCTTGGAAATGTTCACCAACCTGAAATATCCTTGACCTGCCATGGTTCGTCGACTTAATGTGAATTTTAATGGTTATATTATAATATTGTGAAAAAACATTAAAATCACCATTGAAACTGTTGAACCATATGTACATAATTTATTCATCATAAACTCTCCAAATTCTTTGCAAGCTACCTTTTTCTGACTATGTCAAACTGTTTCTGTTTCTGGAAGTGCATCCATGGCTCATGCCCCTGAAATAAATGCCTTGTAATGTAAGATTGGAATGTAACAGCTAGGCCAAGATGTAGAAATTAGCTGTTTATGATCTCTTATTATTAATATTTGCATCTATAATGTATTTCATGTTTTTCAAGGCATATTAATTGCAGCAAAACACTTATAAATAACGATTACAACAATATCAAGATATTAAAGTTTGATACTATATAGTTTAACATTAGATTCATTTTTCCTCTTATGATATGAAATTGCACATTGTAGTAACCAAGTTTTTACCTTGTCTTTGTCATCTCAAAAGTCTCTAAACAGTTTTATTATTATAGTAAATAAATAGATCAGATCTGTGCCACCATTATAATGGACAGTAATTTTTAAGTTTCAAAATTGTGGTGCATGCCGCAGAAATGCTGATATTGAAGGATTTTGTATGCATGACAAATCATTCACCTCTACATCTTCTATACCATACCATCTTTTTCAGCTTAATTTTTCAAAATATAAATCAAACTTATCATCATTACTCATCTTTAATTAATTTGCCCTGCATTTTTCACTTGACCAGCCTGCAAGCGAATGTTTGATTGTGAAGTAAGTTCAACAAAAGATACCCAGACAGATATACAGACACAGGCAAGAAGAGTCATAATTAAAACAGACACATTGTGCAAATAATGTCCCTTATTATTTTGATATCATAATTGCAAGACAAAATAAATTTCCACAAATTTTTCAGGTATATGGGACTTCTACAACAGTATGAGGCAGTTTCATTTGGAGATTCCGTGTTTGGCTGCTATGTCTTGGTTCCTCTGCAGCAGCAACACAATCTGATGCTGAGGAAAGCTGTCTGGACAGAACACACAGGGATTCTGAGAACACTTACCCTCCCTATTCAGGAGGTACCAGTTTTACACATTATTTAATTTCTATAGATTTTACTGATAGGACTTACAGACAGCAGCCAATCACTCACCCACCCCATCCAGGATGTATTAATTTACATTTTCTTTATTTATTTGGTACTGATAAGAACTGGAACCGATGGCCACTCACCATCTCCATACAGTTTATACTTGGTTTATTTGTTTTGTATGGATTTGTACTGATATGACTTACACTCAGTGACCCGAATGATGGCATCAGATGTTCTTTACAATGGAAGAAAGTGAAGAACCCAGAGAAAACCACTGATCTTAGAAAATCATATTTTCAACCCTTGCTGGGATTAGAACTTAGAATCAAATATTTTTTTTACCTCAAAGATACGATGTAGGCTCATTACAGGTGCACTATTTGACCCCAAAACACCAGGCACATAACTGATATGTATAGTATTATCATCCTTTTAGAATATGATGCTTTGGCCCTCTCCACCCCACCACCCATCTCTCTCTCTCTCTGTCTCTCTCTCACTGGAAGTATTGAGTGGTACAAGACTTTTATCCCTCAGAGTTTAGATGCTGGAAGAGACCTTAAAATGGGTAATTTTACCAGTGTAAAATAAAATGGATTGCATAATGAAAGCAAATAAAATGCAGATTAGATGCAAACAAAATGATGTATGAACGAAACAGATTGCAAAGATCACACAAATTCTGCATTTGTAATTTTCATTTTCTAGATCACATCTGACTCGTGAATGCAACATGGCAGAATGATAAATCAAGCCATAAATTCAAGAAACAATTGAACAGTTAGGATTGGTATTTATGTCCATGTAGGACAGTTAGGATTGGTATTTATGTCCATGTAGGAGAGTTAGGATTGGTATTTATGTCCATGTAGAACAGTTAGGATTGGTATTTATGTCCATGTAGAACAGCTAGGATTGGTATTTATGTCCATGTAGAACAGTTAGGATTGGTATTTATGTCCATGTAGAACAGTTAGAATTGGTATTTATGTCCATGTTGGACAGTTAGGATTGGTATTTATACCCATATATGAAAGCAAATAAAATAGGCAAAGAGCATGATGCCATACATCCAATTAATGTCTGTAGGCATATAAAACTTTGGAACCATGGTGTGTCTGAGTGTATATATATATATATATATATATATATATATATATATATATATATATATATATATATATTGAACTGCTCTAATGGGAATAATATATATGCATTCTTGTAGCTGCTGATCCCCCTAGAGCGATACCTTACCCCTGAGGAGTCAGACATGGACCTTTTAAAGCAATATTTCCGGGGCCTTTATAGCCAGGCCTTGAGGCCAAAATGGGCCCCAGTGCTGTACCTGATAGCTGTACACCATGTGAATCGGTTCCTCTACAACCAAGATGGTCAGCATACACAGCTAAAACATCACTTTATCAAGCAGCTTCTAGTCTCAGCCAATGATGTGAGTCATCTTATACCTTACTGTGGGAAGTAACAACTTTCTTCTTTCCATTTAGAAATAAACTGAATACCTTCAAAATACTGTCTGCATGCATTGTATTATTTTCCCACTACAAAAGATTAGGGTGTGAATTGTTTTACTGTCCATGCATCTGTCCATTGGTTGACAATTTGTATGCCCATGTGTTTGTCCATGTGTATATGTCCATGTATGTCATTGTGTTTTTGTCCCTGTATATGCCCCTGTCCATGTGTATGTGTATGTCCATAGTCCATGTCCATGTGTATGTCAGTGTGTTTGTCCATGTGTATGTCCATCTGTTGTAGTCCATGTTTATGTCCATGTGTATGTGTATGTCCATTGTCCATGTGTATGTCATTGTGTTTGTCCATGTGTATGTCCATCTGTTGTAGTCCATGTTTATGTCCATGTGTATGTGTATGTCCATAGTCCATGTCCATGTGTATGTCATTGTGTTTGTCCATGTGTATGTCCATCTGTTGTAGTCCATGTTTATGTCCATGTGTATGTGTATGTCCATAGTCCATGTCCATATGTATGTCAGTGTGTTTGTCCATGTGTATGTCCATCTGTTGTAGTCCTTGTTTATGTCCATGTGTATGTGTATGTCCATAGTCCATGTCCATGTGTATGTCAGTGTGTTTGTCCATGTGTATGTCCATCTGTTGTAGTCCATGTTTATGTCCAAGTGTATGTGTATGTCCATAGTCCATGTCCATGTGTATGTCATTGTGTTTGTCCATGTGTATGTCCATCTGTTGTAGTCCATGTTTATGTCCATGTGTATGTGTATGTCCATAGTCCATGTCCATATGTATGTCAGTGTGTTTGTCCATGTGTATGTCCATCTGTTGTAGTCCATGTTTATGTCCATGTGTATGTGTATGTCCATAGTCCATGTCCATATGTATGTCAGTGTGTTTGTCCATGTGTATGTCCATCTGTTGTAGTCCATGTTTATGCCCATGTGTATGTGTATGTCCATAGTCCATGTCCATATGTATGTCAGTGTGTTTGTCCATGTGTATGTCCATCTGTTGTAGTCCATGTTTATGTCCATGTGTATGTTTATGTCCATAGTCCATGTCCATATGTATGTCAGTGTGTTTGTCCATGTGTATGTCCATCTGTTGTAGTCCATGTTTATGTCCATGTGTATGTGTATGTCCTTAGTCCATGTCCATATGTATGTCAGTGTGTTTGTCCATGTGTATGTCCATCTGTTGTAGTCCATGTTTATGTCCATGTGTATGTTTATGTCCATAGTCCATGTCCATATGTATGTCAGTGTGTTTGTCCATGTGTATGTCCATCTGTTGTAGTCCGTGTTTATGTCCATGTGTATATCCATAGTCCATGTCCATATGTATGTCAGTGTGTTTGTCCATGTGTATGCCCATGTCCATGTGTATGTCAGTGAGTTTGTCCATGTGTATGCCCATGTCCATGTGTATGTCCATCTGTTGTAGTCCGTGTTTATGTCCATGTGTATATCCATAGTCAATGTCCATATGTATGTCATTGTGTTTGTCCATGTATATGCCCATGTCCATGTGTATATCCATCTGTTGTAGTCCATGTTTATGTCCATGTGTAAGCCCATGTTCATGTGTATGTCCATCTGTTGTAGTCCATGTTTATGTCCATGTGTAAGCCCATGTGCATCTTTCAAATCCATGTTTGTACAATGGCACAACAACATTTACTCTTAGAACAATGAAATTGTACACAGATTATCATGTCCTTATTAAATGACTGAATTAAATGTTTAGATTATAATGTCATGATTAAATGACCTCATTAGATTTTCAGCCCACTTAGGCAGTTTCTAAAACAAATTACAAGTTTTTGAACCTTTTGGATTTAAACTTTTGGTCAGTAAACTTAGCATGTTTAAGCAAAATCCTCTTGATGTAAGCAAATAAAATTTGGTTGGCATCGTATTTATAATAAGTAGTGGACATAGGCATATGAAATTTTATGGATGTATTTGTGTTTATATGTAGATGAACTGGCTAGATTATCATGCAGTTACTGGAATTTTTCATTTTTTTACACGTTTTTTATATTGAAGACCTTGTTAGCACAAGTTATATTTTTGTATGCATACAAACACAGACAACATAATTATATTTTCATGACTTATCATTTTAAAAAAAACGTTTATAGTTTTGAATTTTTGAGACTCAGACTTGTTTGGTCTGAAGGGTCTAACATGCCTGTAATGGGGCATGCATTTTTATTTTTAATTCTCATTAACATTTGTAAGCTATGTATTAACTGTCTGAGATGTTAATGATGTAATATGTTAGCTATGGAAAATATTTAACATGTGAAATGTACCCACATTTTGGTAAGTTATCTGGTACTATTTGATACAGAAGTGATAGCAAGGTTTTACATTATATGGAACAATGTGATTGGCTCATTCAGGTCAGCATTATTAACACATGGGTGGGTATGAATAAAGTATGAATCCATAAACAAAAATAGGAAAAAATATGTAAATCTGAAAAATATCTAAATATCAAAAGCTACACTGTGATTTTACTATTTTACCACTTTTTTGTAGTTGAATGGTATATATGCATCACTGTGTTTTACCTAGAGATATTTTATTGCACACATTTTTTTCCATTTACATTTCAGGAACTGAAGCGTCATGTGTTGTACTACAAGCAGGCCAATTCCCAAAATCCTCTTGGAATGGAGCTTTTTACAGAATTGCCTCCCATTAGGCAGACTCTGATAGACAGTCTGCAAACAAGCTGAGAAAGAGGATTATCTTCATCTAAAATTTGTAACACGTGACAACTTTTGAAGCCTCATGAACAGATGAAAGTGACTTCCTTTCAGTTTGCTGCTGATGATGTGGCTAAACTTCATCGGCAATGACCAATGAGGATTTATGTACAGTTCTTCTAATCTTGGCATTCATTCATTTATCACCCAAATGAAGTTGGGCAGCTTTTGTGTGAGAAGTAACAGCTTGATAAGTCCTAATCATGGGCAATGCATATTTATCTTGTAACAGTTACATGAATTTTGACATTGGGAATTACATTTAAAGTACAAGTCTTACAACTCAAGTTATTTAGATCCAGAAATTGTTCGTAGTGAAATGGATTGAAGCATGGTTCATTGTAAGCTCATCAGAATAAAAATAAAATTGTGGGTCTCTAAATTAGATCTTTGTTCTCTTTAGCCATCATTATAAAACAACCATCCTAGTTGGATTTGGTATAGAATTCACTGGGATTTATGGCTTGATTAGATGTTTATAGAATATTTATATGATTCTTCTTCAAATACATTACCCAATCCTAATAACTTAGGAGTACATCATCTATTTTACAAACTCATCTCTCCTAAGCTAGTCTGTAGAAATAAAATAACTTGGTCATCTACCCACATAGGTGGGATCCAGAAAGGAATGATCTCCCCCTCAATAAAGGGATTAGCACTGGAAAAATTCAATCTTTTGCAGGCAAAATCAAGAATAAATAAAGATTGTATAAAATTTTTTTGTGAAAAATGTAATTGATTCTGTTTTAAAATTTTAATTTAAAAATCTTGGTTGTCATGATGTAGTTGTGAAATACATCGTGTACTACCTGTGTAACTCATGTTCATTTATGATTGGTTGCTTAAAAATGACAGGAGAGCACATGCTTGATGCTGAGGCTAGCTTGCAATGATGATTTATTAAATGGCAAAACCAATTAAAACTCAGACACTTTTTCATTTTTTAGTAGTAGTACTTCTAATAACAGCCAGAGTGCAGATGTGTGTTTATTAGTAGGCACAGAGGCAGTGAACCAACACTTTTTCACACCATTCTGGAAGGCCCTTCTCATTACTACTTTGCCCCCCACCCTATTCAAATTCAATGGGGCAGGTGTTCACATTTACCAACCTCCTTTACCTTTTTTTCTCATGATAGGAAGTAGCTCATTTAGAGACTTTCAAAGTCATTTTCCATTGGTACCTATTCCATGTTTGAATTTATTTTGAGGAGTTTCCTCACAGTTAAGTATACTCTATCTGTATTTCTGTCCAGGATGAATAGTCACATTTTTTTTGGTCTAACTTCGTCATGGGAGATACATGTATAGCCATTTTTTGGTCTAACTTTGTCATGGAAGATACATGTAGAGCTATTTTTTGGTCTAACTTTGTCATGGGAGATACATGTAAAGCCATTTTTTGGTCTAACTTTGTCATGGAAGATACATGTAGAGCTATTTTTTGGTCTAACTTTGTCATGGGAGATACATGTAGAGCCATTTTTTGGTCTAACTTCATCATGGGAGATACATGTAAAGCCATTTTTTGGTCTAACTTCCTCATGGGAGATACGTGTAGAGCTATTTTTTGGTCTAACTTTGTCATGGGAGATACATGTAGAGCCATTTTTTGGTCTAACTTCGTCATGGGAGATACATGTAAAGCCATTTTTTGGTCCAACTTCGTCATGGGAGATACATGTACAGCCGTTTTTTGGTCTAACTTTGTCATGGAAGATACATGTAGAGCTATTTTTTGGTCTAACTTTGTCATAGGAGATACATGTAGAACCATTTTTTGGTCTAACTTCGTCATGGGAGATACATGTAAAGCTAATTTTTGGTCTAACTTTGTCATGGGAGATACATGTAGAGCCATTTTTTGGTGTAACTTCGTCATGAGAGATACATGTAGAGCCATTTTTTGGTGTAACTTCCTCATGGGAGATACATGTAGAGCCATTTTTTGGTGTAACTTCATCATGGAGATACATGTAGAGCCATTTTTTGGTCTAACTTCGTCATGAGAGATACATGTAGAGCCATTTTTTGGTGTAACTTCGTCATGGGAGATACATGTAGAGCCATTTTTTGGTCTAACTTTGTCATGGGAGATACATGTAGAGCCATTTTTTGGTGTAACTTCATCATGGGAGATACATGTAGAGCCATTTTTTGGTCTAACTTCGTCATGGGAGATACATGTAAAGCCATTTTTTGGTCCAACTTTGTCATGGAAGATACATGAAGAGCTATTTTTTGGTCTAACTTTGTCATGGGAGATACATGTAGAGCCATTTTTTGGTCTAACTTCGTCATGAGAGATACATGTAGAGCCATTTTTTGGTCTAACTTCGTCATGGGAGATACATGTAGAGCCATATTTTGGTCTAACTTCATCATGGGAGATACATGTAGAGCCATTTTTTGGTCTAACTTCATCATGAGAGATACATGTAGAGCCATTTTTGGGTCTAACTTCGTCATGGGAAATACATGTAGAGCCATTTTTGGGTTAACTGCTCTATGGTTAGCAGTACATTTATTCAGATAATTGGTACTCAACCCAGTTTATGCATTATGTTGCAAATTGTTTATTAATACATACCATTTGGTCATTCAAGTAATTATTGTAGCCATTTGTATTCATCAGTAGCATCCCCATCACAGTAAATTCATGTGTCTCTTGGCTGATCTCACCTGTGTAGGATATCTTATTGCTCCTTGCAGGTGTCAGTAAAATGGGCATGGAGTGCAATGTGTTAAGTTGGCAAATGATAACTATGTTAAATGTCTGATAAGGGATGCAGTTTGAGTTATAAGTGTGACATTTACACATGCTACCTTGGTGAACAACTTCTGCAGGTGGAATGTGGCAATTCCATCAGATTTAGATAATCACACTATGTATATTTGATTTAATTTATATTTGATTTAATTTTATTGTTTGTTTGTTAGTTTTAAATTTTTTTATTTCCATTACATGCTATTGTGATGTAACTTTATTTACTGGATTTGATGTTGTCCAGTATGGAGTTCAGTTCAGACTGATGTTTTTATTTTTTATTTTTGACGTAAACAGCTAATAATAGAGACATTGTATTTAACACTGACCTTGTTCCTGACCTTGATTCAGAAACAGTTGCAGTGCTAATAAACTTTTTTCTTTTTTAAATTCTTTCCCAGAGTAATAACCATTGTTTTCAGTTAAGGCCATACTGTGGGAGTACATGACGTTAGGCATGTGAAAAGCTTCTATTTTGTTCTGGAAGGGTGATCTTGTGACCCTCATATGAGAATCTGTTTTGTATCTTAAATTAGTGTATAACTGTTTTCTGGAAAGAATTTGGGCATTTGGAATCTAAGCCACTGACATTTAAAGGTATTTTTTGTGACCAGTTTGAGTTGAAATTTTATTTAATGGAATACAAGTGATTCTTTTCTCTGGAAATATATAAGTGCTTATACAGAATTCTGAGACAAAGACATTCATTGAAATTTATTTGGAATTCAAAACTGGATTCATTTTTCTGTGATTCAACAAGGAACTGTTGACACAACAGCACTTTGAAGGTTGCAACAGACGTCATCACCTTCCATTTTGGATTTCATTGGGGCTTGAATTCAGATTCATTTAGGACTTTTTAATCATAGGACTTCTATTTTTTAATTCTTGGAATAATTTTGGATTTGATTCATAAAACCGTGAGTTCTTTTTCTCATTTTTACATTGTTTTTCTAAGGAAATAAATTATTTGTTAAATTTTAAAAATAAAAGAAAGAAAAGAAAACAGTGAAGACAACAAACAACATAATATTTGACCCTTGATCAGATGGGACACACTGGGAACCTTGTTGATGCACATATCATGGTAAACAAGTATTGGTTACCAGACTTGGTCTTAGGTAAGGGACTGAAACAATCTTCTGCTAAATGGTTTGTCAGCTGCAGGAATAGGTTGCAGATGAACCTTAGGGATCGTCTGATTTGGTTTTCCTACCATTTAACAGGTATGACAAGATCTGTAGTATTTACAAACATCACTTTAAATTTTGGTCAATAGAAGTGAGTCAGGATCTTGTGATAAGTCTTAAAATCTCTAAATGACCAGACAAAAGGAGTCTCATGGGCCAGACTAAGAATTTCCTGTCTGTAAGATTTTGGAATTACAGTTTGATAGGTCAGTGACCACTCATCACCAGCAGGTACCTTGGGAGGTCTCCATTTTCTCATAAGAATTCCATTTTTGATGAAATAACAGATGGGTACTTCAGTGGCTTCAGTTTCACTAATGGCCCTTTGAAACAAACAGGAGATCTCAGGATCTTTTTCCTGTTCGACTACAAGTGATCGTCGTTTTTCACCCTGATTAGAATAAAGAGAATGAGTAGTTAAAAGAGGAGAACTGTGATCAATACCTTTTGTTGATCCAAACAAGGAGTGAAAGTGACCTCGTCAAAAGCCTGACCAGTACATGTGTCAGCTAAAGGAATACTTTCCAAATCAACATAATTCTCAAGAGCTTTCTTTGCCATAGCCCTAGTAGCTGCACAAGAAGAGTATAAATCAGGGAATTCTTTTTCAATATGATCAACTTTCAGATCCAAACAAGGTTTGTCAGTTACAAGTGGATTAATCAAAATCTTATCACCAGCTAGGTCGTTGCCTAGTAATAAACGAATGCCCACAGTGGGTAAAACAGACTGTTCCGACTGTCACGGGTCCTGAGACAAAGTCTGATGACAAATTTACACAGTGGAGAGGAACATAAACAAAGCCGCACTCTACTCTCTGAATAAGAACACTCTCATTAGAAGAAGACTTATCAAGAAAAGGCAAAGTACCTGATAATAAAAGACTCTGAGAAGCTCCTGTGTCCCTTAAACTTTTAATAGGGATAGGATTGGCCGAATCACCCAAAAGTGATATAGAACACTTCAACATGAATTGTTCATAATTCTCCATAATAAAATCAGACTGGGATTTATTAGACCCAACAAACGTATTGCTTTCAATACATGAACATGACCTTGACCTCTTAGAAATAAGAGCATTTGGAATAGGTCTGTCTTGATTCTGATGCTTATTTTTTAGTTTGGAGCAATCTGAAATAATGTGTCCTTTCTTCTTGCAATAGGTACACGTAGGAAGAAATGGGGATTTTTGATCAAGCTTATCAGAAGCTTGATTTCTAAATGTTGTGCCAGATTGAAACTCAGAAGGGCTTGTGTTAGGCTGAAACATCTTTTTACCAGAAGAATGCTGAGTGGAAAACTTTATGAGCTAAGGAATACTTGTCAGTGGCACAAGCAGCGTTTTCTAAGGTTTCAGCCTTATACTCATCAAGATAAGTCTTAATGTCACTATGGACACAGCTCTTGAACTCTTCGAATAATGCAAGTTGTCTAAAACTTTCATAATCTGGATCAACTTTCTTGGTTAAACACCATCTAATACATAACTGCTCTTTTTCTTTTGCAAATTTGACATGAGTTTGTCCAGCTTTTTTTAATAGTTCCTGATTTTTCACCAATAAGCCTCAGGGACTAACTCATAACCCTTTAAGATGCATTCCTTAACCTGATTATAGCCAGCACGTTGCTGTACTGACAGTGAATGGTAAATATTGCTTGCTTTACCAGTAAGTACACATTGTAATAATAGAGTCCAATGCTCCCTTGGCCATTTCACAATTTCAACATTTTGTTTCAAAAGGAGGAAAATAATTGTCTACTTCTATTTCTTTTAAAGGGGGCACTAACCTAATATTCCTACTAACATCAACACATGAATTTGTATCTAAAGTGGAAATGTGCTTTTCACTTTCCAGCACTATTTCTTTTATTCAAAATTTGAAATTGGCTTTCTTCCTCTTCTCTTTGCATTCGCATTAGTCTATCTTGTTTTTCTTTCTCGAATTGCATTTGTCTTTCATCTTTCATCTTTCTCTTTCTGAGACTGCATTTGTCTTTACTCCTTTTTCTTTCCATTTGTATCATTTCTATCTGAAACTGAACCTGTCTTATCTCTAATTCCAACCTTTTTTTTAGTTGTTCTGCCATTTTTAAAATTATAACCACTCCTGAGTAGAATTTTAAAACATTTTCTTCTTTTGATGATATTGTAAAAGGCCTGTTGATTTCATTAAAGATTTCTAAAATGAAAAATATTGCTTGGAATTTAACAAATTTAAAAAACCATGGGAATTTAAATTTTAAAAACCAAAGTCTTCAGAAACATTTTAGCCAAAATTCATATATGCCAAGGACAAGCACCCAATTTTCTTGTTACATTTTGTAAGAGCCTAAACACGTAACAACACAGCTATAATCATATCCTTGCCTTCATGGTCATCATGCACAGTTACATTGTCTTCATGGTCATCAGACTCAGTTACAACCATATTCTTGCCTTCATGGTCATCATGCACAGTTACATTGCCTTCATGGTCATCAGACTCAGTTACATTGCCTTCATGGTCATCAGACTCAGTTACAACCATATTCTTGCCTTCATGGTCATCATGCACAGTTACATTGCCTTCATGGTCATCATGCACAGTTACATTGCCTTCATGGTCATCAGACTCAGTTACATTGCCTTCATGGTCATCAGACTCAGTTATAACCATATTCTTGCCTTCATGGTCATCACAGACAGTTACAACCATGTGCTTACCTTCATGATTATCAGACAAAGTTACAACCATATTCTTGCCTTCATGGTCATCACAGACAGTTACAACCATGTGCTTGCCTTCATGATTATCAGACAAAGTTACAACCATATTCTTGCCTTCATGGTCATCACAGACAGTTACAACCATGTCCTTGCCTTCATAGTCATCACACGCTGTTACAACTAAACCCTTGCCTTCATGGTCATCACACAGAGTTAAAACTAAGCCCTTGCCTTCATGGTCATCAAATACAGTTACAACTAAGCCCTTGCCTTAATGGTCATCACACACAGTTACAGTCATGTCCTTGCCTTCATGGTCATCACACAGCTACAGCCATGTCCTTATCTTAACGGTCATCACATACAGCTACAGCCATGTCCTTTCCTTCAATGGTGAGAACAAATTTGTTGGTAATATCAGTAGGTTGAGATCACTTGGTATAACAGCCCATCTTGACCAGCAGTGGCATTAGATTACAGTCCATCATTATGATTCTGACAAGGCCTCAGCCTATGCTTGAAAGGACAGGTCTTACTGATATAATATCTTGTGCCCCATCCCATCATCATAATACTGGCACGGGCATGGGATAAGTATTGCCTCTCTTTCATGACTGAACTTTGCCATCAGAAGTAGATCGAATATAGTCAGCACCAGTGATTTGGATTTTTAAGGTAGCTTTAACAATTTTTCATTCATATCGCTATGATGTCTGCAGTGTGGCAGTGGTATATCTAAAGTTTCGAGAGTGTCTGCACGTTCTAGTACCGTATATGAATGGCAACCGAAACATCATTTTTTGGTGATGTGGAGGTGGCCGTGGTAGTATGCGTGCTGGAACGTTCAGACAGGCGATAGTTGTCTTATCTCGCATTCAGAGGTCCTAGGTTCGATACCAAGCAGAAACCCAATATGGAGCGAATTATTGATATGCTTGTTTAGCGGTAAGGTTGGAATAGTCCTAGTACTATTAGTGGTAATTAATGTCCTTACATTCGTCAACCATAGGGATCTTAATATACATCCTCGTAATAAAATATATATATTTATAAGTATATAGTCTTTAGAGTAATTCTCCTTAGGCCAGTGCTTGGAGTAATGCTACATTACTCCCTTATATAGATATAACCTAACTTTGCCAGTGCCAAGGTATCTTAGGACATATGATATATATATATCTAAAGTTTCGAGAGTGTCTGCACGTTCTAGTACCGTATATGAATGGCAACCGAAACATCATTTTTTGGTGATGTGGAGGTGGCCGTGGTAGTATGCGTGCTGGAACGTGCAGGCAGGCGATAGTTGTCTTATCTCGCATTCAGAGGTCCTAGGTTCGATACCAAGCAGAAACCCAATATGGAGCGAATTATTGATATGCTTGTTTAGCGGTAAGGTTGGAATAGTCCTAGTACTATTAGTGGTAATTAATGTCCTTACATTCGTCAACCATAGGGATCTTAATATACATCCTCGTAATAAAATATATATATTTATAAGTATATAGTCTTTAGAGTAATTCTCCTTAGGCCAGTGCTTGGAGTAATGCTACAATACTCCCTTATATAGATATAACCTAACTTTGCCAGTGCCAAGGTATCTTAGGACATACGATATATATATATATCTAAAGTTTCGAGAGTGTCTGCATGTTCTAGTACCATATATGAACGGCAACCGAAACATCATTTTTTGGTGATGTGGAGGTGGCCGTGGTAGTATGCGTGCTGGAACGTGCAGGCAGGCGATAGTTGTCTTATCTCGCATTCAGAGGTCCTAGGTTCCATACCAAGCAGAAACCCAATATGGAGCGAATTATTGATATGCTTGTTTAGCGGTAAGGTTGGAATAGTCCTAGTACTATTAGTGGTAATTAATGTCCTTACATTCGTCAACCATAGGGATCTTAATATACATCCTCGTAATAAAATATATATATTTATAAGTATATAGTCTTTAGAGTAATTCTCCTTAGGCCAGTGCTTGGAGTAATGCTACATTACTCCCTTATATAGATATAACCTAACTTTGCCAGTGCCAAGGTATCTTAGGACATACGATATATATATATATATCTAAAGTTTCGAGAGTGTCTGCACGTTCTAGTACCGTATATGAATGGCAACCGAAACATCATTTTTTGGTGATGTGGAGGTGGCCGTGGTAGTATGCGTGCTGGAACGTGCAGGCAGGCGATAGTTGTCTTATCTCGCATTCAGAGGTCCTAGGTTCCATACCAAGCAGAAACTCAATATGGAGCGAATTATTGATATGCTTGTCTAGCAGTAAGGTTGGAATAGTCCTAGTACTATTAGTGGTAATTAATGTCCTTACATTCGTCAACCATAGGGATCTTAATATACATCCTCGTAATAAAATATATATATTTATAAGTATATAGTCTTTAGAGTAATTCTCCTTAGGCCAGTGCTTGGAGTAATGCTACATTACTCCCTTATATAGATATAACCTAACTTTGCCAGTGCCAAGGTATCTTAGGACATACGATATATATATATCTAAAGTTTCGAGAGTGTCTGCACGTTCTAGTACCGTATATGAACGGCAACCGAAACATCATTTTTTGGTGATGTGGAGGTGGCCGTGGTAGTATGCGTGCTGGAACGTGCAGGCAGGCGATAGCTGTCTTATCTCGCATTCAGAGGTCCTAGGTTTGATACCAAGCAGAAACCCAATATGGAGCAAATTATTGATATGCTTGTTTAGCGGTAAGGTTGGAATAGTCCTAGTACTATTAGTGGTAATTAATGTCCTTACATTCGTCAACCATAGGGATCTTAATATACATCCTCGTAATAAAATATATATATTTATAAGTATATAGTCTTTAGAGTAATTCTCCTTAGGCCAGTGCTTGGAGTAATGCTACATTACTCCCTTATATAGATATAACCTAACTTTGCCAGTGCCAAGGTATCTTAGGACATACGATATATATATATATCTAAAGTTTCGAGAGTGTCTGCACGTTCTAGTACCGTATATGAACGGCAACCGAAACATCATTTTTTGGTGATGTGGAGGTGGCCGTGGTAGTATGCGTGCTGGAACGTGCAGGCAGGCGATAGTTGTCTTATCTCGCATTCAGAGGTCCTAGGTTCGATACCAAGCAGAAACCCAATGTGGAGTGAATTATTGATATGCTTGTTTAGCGGTAAGGTTGGAATAGTCCTAGTACTATTAGTGGTAATTAATGTCCTTACATTCGTCAACCATAGGGATCTTAATATACATCCTCGTAATAAAATATATATATTTATAAGTATATAGTCTTTAGAGTAATTCTCCTTAGGCCAGTGCTTGGAGTAATGCTACATTACTCCCTTATATAGATATAACCAACAGAACCCATCACTGCAGAGCACAGATGGGGGATCTGCGATATTTTGGTTGCCATTAACAACAGCAATGGTTTCAACAGGACTGTTCCTCTGAACAACAAAAGAGGAACTGTATACCTAACACTTTTATATTTCAAATTTATTATTTTTCATTTGAGTTGTAGCCCAAATTTTCTTGTATCAGAATCCATTTCTTCCTTGATCTGAACTTCATGGTTTAATGGTGCAATATTTAGCTTTTCAATGATCCAAAAGTACTTCGTTACCCAAGTTTTAAGATATGTAGTAGATATGTGCTGTCTATTGGTATTGGTATCAGCCTCAGTGTACATGGAAAGAGCACTCAGCTCCAGTTTCATGACCATCATGTTGCCAGTTATGAGTTGAACGTGTAATTAAAAACCAGTCAACAACAATTACTTCTTATACGTGTCTGCTACGTCAACATTGAATATAGTCACTGTGTCTGCAACCACTGATAGAACTGTCATCAAGAGTTGCATATATATTATTCCTTACAGCGGCATGTTGAAATTATTGATAAATCTATCAACTGCTAAAGATTGTTACTGTTCATGAGATTTTTAAGTACTTTTAATAAAATTATAAACATATTTACCCTCGTTCAATACCCCAAAATTTTGAGACATTTCTACAATAATAAATACATTCTATTTTTACAGATACCACAGAACATTGAGTAAGGAAAGTGGACACTGGGCTGCATATCCTGCTAATAGAGAAAGGGTGTATAGATACACATACCAGTAAGGAAAGTGGACACTGGGCTGCATATCCTGCTAATAGAGAAAGTGCGTGTACATACACATGCCAGTAAGGAAAGTGGACATTGGGCTGCATATTCTGCTAATAGAGAAAGGGTGTATACATACACATACCAGTAAGGAAAGTGGACCCTGGGCAGCATATCCTGCTAATAGAGAAAGGGTGTATACATACACATACCAGTAAGGAAAGTGGACACTGGGCTGCATATCCTGCTAATAGAGAAAGGGCGTGTACATACACATACCAGTAAGGAAAGTGGACACTGGGCTGCATATCCTGCTAAGAAAGAATGGATGTATGCATACACATACAAGTAAAACAAATGTGATATTTAATTTATAGTGGGTGCTTCACCATTGTCTATGATTGACGCTAGAGTTCTAGCCTACCTGACTATTTTTAAGCTGAGGATTGTGTCTACCTGATATTTGTCATTTTTTTTATAAAGATGTTTACCTGAGTTCAAGGCCTGATCTTGTTTACAAAATACTGACATTTCCATTTGGAATTACCCATATCCTGTGCATTCTATTGTGTCTAGGTCAAGTGAAATTAAAACATATATGATGAGGTAAACAAATTCTTTCCTTATTTATGTTTATTCTCGTGGAGTCATTTAAAGTTGTGTTTGGATATCATTTGAGTGGAATCATTTGTTTAAATTATTTATTGGAATTACAATGTGTTAATTGACTTTTTGGACTAATACATTACTTTGTGATTATTATTAATTCATTCAAAGGCGTTCTGGATTATACTGTTGCAATATGCCTAATAATAATAATAATAATGTTGACTTAGTACATCGCCTTATCTTTAGAAGCTCTAAGCGCTATATAATATTAGATAACACATACAATATATGCAACGACAACATTGCAAAAACAAACACCATGAAATTAAAAATTAAAAAAGATGCTGACATTAACTATGGAAGTAAACATTATTAAGTCTTTAAGTATGTTTTTGTTGTCCAAAAAAGTGATTTATGAGAGCACTCTTGAATGATACCACCGTGTCCTTGTGTCTGAGATCTATGGGTAATTTGTTCTACGACGCTGGGCCTTGGTAGGCAAAGAACGGTGTCCGTATGACTTCGTTTTAACAATGAGAATGCAAGTGTAATAAAAGGAGCGTAAGTTTCTAGATGGAGTCTACACATTGTGTGATGTCAGATTGGTATATTGGACTGGAGACAGACAACTAAATGTTGCACAGTGAACATATTTTTTGTTTGATTCTAGATCGAACGGGTATCAATTGAATAATACAGAGCATTGAGAATATATACTCAGTTATTCGTATTCTAAGGACGATCCGACCAGCAGTGTTTTGAACTTTTTGAAATTTCTGTGGTAAATACAGAGACGAACCAGACAGAAGTGAATTACAATAGTCTAGTCTTGAAAGTACTAAGGAAAGCACAAGTGTTTCAGTGTCATGAACGAAAAGAAAATTGCGAACGGAGCTGCTGCGTTTCAGCCCCAGATATGTAGCCTTGCGTATCTTCATTACATGTTGATGTAATGAGAGCGTAATATCGCGAGTGACACCTAGGCTTCGTACTGACTGTAAATGTAATTTTGTCAGTGCTGATACTTATTGTTTGAGGTCAAGGATGTGAATGAGAAAAACTTTGCGTGGTAATCAAGATGGCTTCAGTTTTATCATCATTCATCTGCAGCTTGTTACATGTCATCCATAACTTCACATCGGAAATGCACCTCTCAACGCCTTGAAACCGCTCCGGTAACCTAATGGTTAGAGCGTCCGCCTCGGATGCGGGAGGTCGTGGGTTCGATCCCTGACCGAGTCATACCAAAGACTTCTAACAATGGTACTAACAGGTGCCTCGCTAGTCGCACAGCATTTAGAGGTTAGTGTTTGGACTGGTCGGCCTGGTGTCAGGATAATGCGACTGGGTAGGACATCATGTTACATGTCTGCGGCATGATGCACCAGTGCTAGACCTCACTTTAAACTGCCACACTGCAGACATTGTAGCGATATGACTGGAAACTTGTTAAAGCTATGTTAAAAATCTAAATGACACACACACTTTACGCCTTGAATGGTAGCCTCAATTTCAGCTGGGTAGTTTTCTTTGCATACGTGAGTGTCATCAGCGTACAATTGGTGAGACACCGGATGTCGATCTATGACACTTGAAAGCGGCTGCGCTTACAGAATGAAGAGAAAACAGCCTTCTGGAACACCAAAACATTGATCAACTGCGCTGGAATGATTTTCATTTACAGACACAACTTGTGTCCTGTTGACTTAATAAGACTTGAAGCAAATATTAAGGTTGTCTTGTGACTAACAAATACTTGCCAGAGACAGTAATTTCATAACTATAGCGAGGGTGGTATGCAGACTGTACACTGCACACACACACACACACACACAAATAGTATTTGAATTCATATGATATACAAATTGGGATAGAACTTTTTCTAAGATTTTTTTTAAATCTATGAGAGGTTACAAACAGGTTGGTAGTTTTTTCAAATAGTCGGTTTATTGAACAGGCTTAATAATGGAACTTATCAAGTTGTACATCGACACATTCATGAATATTAATCTGAAACAGTCTAAACTTTTGCGCTTGTGATAGAACATTTAGGATTCATTCGGATTTAATTCACCATACTGTTCATCTTACATGCTCACTTTGTAACCTTGAGAAATAAATTAATTGTTAATTTTAATAAACTTGTTTGTGTTTCTTCTTTCTGTTACTTAATTGTTGTCTTTCATAATTGATTCCCAATTTCACCATTGTGCTCATGAAATATACAATTTTGCTGCCACCCACCCACCCTCTTAAAAAACGAATGGACCCAGGCATTAAGTGAATAACTTTTTAAAACGAGGCATAATATTCATGCATGGAAATGACTAAATTCCCGTTCTGGCTGTGAACACTTGTGAACAAAAGTAAGGATTGCTTTAGATAGCGTCTTTTCTGTATACATTAGGAATTCTGACTAGTTACCATATTATGTCGGTGTACTTGTGTCTCAACTAAACATTGTAGCAAAGCTTATATTTCCGTCTGTTGCAAATAAGGTCCACTAAACCACTTCCTTTTTCAAAAGTACATAGTAAAACTGTATCTGATCTGACACTTGTAGGGCGCATAAAGTTTTAGTGGTGAAATAATACACTTAAATTTAGTAATGCTTCAATAGTCAGTTTTATTGTTATTTTGGATTATCTACTTTCAATAAATATACTTAATGGATGTCAGATTGAAAATATCATTAAAAGTGAAATTGTATTGCACATTATGGGAGATTTTTGAAATTTTTTTGGTATTTATTCTTGCTCAGAAATGTTTTTAATGAATGTACAACACTACTTATTAGGGCTGTGCCGGTAAAATGTACTTGTGAAATAGGAACTGCGCATTCAAATGTTGAGTACTGGTATACAGATGCAAATTTAAATGTTATGTCATTTTCTTTTTTTTCATTTCTCAAGTAGTTCCTCGTGCCCAGTATGTGTTATTTTGAAGAAAAAAAAACTTCCCCTGTCTACCATGTATGTTTAATTGGAACAGCCCTTAATAAGTGTGATTTATTTTTTAAATATTTATCCCCAAAAGATTAGGAAGTGCATATTGATCGAAAATATTACATGATATTATTTGAAAATAAGTCAAATCTACATATCTTGGGACAAAATGCTTTTCAAGAAATTTTGCTCTATTTATGGGTGGGGGGCATGGAAATACAATATGTAACACAGTTTTTGGTCCTTGGTAGTAAGTGTTATTTCATAATTGCTTATGCTTAAAAAGTAGAGAAAATGACTATTATTCCCCACAATTTTTGCTTTTGTGACCATGACTGATATTTTGAAATGTACCTATTTCCAATAAGAAAACGGTCGATTTTTTGTATTTTCGTTGACATAAAGTCAGACAAAATAACATATGAACCAAAACTAACATGTATTTATACTAAAGTAATAAAAAGATGACCACAGAATATTCAGAAGTGGGTACTTTTTCGAGATTTACGATTATACTGTAAATCACTCACGAATCAGCCCCCAAATGCAGTCTAACATCATGTTCTCGTTAAACTGCCCTTGGTAGCGGCGTTCAAAGTCCAGCATGTCCTTGTGGAATCGCTCGCCTGGCTCCTCCGAGTATGATCCCATGTTCTCCTTGAATTTATCAAAATGAGCATCAAGGATATGGACTTTGAGAGACATACTGCAGCCCATTTTGCCGTAGTTCTTCACCAGAGTCTCAACCAGCTCCATATAGTTTTCGGCCTTGTGATTGCCCAGGAAGACCCGAACCACTGCGACAAGGCTGTTTCAAGCCGCTTTCTCCTTGACCTTCTTGAGGAATTCATTGCACTCCAGTATCTTCTTTATCTGTGGTCCGATGAAGACACCGGCTTTGGCCTTTGCCTCAGACAGCTTAGGGAAGAAATCTTGAAGGTACTTGAAGGCTGCCGACTCTTTATCTAGAGCTCTGACTAATTGTTGCGTAAGGCCCAGTTTGATGTGCAGTGGTGGCATCAGCGTCTTCCGAGGATCCAACAGCGGCTACCACGTGACGTTGTTCCTCCCCACAGAGAACTCGGTCCACTGTAGCCAGTCCCCCCGGTGATAGTGCGCCTTGGTGTCCCTGCTATTCCATAGGCACATATAGCAAGTAAACTTGGTAAAACCGCCTTGGAGATCCATCAGGAATGTCACCATTTTGAAGTCTCCATGACCTCCCAGCCGTACTCATCAAACTTCAAGGCGTCAAGCGAGGTCTTGATGATGTTGTAATCCTCTTTGAGGTGCACCGAGTGAGCCAGGGGAAAAAACGTGTACTTGTTCCATTATGGAGCAGCACGGCTTTGAGGCTCCTGGATGAGTCGTGAATGAAGAGGCGCCACTCATTCTGGTTACAAGCTATTCCGATATCCTCGAACAGACTGGTCACATTTGTGGCAGAAGCAGAGCCCATCCTGACGGGTTAAGAATCTGGAAAAAGCTTGGTGACGCTTCCACTGATCTGCGACTTGCACACTTTTGTCCAACAAGTTCTACTGCTTGAGCATAGAGGTCAAAAACTCAGCAATGGACTTGGTGAGACCAGGATCTCTGATCAAGTCGTTGAGATCTTTTTTGGTTGGGGTATTATGGGTTTCTCTCCTTAGCTTCACCTCTGAAATTGTCATCTGGATCTACAACGTCTTCCTCGCTCTCTGACTTGCCGCTCTCTTCTAAAGACGTCTATTCTGTCTCTGGAGGAGTGGGTAAAGGGAGCTCAGGGCAGTGTGGTGCCGAGACGATGGATAAAGGAAGAACCGGATACGTGATAGCAGGTGCATTCTTGCCAGTCCAGCGTTTGGAAGGGTCCACCATGCAGAAGTAGACAGTTGCTTGAGTGGTCAGTGGGTTCCCGCCACATTTTTGGGATAGCGAATTTCATGGCTCTCTTTTCCCCTCTGTACCATCCTACAAAAATACATTCATTTCACCCATGACTAATGTGGAAGAGATTCTCGCAACATTTTCATATGTGATATATTTTTTCAATAACATTGAAAATTGTAAAACTTTTTAAAATTAAAGACTTTTACAATTTTAAAAATTTTAACATAAAATTCCTAGCAACAATTGTCTATCTTACCTTCCAGAGTTTTTTTTTTTTTTGCAATGCTCGCAGGTGAAATTAGGTGCCATGGGCTTGTTTTGACCCCCAACAGGCATGCCGAAATATGCATTGTAGGCCTCACACTTCTTAGCAGTTGCTTCCGCGAGGTACTTTTTCGTTCTTGTCTTGACAAATTGGCCGCAGACATAGCAATATGCGTTTGCCAGATGTTTTCAGCCTATTGATGCCATCTCAAAAAAATGCAGATATGTATCCACTTAGTAAGCTGGAACTAAACTTAACTGGTGGGCTTAAGGACCATGTATTTATACTACTATATACATTACTGGAAAGTTCTAGAAGTTCTAGAAGTTACTCTAAGTTTACTTAGTACTGAATCTATCTGGAATGTTCTGGAAAATAGGTAAATTTCAAAATATCACTGTCCTGGTCACAAAAGCAAAGTTTGTGGGGAATAATAGCCATTTTCTATATTTTTGAGGCATAAGCAATTAGGAAATAACACTTACTACTCAGGAACAAAAAAAATGTTACACGGTATATAATACAGGGACAAATAAAATTTAGATAGATATGCACGTGTATATGGTACCAGATTGTATTTTTATTTTATTACAGTTAGTAACACACTTGTACACAAGTTAAAAAATATAAAGTAAGTCTGTCTGAAAGAACCCGTGTACGATCCTTCTGAATCAAATTACTTGTCCCTGATCCGTTCAACATAGTAACTTGAAATAACTCGTCTCTTCTCTGCACCTTTTTGTCCATAGGATAAACTGGTGATACGCTTGGAGTAGGTTCGCTTCCTCGTTAAAAACCAACTCAACATACCTATACAATCTGGCAAGTGCTAATCCAGCATTAGTACGGTGAAGTCTTGAAAAGAAATTCATTTCTTTTGAACCTAATGTTATGAAGCAGCAATACTCATCTTTGCATTTCATTAAAACTAAACCAATGGATTAATCAATATAAAGCTGAGAACTGTTGACAAGGTGTTGCTTTATAATCCCAGTTTTACTGAGGCAACAGCAAAAGAAATGGCGTTCAAGCTAAAGCTTATATTTTTGGGTTAGAAATAGTGTTTCATGAAGGCATTACAGCTTGGTAGCAAACAGTTGCTTTTCGTCTATCATCACACGTTAGCACTGCAGTTTGCGTACTGTTCTTTTTGGTACAAGTTGCAATTTATATAAAATACAATATTTTTACGAAGGCTGTTTTACATAAATGGCAGTTAAGATAATGTTATATGTGACCAAACTCATGAAATAACGATGGAATTAGATTTGTTTATTTATATTTAATGGGCCTACTACTTGGATTTGATGCTTTATCATTGATATGTTGACCGTGAATAAGGTAGAACTTTCACACCTTTTTAGGACAGAGTAAGACTTTATTATCTAGGTACAAGTGATGGTAGCACATTCATTTGGTATGGAAAAAATATAAACCTCATGGGGTGATATAGCTTACGTAGATTTAAGTGTCGAAGATTAAAGCTGGTAATGCTTAATTACAGTTTGTAATGAAAGTGTGGAAATACAGTATTCCCTTTACGTCACGCAGCATTTGCATTCCTTTTCAGTGTTCATTTGTCTGCATCTAGTGTAGACACACCAGGCTTAAATCGTTTCTTATCTTTAGGGGTGATCTCCGCCTCCTTGATTATGCTGGCTTTTTATGTCAAATATGAGGGAGATGGGATCCTAATGCTCCCAAACTTCTCCCCAAGAAAAAAGAAGTCAAACGAAGCTCCAAGAAGAAGAAAAAGAGCCACGGTGTCAAGACCAGGTCCCCAAAGAGACCCGTGTCTCCAAGACCTTCTCCAGTGGCGGGACCCTCCTCTTACCAGACAACACCCCGGAAAAAGAAAAGCCCCCAGAAAAAGATACAGAGAAAAAGTCCCCAGAAAAAGAAAAGCCCCCAGAAAACTAGTCGCAAGAGAGGCATTTCGGCCAGGACGCAACCTTGCACTCGCAAACCACGACCTGACACGGCGGTGACTGCGTCTCAGGTAGCCTCAGGTTCAGTCACTTCTCCGTTGATGACACCAAGAACTGAAAAGTACTTGAAAAGTACTTGAAAAGTACTTGGAGACGTTGATCACACCAAGAACTTCTCCGTTGATGACCCAAGAACTTCACCATATCTTTGCCTTCATGGTCATCATGCACAGTTACATTGCCTTCATGGTCATCAGACTCAGTTATAACCATATTCTTGCCTTCATGGTCATCACAGACAGTTACAACCAAGTGCTTGCCTTCATGATTATCAAAGTTACAACCATATCCTTGCCTTCATGGTCATCACAGACAGTTACAACCATGTGCTTACCTTCATGATTATCAGACAAAGTTACAACCATATTCTTGCCTTCATGGTCATCACAGACAGTTACAACCATGTCCTTGCCTTCATAGTCATCACACACTGTTACAACTAAACCCTTGCCTTCATGGTCATCACACAGAGTTAAAACTAAGCCCTTGCCTTCATGGTCATCAAATACAGTTACAACTAAGCCCTTGCCTTCATGGTCATCACACACAGTTACAGTCATGTCCTTGCCTTCGTGGTCATCACACAGCTACAGCCATGTCCTTATGTTAACGGTCATCACATACAGCTACAGCCATGTCCTTTCCTTCAATGGTGAGAACAAATTTGTTGGTAATATCAGTAGGTTGAGATCACTTGGTATAACAGCCCATCTTGACCAGCAGTGGCATTAGATTACAGTCCATCATTATGGTTCTGACAAGGCCTCAGCCTATGCTTGAAAGGACAGGTCTTACTGATATAATATCTTGTGCCCCATCCCATCATCATAATACTGGCACGGGCATGGGATAAGTATTGCCTCTCTTTCATGACTGAACTTTGCCATCAGAAGTAGATCGAATATAGTCAGCACCAGTGATTTGGATTTTTAAGGTAGCTTTAACAATTTTTCATACATATCGTACGATGTCTGCAGTGTGGCAGTTTACAGCGATGTCCTAACACTAACGTCTTAATGCTGAGCGCCAAGCAAGGTAGCTGTTAGTACCATTTTTGTAAGTCTTTGGTATGACTCGGCCGGGGATCGAACCCACGACCTACCGCATCCGAGGCGGACGCTGTAACCACCAGGCCACAGGAGCGGCGATTCGTACGTGAGATCGTCTCGGTAACATGCAACATCGATGCGGTTTAAATGTTCTTCTCCATGCTTCGGTCGATTGTTAGCATCACATTTTATATATAGGTCCCGAAGGGAGCAATGGATGTTTTACACCAGGGTCGTTGCCTGTGCCCAAGTAGCTTAGCTAACACAGCAACGACATCACCGCCGACCTTTTTTTACAGGCATTTGCGTCCACCACGTCCCATGAACTTAAGCTACTTTGATTCAAATATAATTTCCGCGATCACATCTCTCCGATTACATAGCATCTAAAACGTTGCTGCAGATCGAATATAAAATATGGGATTGAACGCGGTCCAATATATTCGAGAGCGACTACTATTGGTGATTAGATCACCTTCAAAATCGGTTACATTGCTGTCGGCAGCAACAATGCGAGCTCCAGTTAGTAAAATTTTTGATGAAGCCGCTCCACCACTTCTGTCCGATTCAATAACTGCAAATAAAACAATGCGAAGCGGATTTTGGTTGTCTTACAAAAGGTATTAGACGAAACCATATTATATAAACACTGATTTACTTACAAAATATACAAAATATACAAAGTGAATTACAATAGTCTAGTCTTGAAAGTACTAAGGAAAGCACAAGTGTTTCAGTGTCATGAACGAAAAGAAAATTGCGAACGGAGCTGCTGCGTTTCAGCCCCAGATATGTAGCCTTGCGTATCTTCATTACATGTTGATGTAATGAGAGCGTAATATCGCGAGTGACACCTAGGCTTCGTACTGACTGTAAATGTAATTTTGTCAGTGCTGATACTTATTGTTTGAGGTCAAGGATGTGAATGAGAAAAACTTTGCGTGGTAATCAAGATGGCTTCAGTTTTATCATCATTCATCTGCAGCTTGTTACATGTCATCCATAACTTCACATCGGAAATGCACCTCTCAACGCCTTGAAACCGCTCCGGTAACCTAATGGTTAGAGCGTCCGCCTCGGATGCGGGAGGTCGTGGGTTCGATCCCTGACCGAGTCATACCAAAGACTTCTAACAATGGTACTAACAGGTGCCTCGCTAGTCGCACAGCATTTAGAGGTTAGTGTTTGGACTGGTCGGCCTGGTGTCAGGATAATGCGACTGGGTAGGACATCATGTTACATGTCTGCGGCATGATGCACCAGTGCTAGACCTCACTTTAAACTGCCACACTGCAGACATTGTAGCGATATGACTGGAAACTTGTTAAAGCTATGTTAAAAATCTAAATGACACACACACTTTACGCCTTGAATGGTAGCCTCAATTTCAGCTGGGTAGTTTTCTTTGCATACGTGAGTGTCATCAGCGTACAATTGGTGAGACACCGGATGTCGATCTATGACACTTGAAAGCGGCTGCGCTTACAGAATGAAGAGAAAACAGCCTTCTGGAACACCAAAACATTGATCAACTGCGCTGGAATGATTTTCATTTACAGACACAACTTGTGTCCTGTTGACTTAATAAGACTTGAAGCAAATATTAAGGTTGTCTTGTGACTAACAAATACTTGCCAGAGACAGTAATTTCATAACTATAGCGAGGGTGGTATGCAGACTGTACACTGCACACACACACACACACACACAAATAGTATTTGAATTCATATGATATACAAATTGGGATAGAACTTTTTCTAAGATTTTTTTTAAATCTATGAGAGGTTACAAACAGGTTGGTAGTTTTTTCAAATAGTCGGTTTATTGAACAGGCTTAATAATGGAACTTATCAAGTTGTACATCGACACATTCATGAATATTAATCTGAAACAGTCTAAACTTTTGCGCTTGTGATAGAACATTTAGGATTCATTCGGATTTAATTCACCATACTGTTCATCTTACATGCTCACTTTGTAACCTTGAGAAATAAATTAATTGTTAATTTTAATAAACTTGTTTGTGTTTCTTCTTTCTGTTACTTAATTGTTGTCTTTCATAATTGATTCCCAATTTCACCATTGTGCTCATGAAATATACAATTTTGCTGCCACCCACCCACCCTCTTAAAAAACGAATGGACCCAGGCATTAAGTGAATAACTTTTTAAAACGAGGCATAATATTCATGCATGGAAATGACTAAATTCCCGTTCTGGCTGTGAACACTTGTGAACAAAAGTAAGGATTGCTTTAGATAGCGTCTTTTCTGTATACATTAGGAATTCTGACTAGTTACCATATTATGTCGGTGTACTTGTGTCTCAACTAAACATTGTAGCAAAGCTTATATTTCCGTCTGTTGCAAATAAGGTCCACTAAACCACTTCCTTTTTCAAAAGTACATAGTAAAACTGTATCTGATCTGACACTTGTAGGGCGCATAAAGTTTTAGTGGTGAAATAATACACTTAAATTTAGTAATGCTTCAATAGTCAGTTTTATTGTTATTTTGGATTATCTACTATCAATAAATATACTTAATGGATGTCAGATTGAAAATATCATTAAAAGTGAAATTGTATTGCACATTATGGGAGATTTTTGAAATTTTTTTTGGTATTTATTCTTGCTCAGAAATGTTTTTAATGAATGTACAACACTACTTATTAGGGCTGTGCCGGTAAAATGTACTTGTGAAATAGGAACTGCGCATTCAAATGTTGAGTACTGGTATACAGATGCAAATTTAAATGTTATGTCATTTTTTTTTTCATTTCTCAAGTAGTTCCTCGTGCCCAGTATGTGTTATTTTGAAGAAAAAAAAACTTCCCCTGTCTACCATGTATGTTTAATTGGAACAGCCCTTAATAAGTGTGATTTATTTTTTAAATATTTATCCCCAAAAGATTAGGAAGTGCATATTGATCGAAAATATTACATGATATTATTTGAAAATAAGTCAAATCTACATATCTTGGGACAAAATGCTTTTCAAGAAATTTTGCTCTATTTATGGGGGGGGGGGGCATGGAAAATGAAATACAATATGTAACACAGTTTTTGGTCCTTGGTAGTAAGTGTTATTTCATAATTGCTTATGCTTAAAAAGTAGAGAAAATGACTATTATTCCCCACAATTTTTGCTTTTGTGACCATGACTGATATTTTGAAATGTACCTATTTCCAATAAGAAAACGGTCGATTTTTTGTCTTTTCGTTGACATAAAGTCAGACAAAATAACATATGAACCAAAACTAACATGTATTTATACTAAAGTAATAAAAAGATGACCACAGAATATTCAGAAGTGGGTACTTTTTCGAGATTTACGATTATACTGTAAATCACTCACGAATCAGCCCCCAAATGCAGTCTAACATCATGTTCTCGTTAAACTGCCCTTGGTAGCGGCGTTCAAAGTCCAGCATGTCCTTGTGGAATCGCTCGCCTGGCTCCTCCGAGTATGATCCCATGTTCTCCTTGAATTTATCAAAATGAGCATCAAGGATATGGACTTTGAGAGACATACTGCAGCCCATTTTGCCGTAGTTCTTCACCAGAGTCTCAACCAGCTCCATATAGTTTTCGGCCTTGTGATTGCCCAGGAAGACCCGAACCACTGCGACAAGGCTGTTTCAAGCCGCTTTCTCCTTGACCTTCTTGAGGAATTCATTGCACTCCAGTATCTTCTTTATCTGTGGTCCGATGAAGACACCGGCTTTGGCCTTTGCCTCAGACAGCTTAGGGAAGAAATCTTGAAGGTACTTGAAGGCTGCCGACTCCTTATCTAGAGCTCTGACTAATTGTTGCGTAAGGCCCAGTTTGATGTGCAGTGGTGGCATCAGCGTCTTCCGAGGATCCAACAGCGGCTACCACGTGACGTTGTTCCTCCCCACAGAGAACTCGGTCCACTGTAGCCAGTCCCCCCGGTGATAGTGCGCCTTGGTGTCCCTGCTATTCCATAGGCACATATAGCAAGTAAACTTGGTAAAACCGCCTTGGAGATCCATCAGGAATGTCACCATTTTGAAGTCTCCATGACCTCCCAGCCGTACTCATCAAACTTCAAGGCGTCAAGCGAGGTCTTGATGATGTTGTAATCCTCTTTGAGGTGCACCGAGTGAGCCAGGGGAAAAGACGTCTACTTGTTCCATTATGGAGCAGCACGGCTTTGAGGCTCCTGGATGAGTCGTGAATGAAGAGGCGCCACTCATTCTGGTTACAAGCGATTCCGATATCCTCGAACAGACTGGTCACATTTGTGGCAGAAGCAGAGCCCATCCTGACGGGTTAAGAATCTGGAAAAAGCTTGGTGACGCTTCCACTGATCTGCGACTTGCACACTTTTGTCCAACAAGTTCTACTGCTTGAGCATAGAGGTCAAAAACTCAGCAATGGACTTGGTGAGACCAGGATCTCTGATCAAGTCGTTGAGATCTTTTTTGGTTGGGGTATTATGGGTTTCTCTCCTTAGCTTCACCTCTGAAATTGTCATCTGGATCTACAACGTCTTCCTCGCTCTCTGACTTGCCGCTCTCTTCTAAAGACGTCTATTCTGTCTCTGGAGGAGTGGGTAAGGGGAGCTCAGGGCAGTGTGGTGCCGAGACGATGGATAAAGGAAGAACCGGATACGTGATAGCAGGTGCATTCTTGCCAGTCCGGCGTTTGGAAGGGTCCACCATGCAGATGTAAACAGTTGCTTGAGTGGTCAGTGGGTTCCCGCCACATTTTTGGGATAGCGAATTTCATGGCTCTCTTTTCCCCTCTGTACCATCCTACAAAAATACATTTATTTCACCCATGACTAATGTGGAAGAGATTCTCGCAACATTTTCATATGTGATATATTTTTTCAATAACATTGAAAATTGTAAAACTTTTTAAAATTAAAGACTTTTACAATTTTAAAAATTTTAACATAAAATTCCTAGCAACAATTGTCTATCTTACCTTCCAGAGTTTTTTTTTGTTGCAATGCTCGCAGGTGAAATTAGGTGCCATGGGCTTGTTTTGACTCCCAACAGGCATGCCGAAATATGCATTGTAGGCCTCACACTTCTTGGCAGTTGCTTCTGCGAGGTACTTTTTCGTTCTTGTCTTGACAAATTGGCCGCAGACATAGCAATATGCGTTTGCCAGATGTTTTCAGCCTATTGATGCCATCTCAGAAAAATGCAGATATGTATCCACTTAGTAAGCTGGAACTAAACTTAACTGGTGGGCTTAAGGACCATGTATTTATACTACTATATATATTACTGGAAAGTTCTAGAAAGTTCTAGAAGTTACTCCAAGTTTACTTAGTACTGAATCTATCTGGAATGTTCTGGAAAATAGGTAAATTTCAAAATATCACTGTCCTGGTCACAAAAGCAAAGTTTGTGGGGAATAATAGCCATTTTCTATATTTTTGAGGCATAAGCAATTAGGAAATAACACTTACTACTCAGGAACAAAAAAAATGTTACACGGTATATAATACAGGGACAAATAAAATTTAGATAGATATGCACGTGTATATGGTACCAGATTGTATTTTTATTTTATTACAGTTAGTAACACACTTGTACACAAGTTAAAAAATATTTTATTACAGTTAGTAACACACTTGTACACAAGTTAAAAAATATAAAGTAAGTCTGTCTGAAAGAACCCGTGTACGATCCTTCTGAATCAAATTACTTGTCCCTGATCCGTTCAACATAGTAACTTGAAATAACTCGTCTCTTCTCTGCACCTTTTTGTCCATAGGATAAACTGGTGATACGCTTGGAGTAGGTTCGCTTCCTCGTTAAAAACCAACTCAACATACCTATACAATCTGGCAAGTGCTAATCCAGCATTAGTACGGTGAAGTCTTGAAAAGAAATTCATTTCTTTTGAACCTAATGTTATGAAGCAGCAGTGCTCATCTTTGCATTTCATTAAAACTAAACCAATGGATTAATCAATATAAAGCTGAGAACTGTTGACAAGGTGTTGCTTTATAATCCCAGTTTTACTGAGGCAACAGCAAAAGAAATGGCGTTCAAGCTAAAGCTTATATTTTTGGGTTAGAAATAGTGTTTCATGAAGGCATTACAGCTTGGTAGCAAACAGTTGCTTTTCGTCTATCATCACACGTTAGCACTGCAGTTTGCGTACTGTTCTTTATGGTACAAGTTGCAATTTATACAAAATACAATATTTTTACGAAGGCTGTTTTACATAAATGGCAGTTAAGATAATGTTATATGTGACCAAACTCATGAAATAACGATGGAATTAGATTTGTTTATTTATATTTAATGGGCCTACTACTTGGATTTGATGTTTTATCATTGATATGTTGACCGTGTATAAGGTAGAACTTTCACACCTTTTTAGGACAGAGTAAGACTTTATTATCTAGGTACAAATGATGGTAGCACATTCATTTGGTATGGAAAAAATATAAACCTCATGGGGTGATATAGCTTACGTAGATTTAAGTGTCGAAGATTAAAGCTGGTAATGCTTAATTACAGTTTGTAATGAAAGTGTGGAAATACAGTATTCCCTTTACGTCACGCAGCATTTCCATTCCTTTTCAGTGTTCATTTGTCTGCATCTAGTGTAGACACACCAGGCTGAAATCGTTTCTTATCTTTAGGGGTGATCTCCGCCTCCTTGATTATGCTGGCTTTTTATGTCAAATATGAGGGAGAGTTGGTTTTCCGGCAAAATCCTAACAGTAGTTTCTTAACCTCTCTACACTTACACGTGATATGATTTCGTACACAAATATAGCACGAAAAGAAAATAATAATGGCATATCTTTACATACATAAATAATGTGAACAAATTTTGTCAAATTTTCGACTTCAGTTTTCCTAAAGAGAATATAATGAATATAATATGGTGTTATTTTGTTGTAAATCAGACCAAGATATTTTTTTCAGCGATTGCCAGGTGGAATTGTTTTCAAGAAGGGCCATTTCACTATTCCAGAACATTAAATTTCTGGTCCCTTATGTAGTTACTGTTTATCATGGTAGTTATCGAGGTATGCTTATAACTTTTCGTGGTATCTATGTGTAGACGATATTTAATTGGACCAAAGCAAGCATTCAACACCAAAAGTCCAGACAATAATTGAAAATATGTACATCATAATATTTGCAATAGAACTATTATACATATCAAATGAAGTCAAATATAAAGAACTTTTGAAAAATAACTTTCAAAATATGCACTATATTTCTAGATCTAGAACTGGTTATAAGAATCTAAAATAACTGACATTTTAAGTGAGCATACTGTGTGATAAAACTTGAGATATTGACAACTGAATGCATAAACATGCACTGGTGGAAAATCATATACAAAACTGTCTTAAACAATAACTGCGACATGCGAGTAGTAAGGTGGGATACCCTAGCGTCAAGGGGACTTTAATGTTAAAATAGGAGGGTTGTACCCTGGCGTCTATGGAAAATTTAACATAAGAGAAAAAAGTTTGTACCCTGGCGTCAAAGGGAATTAACATTAAGGAATAGTTCGTGGGACTGTCTAGCGTCAAGGGGAATTGAACATGGGAATAAATCGTGGGTCTATGTAAAATTGAAACAGGGAGTGGTCTCTAAATAAAAATAAAAAAATAAAATAAAAAAGGGGTAGGCAATTGAAAGTCAATCTCTTTTCGAGAGATTGGAGTGGCCCTGAAAAGGGCCTTGGGTTTATGTTAATATACTCTTAACATAAAGGGCACCGCATTGGTCTTCTTCTTGTCTTTAGGCTGCGCCTCACTGTAGGACCATATATTAACACTCTTTTGAGGCATCCTTGACGTTCTACATAGATCCTACGTATCCATAGACTTGTGTCTGTCCTATGGACAACTGTCCAGTTGGATCGGACATACATGGGTATGTCCGTCCGGAACATCATCGAAGACACAAGCGTAGAAGATTGTTCGTCGGTCAACATCTTGAGGCGCCGAGTAACAGGTGAAGGAATGCAGTGAACTGCACTTATTTATAGGGAGAGAAAGGATTGAAACGGATTGAGTTCGTTGACCAATCCAAACACGCGTTACAAAATTCAGTCAGCCCACATCCAATCCGAAGAGAGCAGTCTGTGACGTCACGTAGTCTATATAGATTCGCTAGCGCCTGTGTGCAGTCAATCTATGCGACAGTTTTTCAACATGACGGAAACTCAGAAAACAATCAATTGGGGTGTACTAGCCGTTGAGACTACATAAGGGAACCCGGACTTAGTTTCAGAAGAGGTGAATTGGGATTATGTGGATTTTCTTACCTCGCAAGAATTTTTTCCAGAACCTTCGTCACCTTCTCCTTCATTACCACACGTGGAGAATTTTAGACAGAGACAAAAAGAAGAATTGGAGAAATTTATACAGCAGCAAAAGGAAGCAGAACAAGCTTTTCTCCTACAGCAGCATCAGCAAGAAGAAGGGGTAAGAAAAAAAACAAGAAGAAGAAGAAGAAGCAAAGAAACAAGAGGGTGAAAGTCAAACCGTCACGGTACTGTTGGACATTTTAGCGGAGTTAAGAAGTCTGAAACAAATGTATCAGACTTCTTTATCACGACCGAAGAGAATACGACCTTCCCGAGCTAAACACTTCAGCCCTGTGACTAAGCACACCGTACCACCCTTAGTGATTTCAACCAAATCATCAGAAGTAGGCCTCGGCCGTGGCAAAGGCTTAAGGCAGTTAAAGTTGATTGCTTAAACTCACCCCAACACCAAAAATAGGCCCTTTTCAGGGCCACCCACGTCTATCGAAAAGAGATAGACTTTCAATTGCCAATAACTCAAAAAAACAAACATTTTACCCCTATAGTACGTGTATGTGTATGAGTGCGTGAGTGTAGGTTCTTATTTTAAAATCAAAAACCCAAAGACACTTACCTTTTATAATTAATTTATTCTTTTATAAATATTTACAATCCAATTCACAATTCACAACAAATCACTTGAAAAAGTTCATAGACTTCTTCTGTCTCTTTATTTATTCTCTGTTTTTTTTTAATTTCTTCACAGTCACAGTCTTTTCCTCTTCTTCCTCTTCACTTTCTTCCCTTCTTCTTTTCTTCTCCTGTTTCTTTTTCTTCACCTGTCTACTTTCTTTCTCCTCTTCTTCTTCTTCCTCTCCATAATCCCTTTCTTTATCTGACTCCTCTTGTTTCTTAGGGCAATTTGGAGACCAATGTCCTTTTTCTTGACAATGATAACAGGTATCTTGACTTTTGTCTCTTTTAACCCCTGTTTTGCTTTTTTGACGGTCTGGACACTCTGAAGACCAATGCCCTTTCTTTTGACAGATATAGCAAGTATCTTGACCTTTATCTCGCAAGGAAGGAGAGTAGTCCGACGGCTGGTCTGAAGAAAATTTTCTAATGACCCCTCGCAAAACTCTGATGAAACGTTCGATCTGGGTAGTCTCTTCCATCGTTCTACTCGGTTACAGAGTGAAATGAATAGTGAAAGGACAAGACACACACCCTTTATATAAGCTGGTCTGCCATGACTATAAAGTAACCTATGGTGTTTAAACTTTAGTCATTTGACTTTTTGCTATCAAGATGAAACGATCCAATTCATATGAGAAGAAAGAAGAAGAAAGTAAGAGCCAGAAACGTGATCTATCGCCTCGTACCAGGGCTGAAGTCTTGGCACAAATTCATGCCAGTGATTTTGAAGAGGACATGAGTGAACCAGAATCCAAACCCTCTAAACAAAGTTCACCGCCCTTAGTCAACCCTGAAAAGTACTATTCCATTCAAGAGACAGAAAAGCGCTCCTCTAGAAAATTTAGAACCACGGCTTACAAATACACGGTGAAGTTTAAAGATTTCAAGTCCGAAGTAAAATTGGAGAAAGCAGAAGGGTTCATCACCGGGGTGTGGGATTCTTTGCTTACCACACTCAAGCGACAATGTCAACCCAAAGAAGATGATCGCTTCAGACTTTCCATACAACACGACGGTTTGAAATCCCCTGTTTGGATCGAGTTTAGCACCCCTGCAGAATTGACCGCTTCCAAAGTCATGGACAAGAGTCAACACGTACAACAATCCAATGATCAGTTTGACATCACCGATGGAAAAGCCACACTGGACATGACCCACGTCTCTCCTTGTTATTGGTGGACGAGCTTCGCAGCATTAAGCGTAGCCTCGTCCGAATTAACAACCTTCAAGACCAGATGTGTTTAGCCAGGGCTATCGTGGTGGGATGAATCTATGCCAACAAGAACGACACGGAAGAATGGAAAAGAGCCTGGAAAACTATTCAACAATCGGACCGAGCCAAATAACGAAACGAAGCAGAACTCCTGTTGCAACAAGCCGACTTGCCCAAAGACAAACCCTGTGGCATTCCTGAAATGCAAAACTTGCAAGATGTCCTAGCTCCACTCTACACCTTGACAGTGCACCCTCAAGAAGTGCGTGGGCCTCTCTTGTTTCGAGGCCAAGACTTTAAAGATGGAAAATACATTCACCTCTATCATCACGATGACCATTTCGATACCATTACCAGTATCACCTCATTCCTGGGATACGGTTATTACTGTGAGAAATGTGACTATGGTTATAATAATCAAGAGCAACACAAACATTGCGGATCGAAATGCTCAGGATGTTTGGCCTCTCCACCCTGTCTGAGCGAAGGGCAAGAACCAGTACATTGTCCAGCTTGTCTGCGCACGTTTGTCAGCCCTGCCTGTTACCAACAACATTTGAAGCCGCAAGGTTCACAGAAGAAATGTGCTTGTCAACTGCTGAGATTGTGCCCTACGTGTGGACAAGGCATACTTACCAATGATGCCAAGACACACGTATGTCGAGGAAAGAAAAAATGTCACATTTGTCACCACATCGTGGACTTGGAACACCAATGCTACGTGCAAAAATACCAACCCCCACCAGAGAAAGAGGACGGTCACAAGAAGAAAGAAGGCAATTTCATCTTTTTCGATTTCGAATGCATGCAAGAGACTGGTATTCACAGTCCTAATTTCTGCGTGGCTCATCGAGCGTGCGAAAAGTGCATTCAAGAACTTATCGTGAGTCATTGCCCTCACTGCAGTAAGATTCCTGGAGGGCGTGAAAAAATCTTTCTAGGACCGAACAAGCTAGCCGATTTCGCCCGATGGGTCTTAGACCCCATCGACAAGACGTGGAGCCAAGAGGACATCGAACGTTACGGAGATTGTCATCGTCATGCCACGGTGATGGCTCACAATTTCTCCGGATACGATGGACAGTTTCTTTTGAGGTACTATACGGAACATGGTACCGAACGTCCTAAAGTCACTTTGAACGGAGCCAAAATCATTTTCATGCAAGTGGGACAAGTGCAGTTTAAAGATTCGATGAGTTACTTGGCCATGCCTTTGAGTCGAATGCCTAAAATGTTTGGAATGACAGAAATGGCGAAAGGGTACTTTCCACACTTTTTCAATACGCAAGCCAATCAACACGCCGTTCTACCCCATTTGCCTGAGGCTAAAGACTACGACCCCGCCAACATGCGTACCGAACAACGAGAAGCTTACTACTCTTGGTACCAGGCTCACGCCTCAGATCCTTTCGACTTTCAGGAAGAAATGTTAAAGTATTGTCGTTCCGACGTGGACATTTTACGGCGTTGCTGTGGAAAATTTCGAGAACTGTTCATGGAACACGGAGGGGTCGATCCTTTGAAAGAAGCTTGCACCATTGCCAAAGCGTGTTCCTTAGTGTACCGGCAAAGATTCATGCCTGAAAACACCGTGGCTGTCATCAGTCCTCACACGACCAACTATGTCAAACGTCAATACTCGGTTCAAGCCCTACGCTGGTTACATTACTTGTGCGACAAAGAAGACAAATGGATTCAGCATGCCCGCAACGGAGGGGGCGAAAAGACCATCGGAATGCATTCGGTCGAAGGCTGGGACTTAGAAAACCCCAAGATCGTGTACGAATTTAACGGTTGCTTATTTCACGGATGCCCCATCTGTTACCCTGACCGCAGCACTAAAAATCAGTTTTTACAACGAACCATGGAAGACTTGTACCAGGCCACTTGTCAGCGACGCCTAAAGTTAGAACAGGAAGGATACCAAGTGGTGGAAATGTGGGAACACGAGTACGATCACCGTTTGAAAACCGATCCCTAGTTTAAACGTCTCGTGGAAAGTTACCAGTTCATGGACCCGCTAAACCCGAGGGATAGTTTGTACGGAGGAAGGACCAATGCCACTTGTTTGCTGTACCAAGCCGACGAAGAGAAAGGAGAAGAAATCAAATACTTGGACGTGTGTTCGCTGTATCCCTACGTGTGCAAATATTGTCGCTTTCCAGCCGACGAACCCGCAATTGTTGACGGAACACATCGACCTGAAAAACATTCGACAATACGAAGGCTTGATCAAGTGCAAAGTTTTGCCTCCCACCGACTTGTACCATCCCCGTCTTACCTCACCATTGCCAAGGCAAACTGATGTTTCCTTTGTGCCGTACTTGTGCTGAAACGTGCAGCCAAGACCAGCCTTGTCAGCACAGTCAGGAAGAACGCGCCTTGACGGGGACATGGGTTAGGGTAGAATTGTTCAAAGCTCTGGACATGGGATACCAACTGTTAGAAGTGTACGAAATTTGTCACTTTCCCAAGACACAACAATACCACAAGGGTGACCCCACTAAGAAAGGCATTTTCGCAGACTATGTGGATGCCTTTTTGAAACTGAAGCAAGAAGCCAGCGGCTATCCGTCATGGTGTCACCCTCCCGAAGACGAAATACAATTCAAAGAGAAATACTGGGCACAAGAAGGCATCACTTTAGATCACATCGAGAAAAACGAAGGCAGGCGATCGTTTGCCAAAGTGATGTTAAATTGCTTGTGGGGCAAAATGGCACAATGTCCGTGTTTACCCAAGACGGAGTATTTGACAGAACCTTCTCGCTACTTCCAGATGATTCACGACAAAACTAAATTCATGAAACACGTGGACGTCGTTCGCGAAGATTTGAACTTAGTGAATTACGAAGAAGATCTGGACTTTGTACAAGACGACCCTTTTGGAAATGTCATCATTGCGGCTTACGTGACAGCTCGTGCTCGCTTAAAATTGTACGAAGCTTTAGAACTGTTAGGGGAATGCGTCCTGTACTTTGACACGGACAGTTGGATTTACATCGATCACCCGAGTCAACAGCACCCTGACATCGAAGGAGACCGTTTAGGAGCCTGGACAGAAGAGCACCCCGACAACAAGATTCTAAGTTTCGGGAGTGGCGGTCCTAAAAATTACGGCTACCAATACCGGGATCCGCAAGGAGAAGTGCACACGGAGTGCAAAGTGAAAGGATTGACTCTGAATTATCGTACCAGTCAAGTGGTCAACTTTGGCGTATTGAAAGAAGCCTTGCAGTCTGGAGAAGATGAACACTTTAAAGTGACCACCTATCAACCCAACAAGATTGTACGTTTACCCACTCATCACATCGTCAGTCGACCCTTGGAAAAAGTTTATCAAATCGTGTACCAGAAGCGAGTGCGACTTCCCAATCATTTCACCTTACCGTATGGACACGTTGGTATAAAACATTGGTTGTAAGTGGATAGCCACTCACCAGAAGGATGACTTCGCCACAACAAGAATCGAGTGAGAAACCCAATGAGAACTCCAATTTCAAACCCTACCATTTTCCAGTCTTCTTACCTGACTGTTGTGATTGTGCCAGTCGATTGGACACGTTTCAAAAATGGCCTACGGATAGGGAAGGATTACCTTCTTCGCATGTTTTAGCTAGAACAGGATTTGTCTACTTGGGACCTGAGTCAGGATTGGGATACGAAGTACAGTGTTTCGCTTGCGGACTGAAGTTACGAATGGATCTATGCATCTATAAAGATTCAGCTATTCTGGAACATACTCTATGGTCTCCGCACTGTCCTTACCTTTCTATAGCCTTTCCACCCATTACACTACGGTACAATTATGACGGCACCTTAGAGACGGTACCTTCCAAAACTAGACATAAAAAAGGAACGATGTACAAGCTTGAGACTCCATTGCGCCTAGTATAAAAAGGGGCTATGGTCAAGATCGATAGTTCATTGTGACTACCAAGACCAAGCGAACAAGATGAATACTTTCAGAGAAACACAAAACAAGTTCAGACAGGTACAATTCATGTTTGGGGACTCTAAAGCAGAATGCGATTGTTAGCCTTTCGATGGGAACGATGCTGTACGCTGTGACATTAGCGATGCCGTAAAGAATCATGGGAACTTTGTTCTCACTACCCCTATCATGGAAAGTGATGCTGTGCGTGCCAAACCTGAGGGATGCGAAAGCGATGCTACTCGTCCTCTTGGACATTTTACTGGGTTTCGTTTTAAAGGTGGATGTTCACCTTCATGTCTACCCCCCTACGGATGTCATCCAGCCCTGAGCAAACTCCTGTCCATGTCATCCAACCCTCATCGAAACGAACATATGAAAGACGAATATTCGTTCCCTGTGCGTTTGTCGGAATTCTGCGACTTTGAAAATCGTCTTCAATCTTTCAAAGGAAAATGGCCTAAGTATCTGGGAGGACCGACCCCCGAAGAATTAGCCAGAGCCGGATTTTTCTACTTGGGCGAAGGAGATAAAGTCAAGTGCTTCAGTTGCGATGTGTCACTTCACCACTGGGAACCACAAGATTCGGCCTACCTAGAACATGCTCGATGGTCACCGAATTGTCATTATTTACCCTTAGTGGGACCGAGACATTGAAGTAACTTACCATGTCGTTGAAGAAGAAACCAGATTGGCTAGGAGTCAAATGTTGGACATCACCGAGACCAGTATTTAAACTTCATTTCAAAAACGATATTGAATCATTACCTAAAGAACTGCAAGAGAAGATTTACAAGGAAGTTTGGCAGCGACTTGCCAGAGTGAAATCTCAATGGGTAACTGTAGAACTTTTGTGTCGAGAAATTCACAAGAGGAAAGTGAAAAAAATTAATCAATGTGTTAGATTTATCTGGGTCAAGTGGGCATTCATCCTATTATATCACTCTAGACCGTTTACATCAAAAGAGTTCAATGAGATTCTTGGACGTTACCCGAATGGCAGTGGTCAGAAATTACTCACTATGTGAATTACTTTTGCTCTAGGAGAAGATTGTGAATTGTACTGACTAACCTGTTTATGGATACTTTACAAGAGAACATTCGTGCTTTGCCTGTGGAGATGAGAGAAAGGATTTACCGAGAGCTGGTCAAAATACAAGTGAAACGTAAAGAACAATTGCATCCGTTACGTCACCGATTTTTAAATCACTGGTACCTGATTGCTATAAAAGGACTGATTCAATTGAAAGTTTTCCATTGGACAGACATTGATCAACAACCCCCTGGTTTTAAAAAGGATTGGTTTGCTATTGATGTTTCTATGTACTACATTGTAAACTTACTGCATCGAATTCCAGAGGAAGAGTTAACGAATTACCAACATTTTTTACACAATGTCAACTTAGTGAAAGAGGAAACTTCTGAACGAATTGTAATGTGTAAATTAGTAACTAAACGATTTAAATTTGACACTGAAGTAAAACCATGTCTGTGGAAACGGTACATTTCTTCTGTCAGACAAAAGAGGATTTAGTATGACCTATTCATGGATACTTTACAAGAGAACATTCGTGCTTTACCTGTGGAGTTGAGAGAACGCACTTACCGAGAGCTGGTCAAAATACAAGTCAAACGTAAAGAACAGTTGCATCCGTTACGTCACCAGATCTTTAACCACTGGTACCTGAATGGTATAAAAGAACTGATTCGTCAGAAAATGTTTCAGTGGTCAGACCTTGTTCAACACTTTGAGGTCGCCAATGATCGACATGTTCATAATTTTGGTTACTTCGAGATTCACCTAGAGCAACGCATTGAGGAAGACAAGTTAAAGGATTACCAACATATTTTATGTGGAATCTACTTAGAGGAAGAGGAAACTCCTAAACGAAGTTTGAAGTTTAGGTTACAGTTTGGAGCATTTAAATTTCCAACTGGAGAACGAAGATCTCTGGGTAGAAAGTACGTGTATTGCATCCAAAAAAAAGAGAATATAAAAACAGGCTGTCATGCCAAGGTTTTTATCATATGTGATTGAACAGATTCCGTGGAAGGAACTCAATGACCATATTCAAACCGTGGATCATTACCATCAATTATTACAAGAACTGTATCCATTCAATTTGGGACGACGCATAGTGTGTGTCTTAGTGACTTGTTTTCTGGGATTTCGTTTACCAGCCGATTCCTTGTGGACTCTTTGCGAACAGTATTTACCACCCCATTCAACATGAAAGTGGTGCCTTTAGATGTTCACGAGACACTCATTTTGCTCAAAGCCTTGCGTTTTCATCTGGATACTTCTCGACCTCTACGGGAAAAAAAGTTTAGTCAACTTTTAGCTACCCAAGAGGTGTATGACGATGTGTGTGTAGCTTGTGACTTACATCCCCATTGCACAGATGTCCGTGCCTGGAAACAATGGAATTTTGAGGCTTGGACCCATGAAGTGGCCCAGTATGCACGAGAATTGTTCAAGTAAAAAAGTTACTTTTCAACCTGTGTTAGTGACGGTACCAGAAGAAGAACTTGTCACCCAGGACAGCACTGTCGTGGACATGCCTGAAAGACCCTTTCGGGAGGACACTTGTGTGACCTTACTCCCTATAGAACTGGTCAGAACCTTACCCAAAACATGTTGTACAGACACTTGTTTCTATTCCACGTTGATAATTTCGATGTGTCTTTTATCGTTGTACTTAAGCCTTTGGCTTTTATGTATTTTTGTCTTTCGTATTCATGTTTAAAACATTCAATAAACGTGTCCTGAAAATGTATATAAACTCTTGTCTTGTCAGTTTTCGTGTCACAAGTGACATTCCTAACACCACGGCTACCTCTGCTGTCTCTGCTCCCTCTTCCTCTACTGTCAAAGTCATCGACGAACACTTAGATCGTGCCAGTTGGGAGGCTTTGTATCTTCGCCATCCCTTTAACATGCTCATTGCTGGACCTAGCGGTTCAGGCAAAACCGAATTCGTCAAACGTTTGATCGAACATAAACATCATTTGATCGATCGTTCACCTGAACGTGTCGTGTGGTGTTACAAAGAGTGGCAATCGGCGTACAGCCTCTTGCGAGAAAGTCAAGGCGATTCCATCGTGTTTGTGGAAGGCATTCCTAAAGAAGACGATGGCATCGTCTCTGACTCCCGTCAAACCCATTTGGTCATTTTCGACGACATGTTAGGAGAAGACGAAGAAGAAATTAAACTGTGGTTCACGCGCAAAGGGCATCACCGTAATGCCAGTGTCGTTTATATCACCCAAAATTTGTTTCAACAAAGTAAAGCCCATCTCACCATCAGTCTCAATGCGCATTACGTGGTCTTGTTTAAAAGTCCTCGAGATAAATCGCAAGTGCAAGTCTTAACCAAACAGTTAGGAACGCCTTGGCTGACTCAGGAGTACGACGATGCCACTCACACTCCACACGCCTATTTACTCGTCGATTTGAAACCTACGATACCCGATGACTTGCGATTTCGTACCCAATTGTTTCACCACTGGTGCCAAGACGGAGGGCCTGTCCTGTACACGTCTCCGTCTTCGACTTAACTTCACTCACAAAAAATCTATAAAAACCTCAGACACTTTTCGTCTGTCTCACACAGTTTGAACATGACGTCCCTTCAATCACATCTTCCCGTCAAATTGATTCGTGCCTTGTACGGCATCAGTCGAGAAAAAAATCCACAAATACGAGCTCGTGTCTTAGAAGCTAGTCTCAAAGAAGTCTTACGATGGTTCACGGTGACTGCACGTCAATTACTCCAACGGATCATTCAGATTCCTCATCAAACCAAACGCTTTTTTGATCGAAACAAAGTCGCTTTGACCCAACTGGCCGATCCCCGCATCGACACTCAACCCAAAAAACAAATCATTTCGAAACCTGGAGGGAGCGGTACTCTAGGAGGGGTCATCATTCGCGCTCTCTTAAGATGGGATCCTAATGCTCCCAAACTTCTCCCCAAGAAAAAAGAAGTCAAACGAAGCTCCTAGAAGAAGAAAAAGAACCACGGTGTCAAGACCAGGTCACCAAAGAGACCCGTGTCTCCAAGACCTTCTCCAGTGGCGGGACCCTCCTCTTACCAGACAACACCCCGGAAAAAGAAAAGCCCCCAGAAAAAGAAACAAAGAAAAAGTCCCCAGAAAAAGAAAAGCCCCCAGAAAACTAGTCGCAAGAGAGGCACTTCGGCCAGGACGCAACCTTGCACTCGCAAACCACGACCTGCCACGGCGGTGACTGCGTCTCCGGTAGCCTCAGGTTCAGTCACTTCTCCGTTGATGACACCAAGAACTGAAAAGTACTTGGAGACGTTGATCACACCAAGAACTTCTCCGTTGATGACCCAAGAACTTCCCCAGTGGCATGACCTTCCAATTTAGCGGCAGTGGCCGCTGCTTACAAACTACCTGCTCCCAAAATCAAAGTCCAAGAGAGATCGGGCATGTTACAAAGTTTACTGGATTTGTCCAAGCAAGAACTGGCTCGATTTAGTCCGTTGCGTACCCCTACACGACGTGTCATGCCTATCCTCAAGTTGATACGCCGTACAGACAATCAGTGGCGACGCGTTCCAGTATAAAAAAGGCCAGCGAAAAAGTAGGGGTATTAGTGAACTTCCAAAAGATGTCACCTCCAAGAAGTCAAAAAAGAAAGAGACAAAGGCAGACTCGTCATCCGAGAAAGCGCTTACCCAAGCATCGACGTTACCCTAAGAAAAGACACAGTCGTTCCAAGAAAAAGAGGCATCAACAAAGGGGAGGATTCCTTGGCGACTTTGGAAAAAAACATTGTCACCTTTATGACAAAGCGATAGTTCCCCCCCCAAAAAAAAAAAAAGAAAGATAAAAGGGCGTGTGTTAAGTCATCGAAGTTAGTGTCTGTTTGGTGAATGTCCCGGAACCCACAAGCAAAGATGTCACCCTCCAGAAAACATTCCTCTTCTAAACCCGAAGGAAAGAATAGGAAAGGACTGCCTCCACGTTTAGTCAAACATGGGGACATGTTATCTGTCCTGTCCAAAGCTTCTCCACCCCTGCGAAAAAAACTCATTCAATCGGCCTCCAAAGAGGACATAGATACCGTGTGCGAATGTTGTTTGAACGTGTTGAAACGCACGATCCCTTTGTCCAAACACCAGAAACAATGTTTAGGTAAACATCGTCACGTTCTTCGCCAAATGGTTCAAAAGAAAATCCCCCTTGGACAAAAGAAGAAGATGTTGGTCCAACGTGGAGGAATTTTACCCCTCTTACTAGGCCTATTGCTGAAAGGAGTCTTGGGAACCATGTTGGGAGGACTGATGGGAGCAAGATAAAAAGGACCTCTGAAGTCCTAAGATCTTAGAATCGACCCCTGACATCCCATGGAAGGACGAAAACTAGCTTTAGTGCCTTACAAACGATGGATGGAATACCATCGTTGGCAAGAACAACGCACCCCGCATTTACCTCCCAATCCCAATTTGAGCGAGATGCCCCAGTTACAACACGAATTGCAGTCCTTGATGGATCGCCAAGATTTGTCCGAAACAGAAAAATCGCAAAAGTACGGCCAACTCTTGCAACGAATACAACTCTTTCACCAGAAAGCTTTAGACGAAAGAACTCAACCCACTCTGAAAGATTTTAAGACCTTGATGAAAAGTCCAGCACAACCACCACTACCACCACCACCACCACTACCCCTTCTTCATGAGACGAGAAAAAGTAGGTGAAGACAGAAGTGAAACAAGAAAAAATATCCCCTGTTCAGGCATCCTCCTCCTCCTCCTCGACACCTATTGCCGGTCGCACACACAAAGCATTAAAATCCAAGAAAATACCCCAAGAGAAAAAGAGTAGCATCTTCCAAGAGTGGGTGCCTTATTAACACACAAAAAAAAATGGAAAAAGTCTTAGCCAGCATTTACTACGATCCCTTCCATCCTGCAGGTTACGCAGGAGTACAAAAATTGTATCGTGCTGCCAAAACTCGATTGAAAAGTCTCCGTTTACCTCAAGTGCAACGATGGTTACAAGAACAAGCTACTTACACTTTACACAAACTCATTCGACGCAAGTTTGCCAGAAGTCGCACCCGAGTGGAAGGCATCGATCATCAATGGCAAGCCGATTTAGCCGATGTCTCTCATTTGGCCACCTACAATCGCGGCTACAAATTTTTGTTTTGTGTCATCGATGTCTTTTCCAAATTTGCCTGGGTCGTACCCTTGACTTCCAAATCGAGCAGCGAGTTAGTGCGAGCCCTGCAACGGCTGTTGAAACAAACCGGTCGTCACCCTCTTCGATGGCAAACGGACAAAGGTACCGAATTTCTGAAGCAAGCTTTCCAAAAAGAATTAAATAAACGTGACATTCATTTTTTTACCACCGAGAATCCTGAAACCAAAGCCAGCATCGTGGAACGTTTTCAACGCACTTTGAAAGAACGCATGTGGAAATATTTTACGCATCACCACACTCTGAAGTACATCGACATCTTACCACACCTGGTGCAAGCGTACAACCAATCTTACCATCGAAGCATTGGACGTGGCCCCGCAAGAGGTGACTCCCGACAAGAAGTGCTGGCGTTTGAGCGCCTGTTTGGTACGTTCCCGACGAGGGCTGTCCCCAAGAAAAGTGGAGTGTTGACCGTAGGAGATTGGGTACGCATTGGCAAAACCAAACGCACTTTCGACAAAAGTTACTTACCTAACTGGACTACCGAATTGTTTCGTGTCACTGGACGAGTGCATGGCCATGATCCTGCCGTCTATAAATTGGAAGACATGAACGGAGAAGTGCTCAAAGGAACGTTTTATTTGCCCGAGTTACAACGTGTCACCAAAAAGAAGACGACGTGTACGACATCGAAAGCATTCTCGAACGCAGAACCCGTAAAGTAGGCAAACGACGTGTCAAAGAAGTCAAAGTACGTTGGAAAGGATATCCACCCAGTTTTGATTCTTGGATCGACGCTTCGCAAGTCATCGACTATAAAAAGAAGTGACCATCATGCCCTTTCACACAGACGCAGCTACGTCGACCACTCTATCACCTAGTTCTTCTCTGCAAGATTTACAGAAACAACCCTTGTGGGTGTGTTGTGGAGAACGTGTGCCTAAAACGCAAATCGTCTTTTTCTGCCAAATCTTCGCGGTGTATTGTGTCATCGGGGCAGCCATTGCCAATCTGAGTTTGCAACAAGGAGACAAACAATTGTGGACCATTTTATTGAGCAGTTGCATCGGTTATCTGCTTCCTAATCCCTCCCTGAAATTCACCTCGAACGGGAACAACGGGAATCTTGTGTCCAGTGCCAGTGCCAGTCACCACTCCAATTACAAGAACAACCCCATTTTGGGCGGAGACACGCCTCTGACGTCCAGTAACCCCTCGGACAGCCACAGAACTCTGGAATTATGAACAATAACAACCAATTTTACTTAACCTTACCTAGCGACAGTTCCATGGAGGTGTTTCCCAACAACACGTTGTGCTGTTACACGGCCAATTACCTGAGGCCATCCAATAGATCACGAAGCCCATTGGAAGTGGCTTTGGTAGAAATCATTCACCCGACCCAAGTGCTCAACGTCCTTCCCAATCAAAATTTTTTTTTACGGTTGAAGTTCATGACGAACAAATGCAACAGTACTTGGATACCTATGGCAAATATGATAAGAAAATCCCTAGCACAAAAAATCAAAAGTCGACCCTCTATCACTTGCTCATTCCCCCAGGCTATTATTTTAGTGGTCAACATTTGGTCAGCACCATAGCCTCCAGGTTTAATGTCGTGTTTTTGAAAGCTTTGGAGAGTGTCAAAAAAAGTGTCACCCTGGAGTACCACAAAGTAACTCGTCGCTTCCTGATGAAATTTCCTGAGGGGTGTAAAATCATGTCTTTCTTATTTTGTCCTGAATTGTTTGTCATGTTGGGCGGGGACATGGAACTGAGGAAGAAAGTAGAACAACAAAAAGTCGAATTAGCAGTCATTTCCGACAACGATTCTTTTGCCAAGTTTTTTCTTGCCCCGGTAGAACTTGACCAAGGACTGAATTTGATTTTTGTGTACTCCGATGTGGTGGAGTACAACGTGGTGGGACACACCTCCGTACCGTTACTGCGTGTCATTCCTTTCAAAGTGGATTCTGTCACCCTCGCTGACGAAGAAGGTGGAAACACTTATCACGTCCACCGCGAATTTGTACATCCTCATTATTTGCCTGTCAGCAAGTCGTATTTGGACACGGTCAACATTGCTATAAAAGGAGATCTGGGACAAAATATTCCATTCACCAAAGGAAAAGTCACGGTGAAACTCCATTTTCGAAAACGGTTCCCTCACGACTCGTAAGTCATGTATCCAGTGTACCGAGGGGTTGCTCGACAGCGAGGACACGGTTTAGGAGATATGTTAAAATCGGCTTTTCGTTCGGTGGCCCCCGTGTTGAAGCCGATGGTGACACGCGGATTGCACGCCCTGAAAGATGCGGCATTGGCAAACGGTAAAGAATTTCCCCAAAATGTCATCATCGACAAACAAAACCCCAAGGAAGCTTTTTTGAGGGCAGGCAAAAATGTCTTGCTACAAACGGGTAAAGACCTTTTGGGCCGACGAGAAACTCCTATAAATGCCCTCCACGCTACCGAGTCAGGCATTCAGCAAGGACAAGGCAGAAAGAGACGACGAAGAAAACACCCTTTCACCAGACTTCACACTTCTAAAGCTAGAAAGGGAAAGAAAAGAAGAACCGTCCGAGACTTAGACGTTTTTGATTATTGAGAAACTGAAAAAATTCATGCACCGACAGTCTTGCGACTGTTCTAAGTCTGAGCTGGATCTGTTTGCCATGCCACCCACTATGATGAAGATGCAAGAATCTCAGTGGGTGGAATTTCATCCCGTCTCCTCTTGGACGGATTCCGCTCCTATCGAGTTTGAAATCAAAGGACAACCGGAAGATTACATCGATCTGAATAGCAGTTACCTGTATTTGAAAGCCAAAGTGATCAAAACGGACAACACCAATCCAGGAGGCGATGCTAGAGTAGCTCTTGTCAACAATTTCATACATTCCTTGTTCAGCGAAGTGGACTTGTACTTGAATAACAAACTGGTCAGCAGCAGCATGGATACTTACCCTTGTCGTGCCTACCTGGAAAATCTCTTGACGTACGGAAAAGAAGCCAAGAATACTCATCTGGATGCTTGCGTGGTATGGAAACCTGACACGGCCGGTGTAGCCACGTTTAGCGACAGAAGATGAGAATACTCCCAATGTGGAGTTTAATGACCATCGTAAGAAAATTCGGCAAGGGCGAAGTTTAGAACTGGTGAATCGTTTGCATTTGGACATGTGGTTACAAGAAAAGTATTTGCTAAACGGGGTGGATGTCCGCCTGAGACTGAATCGTAGCAGTACCACTTTCCATTTGATGGCCCATGCCAATGAATACAAAACTATCATTCAAGAAGCCCGACTTTACGTGCGTCGTGTGGAAGTGTTACCTAAAGTGGGAAACGACGTCAGTCACACGTTGAGCAGAACGACCGCCAAGTATTTGATACGACGCGTAGAAGTGAAAACGTTCACCTATTCCCACTGGACAGCGATCTATGATCGAAGATCATCTGTTCCAAGGACAGTTACCCAAAAGTTTGATCGTTGGTATCGTCAGGAATTCAGCCTTCAACGGAACCCACGATCAAAATCCTTTTGAGTTTCAACATTACAATGTGTCCAAGATCGAAGTCAGTCGCGATGGCAAGACCTTGTGTACCCGACCCTTTGAGCCTGACTTTGGTGTCGCGAAGAATTATTTGAGATCGTACTTGTCCCTGTACGAAGCCACGGGACAGTTAGGAACCAACACCAGTCACATTATTTCGTACGACGATTATGCAGGAGGCTATGCTTTGTGGAGTTTTGATTTCACTCCAGACCAAGGCAGCGACGAGGGACATTTCCACCCTATAAAATCGGGTCAGATTCGTGTGGAACTTCAGTTTGTAAATCCACCTCCAGATCACACAGTGAACGTCATCCTGTATGCCGAATTTGATAATACCATAGAAATCAACAGTTTAAGAGAAGTCATTCTAGATTATTAGAAACCATGGAAGACTGTTATCCCTCTTTACCTACTGGAGAAACTTTAGACATGGAATGTAAGGAAACTGTGGAAGAAGAAGAAGAATCCCAAGACAAAGACGAAGAAGTTATCATGATGAAGTCAAGATGGCCAGAACAAGAAGCCCATTTAGTCTCCTGTTTTGCTACATTCCTGGCAGATATAATGAAAGAACTGATCAAGGAAGAGTGCTATGGATGTCACAACGATCATCCCAGTCAAATTCAACACGACAAATGTCTGATGTTGAGTCAAGAAGAAAAATTGGACGAATATTTGGACAAAGCTTGGGGTCTCATCGAGATAGAATTCGTGTTGAACGAGTGGTATAAAGGCTTGGATAAACATTCTTCTCCTCCATTAACGTCTCTGGAGTGCCGTCGCATCGAATCTCTCTTTGACCAGAATAAGAAGTAGGAGCTAAACGCCTTTTACTTGTCAGACATTTTCAAGCAAAAAGTCAGGATCGAATTGATCACTTATCATTACCTGTGAAGAAGAAGAAGAAAAAAAAAACCACACAAATAAATGGATACCTGGGAACTTTATTATTTTTTGAACCCAGTTCGTACACTGCTTCTTGGAATCCTGTCGTCTGTGCTAAAGATGAACTCCCTCATCGCAAACCTCAAGACCATCAAGCTTATGTGATCAACACGGACGACAGTCATCTCCCAGGAACCCACTGGGTAGCCGTCTACTTTCCTCAAGAAGGATGTGTGGAATATTTCGATTCCTATGGATTGCCTCCTTTGGAAGACGATATCATTGACTTTATGAGAAGAAATGCTCAGACCACATGATTCAATAATGTGAAATTACAAGGCACAAATTCCTTGGTGTGTGGACAATATTGTGTGTATTTTCTGCGTTATCGCAGCCTGGGCTATTCTTTAGAACATTTAGTGACTCATTTTGATCCTCGTTCTTCTTCTAGAAACGATGTGAAAGTAGATCGATGGTTTTGTGACCATTATGCTTATCTTTTGTCTCAAGCTAGGAAACGTAGTGTCCATCAATGGCCTAATGACTTCCAACAGTGGAAATCACAATTTCATTCACAACGTTGTCAGCCCTGTCCAAAATAATGTGTTAATTGAAAAATAATGTTTGGTATTTGGAAAAAATGTTGGATGTTAAATTGTTGGGTTATTGTTAAAAATGTTATAGCTGTTTGTTAGTGTTAAGTGATTCTGAATAAAAAATGTTGTGTTTTGTAGAAAAAAAAATGCCTTTGTCTTTTGTTTGGCTATAGGAATTTTGATTCATGCTCTTTGACTTCTTACTTTCCCTCTCATGACACTCATTGAACGTTCCGGCTCGAAAACCGTGTAGGGATGTTTTTCTTCACGTCCGCGCTTTGACTTTAAGAACCGGGGTAGTTTCCAGTCTAACCATTCATTGTCGACTCATCCTCCTACGAAGATGTGCTCCAAACTAGCTAAGCTAAACGAAGCCTACGTGAATTTTCATAGGGTCAGACACAGTCTGATACCGAAGGCTGAAGAGATAGAGAATGTGAGAATGTTAAAAGTAAGTGAAGACCTGATAAAAGAGCTCTTCAGAGAAGAAATTAACAGGGAGAAAGAAGAATGGACAGAGAAGTACAGACTTCAGAAACAGCAGAGAGAGCAGCAACAGCAACATCAACAACAATAACAACAGCAGCAGCAGCAACCTGAACCTGACAGAGGCTTTGTCGACTGTCGTATCGATACCAAAGAGTTCTTCTTCTCTTTCCGAAGAAGCAGACCTATCGTCAGAAGGCCTATCGTCAGAGGACGTCGTATTCTTAGAATATAAAAGATCGCCCTAGCTTCAACTTCACGCAAGCAAAAAACACAGCCCTTTTCAGGGCTACCCAATCTCTAGAAAAGAAATAACAATCGATTTGCCGATGTGTGTATGTAGAGTAGTGTAAATATAAACACTCACTCTTTTATGGTGTGATTGTATATGTTTATGTGTGTGGGTGATTGTAAGCGCTCAAGTAGGTTTGTGTGGATAGTAGATTATGATAATATTTTTTTGCTGTTTGAAGTGCGTGGATAGTAGATTTTGGGTTTGATTTGACTGCTCTGAGTATGTGGATAGTATATTATTTGTTTAATGAAATATTTTTAGAATAGTGATAAGTAGTATAAAAAAGTCAGTGAGTGTTTCTTTTAGATCCGCGCATTGTTTGGTTATAATCTAGGTAATATAAATTTTGTTTTAGGGGGTGGTTTCCTTCACGTCCGCGCTTTAACTATAAATTGAAAATCTATCGGTAGTCTAGCTACCGTTGTTGATTGATCAACAGTAAAAATGAGTAGCAGACTTGAAAAACTTTTTGAACTCTAGATGCACCTGGAATATGCCAGGCGCATACTAAATGAACTGGCCGCGGAGACCATAGTCGAAGAGGGAAGGGTAAAGAAGGAAGAGGAGGAGAGAAGACAGAGGGAAGAGGAGGAAATGAAAATAGGAATCCTGCCTCACATAATAATGAGACCTGTGTGTGGAGTGAAACCGTTGTCACCCGAAGAGCCAGTACTTACAGTACCACAACGTGAGCAACAAGAGCAACAACAAGCACAAGCCGCAGTACCACAAAGATTACATCCACGGTTGTGGCACAGAAGACAAAGAAGGGAGAGGGAACAAGAAGTGTTCGCTGTTCCACAAACGGAGGAGTGGGATAGTGAAGCCACTCAACCCGCCTCTGCGCTTCCAGCGACAAGGGTGAATTGGCAAGGAGACTGGAGTCGGAGATGTGTGTGTGGTGCCAGACCAGGAAGGTGCCAGCATTAGATAGGTGCATCTGGAGCTAAAAAAACCAACCCTTTTCAGGGCTATCCAAACCTTTAGAAAAGAAATAGTAATCCATTTGCCAATGTGTGTATGTAGAGTAGTGTGAATATAAACACTGACTCTTTTTTCCTAGTGTGAGTGTATGTATTTGTGTTTGTAAGTGATCAAGTATGTTTGTGTGAATGGTAGATTTTGGGTTTAATTTTGCTGCTTAGCGTGTGTGGATAGTATAGTTTGGGTTTTGTAAGCGCTCAAGTACGTTTGTGATGATAATAGATTATGTATTTGTTTATTGCTGCTTCGCGTATGTGGATAGTAGATAATATGAGAAGAGAAAAGTAGGGGATGTTTTCCTTCACGTCCGTGCGTTGTTCGGTTATGATCTAGGTAATATAAATTTTGTTTTGGGGGATGTTTTCCTTCACGTCCGCGCTTTAACTATAAGAACCCACAAGGTTTGTTGTTAGAGCCATTCTAAGGAATAAAGACAAGGAAGATGGTGGCTGTAACAGAATTGTTTAACCAGTTGAAGGACATTTGGTATTGGATGGTGGATGGAGCCTATGTAGTGGAAAGGATTGAACGTGAATGGAAGCATGAAGTTACCAGGGATTTTGTCAGAAGGCAAGTGACAAACCTAAAATTATCTATGGATCTGGTGAAAGAGATGATAGAAGAAGAAGTAAAAAGACTAAGAGACTTTATAGATCCAGAGTATGTAAAGACTGGTCACTTGAAAGAAGCCATGGATAATGTGCTAGAAGTAAGGTGTTTTTTGGAAGACGTAATGGAATGGACAGAATGGTCCTTTGTCAAAAAAGGCCTGGACCAGATTAAGAAATCGGAACAACTTATGAGAAAAGTGATGGAGGAAGAGGTCATGAAGATCAAAGACAAGTGGAATAAAGAACGAAAGGAGAAGGAAAACTTAAAGAAAAAAAGGGGCCTTTGAGAAACTCAACAACAATTGGGTCATAATACAGGAGAAATTCAGAGCGATAGGTCATCCAGACTGGATTCCAGAGAAGGAGAAGAAGAAGAAGAAAGGAATGATGGAAAAAGTGAGAACTTGGTGGAAGAAATGGAGGAAATAAAAGAAGATGATGATGATGAAACCAAAGGCCCTTTTCAGAGCCACTCCAATCTCTCGAAAAGAGACTGACTTTCAATTGCCTACCCCTTTTTATTTTAATTTTTTTTATTCAAAAAAAAAATAGAGACCCCTCCCTGTTTCAATTTTACATAGACCCACGATTTATTCTCATGTTCAATTCCCCTTGACGTTAGACAGTCCCACGATTTATTCCCATGTTCAATTCCCCTTGACGCTAGACAGTCCCACGATTTATTCCCATGTTCAATTCCCCTTGACACTAAACAGTCCCACGATTTATTCCCATGTTAAATTCCCCTTGACGCTAGACAGTCCCACGAACTATTCCCTAATGTTAATTCCCCTTGACGCCAGGGTACAAACTTTTTTCTCTTATGTTAAATTTTCTATAGACGCCAGGGTACAACCCTCCTATTTTAACATTAAAGTCCCCTTGACGCTAGGGTATCCCACCTTACTACTCATGCGTATAAATTCCCAATGTCGCATGAATATGAGGAAGAGGAAGTTTACTAACAACAAAAATAATAAAATGTCTGTCGAAATCACGACACCCTTTTCGCACCTTGGTACATATGTATTCTGGCCTGTTTCCCTATATTTCTCTGAATTATTCCAACGCTAACATGTTTAATTATTTTGCTCACAATACTGCTTACAATAGTGTGGTTTTAGTAAAACGGATGGAAAATAATGCCTATGCTGCAAACATACACACCTTATATCTGGAAGTCCTAATTCAAGATATTATAATTGTAATGTCCAGGCCAACAAAAATAAGACAGGTATTTCAAACAATAATTTCAATTGGAGAAAAATATTTTTGAGAAATATGATAAACAATGGACCAATTTTAGTTGTCTTCAGCCGGAATTGATTAGTAGAACCCATTTAACTGATTTATCCGTCGTTTTTCTTTACTTCAAAGTTTGATACTTCATCCATAAGAGAAAGAAGAAGGAAAACAAGATACTGCAATCTATTTTACACAAATTTCATTTACAGCACAGGACAATACCAGAATAAAAAAACAATAGTAGTAGTAGTAGCAGCAGTATTGCAGTGGTAGAATTAGTATAGTAGTATTTGTAGTAGTCCGTAGAATTTATCATAACCAAGCTAATGACTGATAATTTGCTATGAACAGCTAATCTTCTAGCACATAAAAAGCTTTCCTTGACAGACTGCACAAAGCAATGTGCATCATCTTCACAAATTTGTACAAAAGTGCATTTCTCTCAGTTGGCATATTTCGTTGACTTCACTGCATTATTTGATATAAATATGGAAACGAAGCACAACGTAAGAGTTTGACTATATAAAAATTAATAAGTTTTGTAGAATTTGATTTCGATCCTGGACTGGTTCAGCTTTAAATTATTACTACGGTGCAGGAAACTGGAGATGCATTTTTTAAAAAGTGGGCCATCTCAGACATAACGCCAAAAACTCTGGGAACTAGTCATGTTTTTGAAGCGGTGCAGAAATGTTCTCATATAGTGTACGAAATTCTAAAAGCTTACATACAAAGTTTTGAAAGTAGCCTAGAATTCTGACTACCTAACTAATTATATTCACCATGAGACTACGTTATATGTTTCTGTTTGAGAAACTTGAGATATTTGAATCCGGTTCCACGACATGCCGACACACCTCCACACGGATGTTATCGGATTGGCTGAAGTAACCAAGCCTCCAGACGGCGCCCATTTTGACACACCTCAACAAAAGTAATTGACCCGAGTCAACCTATCATAGATTGGTTCATGTTTTAGATTAAATATGCAAGCAGGTCTGTGGGAACCAAGTGTCTGAGAAGAGAATGAATAAGAAAACAGATACCAGCTATCGATGTTTACCAACTTAATTTAAGCACGACGTTGTAGCTCTGGCCCAGATTCTGTACAAGTTTCAAAACATTTTTGTCGAATTAAAATGTTGTATTGCAGCGGAAGGCATTTGCAACGAACAAACACAGGAAGGAAATTATGACAAAAAATTGACTTACAGACAATATAGTCTGATTAAAATCTCAACGAAAGAAGTTAGTGCAATCATATTTGGGAATGTTAAAATAATGTTATGTCTTAATAACAGTTACATTGAGAAGAATATGACGTTTTGTGTTTTATCATTTCATTTATCAGCACTTTAACTTTAGTGTAAGATTCCATGGACAGGGAAAGCCTTTTTTGGGGTGGGTGGGTGTTGGGGGGGGGGGGGGTCAGTCGGGGGGGGGGGACAAATCATCAAAATATCCTTCGTGTGTATCCATATCGTGATTATGTTATGAATTGTTTAATTGCATAAAAATGTATTCTCCTGTACCTGCACACTTTCACAAGACTGGGGGGGGGGTTGGTGGTGGTAGGGGCAGATATTTTAAAACTGAAGAAATACAATTTTAATTTCTTTTGCTGTACAATAAAGTGTGATATTTAGTGTTTCTGTCATGTTTTAAAAAGAGGAGTTATTTTTTCGCAACTTTTAAGAAGTCCTCAACTGAACCGCAGAGTTGACGACTATCTTCAGAAGGATAACCTTAATCTTTATTATTACCTACTTTCTTATATATATATATATATATATATATATATATATATATATATATATATATATATATATATATATATATATATATATATATATATATATGTGTGTGTGTGTGTGTGTGTGTGTGTGTGTGTGTGTGTGCATACATGCATGCTTGCATAACGTTACAATTAAAGTGATTGCAATTAAAACAGACAAATATACAGTACAAATAGAAATGGTTATGAAGTGTCGATATCAAGAACGAAAAACTATGCAAAACATTCAGCACACATTATGAGAAATAATATAGCCCAAAGTGCGAAACCACAAGCATAGCCTAAGGATACTAGCTCAATGTACACCTTACCGAAACAAAACTTAATTGGTAGATAAGTGTGTGAAGGGGAAATTGTTAATTACAACTGCCTTCATTCGTGCCACAGAGCATCTAAATGTGAAAATTCTTCTAACAACAGAAACCATTTTAATTTTTAAATTTAGGTAATTTTATTATGCTGTCTAGTTGCGTAGCAAAACATTTTGATGTTAATGAACAACAGCTGTAAAAGCAATAATATAGCGAAACATAGACAAAAGATGAACAATCGACAAAAGATGAGCAACAAAAATCAGGGACCACATTTCACACTGATATTGAGTCTACTCATCTTCACATGACCTACTGCAGCACCTAGTGGGAGTGGGAGAGGGAGTGTGTGTGTGTGTGTGGGGGGGTCACGCCACCTTTCAGCACATGATAGACTATTAGAATATACAAGGCTTTCAGAATATTTGTGCGGAGGAACAACCCGGGAAGACCCTTGCAAGAACCACTAACCCACGGGAAGCTACCGGCAAGCTTTCTCATGCACCCACGCTGGTCGAGCCGAGACTCGAACTCGCTCGGACAGAGGTGAAATGTGTGTAATTTGTAAAGGCGAGCGCCTTTGACCACTCCGCCGCATGGGTCACGGGGGATAGGGTGAGGTGGATAGGGAGATAAACTGTAAAAGAGAGATAAAGAGATAGAGATAAACTGTAAAATATGTTTGCACATCTACGAAGATTTTCTAACAACCGTTGGTTAATTTCTCTACCTCTAAAGATTCAGAAGTGTATTTTTAAGATGGCATACTTTCGTTTGAACCTAATACTATAATAATAATAATAATAATAATAATAATGATAATAATGTTTATTTGACCACTGGATCATGATACATATACCTTTCATGCCTTTGGTCTTATCCTAAATTCATATAATTAACTTTGAAATCCAGTAGGTGTCCCAGCACAAACAACAATGCTCAAAACAGGAAAACTTTAAGCTTAAGAATAACAGGGGCGGATCAATAAATATATTGTAGAGGAATCGTAAAAAATAGGCAAGAGGTCGGTGGAACGGAAATCTCATGAGGCCCTATGGGGTAAAACCCTTAGAAGCTCCTGCATTTCCATGGCATAATTTTGATCATTTAGCTGTAAAAAATTTTATACTCTATAGCCCCCCCCCCCCGCCTTTTCCCCATCCCCCATGATATTTACGTGTAGTATAAAACGTTTGTAGTTAAAAACCATTTGGTCTATGTTTGCTTAGATACACTTCAAGTAAAAAGTTTGGGATCAGCGGTAGTTTAGGTCACGATAACAATGTTTTGGATTCACGTTGAATAACAGTTGACTATTGTATGTCACGATACCATTGTTTTGGATTCACGTTGAATAACAGTTTACTATCGTATGTCACGATACCTTTGATTTGGATTCGCATTGAATAACAGTTTACTAGCGTATGACACGATACCATTGTTTTGGATTGACGTTGAATAACAGTTGACTATCGTATGTCACGATACCCTTGTTTTGGGTTCACGTTGAATAACAGTTTACTAGCTTATGTTAATGTGCGAAGTAGATGTATTCCATTTTAAGACTGCGAATTATTCAAAAAATTTCAGGAGAGCAGTTGGTTTATGTTTGAATTTTACATAATTTCGCAAGCCAATCAAACATTTTTTTCGTTTGTTGACAAAGTGTGCTGTATGTTTACTGGCCCTCTAAAATAAATATCTTGCCCGGGTGTTGGCATCCCACTCCAAAGTTTCTCTGCCTATTATATAAGTAGTGTAGCTTGTAAATTGCAGGCTTCATTGTCAACACTTCTATTCTTATTACAAGCACTCTAATGGCAGCACAATGCATTTCACTGGGTGCCATCTTTTTCACATGAGTTATACTATAAGATTACCTACATTAACTGACTGTGCATCCGAAAGAAGAAACTTAGCATGTGCATCATTAATGACTACATAAAGAAGCGTCATTAGTAGAACTTACTTTTTTAACATTGCTTAGACATTTTTAAACAGTGATACACAATAGTCTACTTAATACATGTTCTGTACAGATGGAAACAGATTTTTTTTTAAAAAATTCAATTTGCACATATACTGACAGTCATCTGAATTGATCCGAAACCTCATGTAATCCCACGCATTATCCAGTTTGAATGAGGTGAAGCAGCGTGTATGCACTGACTTCGCTTGTCAAAATATTTTCCAATTACCAATGTTGAGTTACACCAAAGACTACAAAAATAGATCCCGTACTTAACACTACCTTCACATTAGTGAATTGGGAACATACAAAGGTCAGTTTCATTATCGCCGCAGTTCTTCTCGTCTGTCAGCGGATTTATGTTATAACAAATCTTAGACTTGCAATTTCTTAAAAGATTCATCATTTTCCAATAGGTTTCATGCCGGTAGGGGTGGATATAAGGTCTTTTAAGTTTGCTAGGCTTGGTAGTAAGTGGCTAACATATGCCGGCTAATTTAAACTTTTATATTGGACATACAGTCTGACCTAACCCCAAAATTAAAGGTGAAATCATATGTAGCTAAATTGAGGCGGAGAAAGGACATAAGAAACTATTACAAGCATTATATGTCTGGTTGTGATACACGCATGATCTACGTGGAAAAATACTAGATGTGCAGGTCACAAACAGACCTCCAAGAAAATCTTAAATTAATTGGCAGAACAGGAAAGCCTTTCCGACGGCGTCCACCATCCAGTTGAAATAAAGAAACTAGAACTAACACAACCTCTCTTTATCATAGATATACGCAGAACCGTCTATAACAGTATTTTATTTTTCTCGAATATTAGAAGCGAAAACTGCAAAATTAATAATGTAAGGTACAAGCGCATTCATCATCACAAACACAGAAACAGAAATGTTTTTTTAATGTTGCCCCTCTAGGACGGAACTAGAACACCAACAATAGACAGACGGTATGAGAGAGAGAGAGAGAGAGAGAGAGAGAGAGAGAGAGAGCGAGAGAGAGAGAGAGAGAGAGGGAGGGAGGGTGGTGGTGGTGGTGGTGGCGGAAAAAGATGTATTTTATTGCTAAGTCTTCATGAGAGTGTATGTTTGTATTTTTCGGACGCACTGTTAAACACATTAGCAATTCTTACCTGCTTAAAGCAGTTCATAGCCATACTGACACACCTCCAGAAAGACTTTATTTCATTAGTTATAACACACTGCCATATCTCTAAATAAAAACATTTTCTATTAGGCCACGCGAGTTACCCGAACAAAATATTTATATTTATTGTTATTCTTGCATTTAGTGTCTACGTCTTTATCTTTTTAAATATCGGAAATCAGCATAATTAGTCAGAACTTACAGTTTTAAGAATAAAATCCAAAAATAATCCAAAAATAATACACGAATACAATTTTAGAAGTAATAATAATGTAATGTTCTAATGAGTTCAAGCTCGAGACCCGATGAAGAATCCAAGATGGGAGGCGATGACGTATACTGTATCCTTTATGGTGCTGAAATGTCTACAGTTCTGTCTTATTCACAAACAAAATTCCGGTGTTTGAATTAATGAAATTTATTTGTCCAAGAATTATGAATGAGCACACATATATTTCCAGGAAGAAAAAAAAGAATTAATCATTTAGAATCCAAATAATTCGATCAAACATTAAAATATAATTCCCAAAATGACACAATGAAAGAAACACCTTTACGTCCCAGTGTTTAGAAGCCCGAATGAGATTATTTCTCTAAAACAATGGTTATACAGTATCTTTTGAGGCGTAGAATGAGTTCCCGTATGAGGGTCACATGATCATGTTTACATCACGTACTAAAAAACATGGCCCTGACGAAAACCAATCATTTTACTCTAACAATAAAATAAAAAAGTTGTTTACTTCGATAAAACTATTTACAAGCATGGGTTCATGTATTCAATACAGCATCAATCTCATTCTTATTATTCCCACAATAAAAATAAATAAATAAAACTTGTTCACGTGACTATTACTAATCTTTAATTAAGGTCGGGAATTAGGTCAGCTTTATGTGTTTACAATGGAATCAGTCACGGTCAAACTATTTTCCGAAACAATTTCCAAATCACGTAAACAAGATTATATTATAATAGCATGTACAATAAAAATACATTTTTAAAGCTGACAAACAAACAATAAAATTAAAATAAATATGAATTAAATCAGATATATGTAACATGCTTCAATGCTAAACGTTACTATGAAAATCACTAGACGTCACTATGAACTATGACAAACACATTTTTGATTGAGAAGATCGGCTTTGTTACCAAAATTACTTTTCGAAGTGTGTAAACTGATCACATTGTTGAGCGAGTTCTTCCAGCAATGCTGACATGCATTGGAATGAATCGATGAACCAGAAAGGCCCAATGGTGATAGACATGTACTTTTCGAAAGTATTGGAGATGCATTTCATGCTTGTTTCCACTTCAGCTAGAATCTGTTTGACGCGTGGATGGTTAAGGGCTGCCACGATGAAATGCCTATCGCATCCTCGTAGATTATAGGCAGTCACTGGAATGAAGTCTGGATCCTTAAAGCGTAAGTTGCAATCCGCGTGAGCAGCTCCTCAATATTGTCCAGCGATGTGGCAGTGGTCTCCAACTTTGTTATCACGCTGTTTAAAAGTATTCTTCGCAGATATGTCACAGTTGTGTTGACCTGTCTTGTCGCAGCTATTGTTGGGTGAATGAAATGATTGGTACCAATCTGCTCATAAGCATGCTCCTTAATAATACGCTAAAGGACTATCTTGTGGTCGTCTACCCGCTTAATCCTCATCAGGACAAATAACACACGTTGCACGAGTTCGGAGGTTTCTCTTTTGAGGTGTTCGCGATAGCCAATTCCAAAGAGATTCAGCTGAGAGAAGAATTCGATTCAGAGCTTCGCAAGATCATCGTGTTTCACGACATTAAAATCAATCACGAGAATATGAATAAAATATGCGAATAATTTTCGTTATCTCGGAAAAAGCGCCGAAATAGTCTTTGTCTCACTCAGTCGTACTAAATACATCCGACGGAACACGGAATGCTTGGTGCTGTTTTCAGGACTGGACAACCGAGACATCGACCACTACCGTGGCATCTCCACCCAACAAAGGCTTCTATGCCGTAGAAACATCATCCTCCAAACACGATTTTATGACCTTTCATCGCCATGCGGAAACGATTCCAGATGGCTATCGGAAAAGTCATGATGGCTATTACCTGCCTGATTAATATGTCGTTCGAAAACGTTAGCACGCGTCGTCAGCGCGAGGATGTCCTCAAAAAGTGTATCGATCAACTGGTGGCTGTACGTCAGCACATCCTCGTGGACCAAGTAGTTCAGCAGACCTTACAGTGTGATGTGGCTGCAGATTTGTTCAAGCATCCCTTCATGAAGATCTACGAAGCCAAGACGACGCACGATGTGAAACAAGATCAGTTGTTGAATATTCTAAAAGCGACTCACTCAACAACAGCATCAGTGCTTACTGATGGTGTTAGTAGAAGATGATGAGACGAGCGTAAGCTGAGAAAAAAAGAGTAGCTAGAAAGACCGAGTTGAAATAAAATGAGACGAAAAGAACGAGAGACAGCATCCTCTCTGAAAAAGATGAAAGAGAAAAAGATGGTCAACGAAGCTTCAAAGAATGTTTTCGAAAGAGGAATTAGCTAAAACAAGCGTGTGAGAGAGAGGATTCAACAAGCCTTGAGTGAACTGTCCGTTGCAATCAGTTATAACTAACCTTCGTCCTTAACCCAAGAATGGTTGGAAACCTTTGAGAGAAACACCATTTCAGAAATAAAACTTAGTATGATGTTAGGATCGTCTTCTGAGAAAACTTACTCCTAGGCGTTAGCTGTATTGCATTGGCCACTAGAGTCAACCGAGTGAACAGACCGTGTGTTAGAACCGCCAATGATGAAAACCTGAATCAGTTGCTGAAAGAGTCCAAAAAGTACAATGCTACCTTGGCAGAGGAAATAAAAGGAAAACTCGAGCTAACGTCACAGGAAAAGAACTTCTCAAGAGCGTGAGTAAGGAAACAAATAAAACAAATGTGTATTGAGAAGCTAGCCCTGAAAGCGAAACAAGGACGGGTATCGATAGAGGAGATGATAAACGTTATAAAAGTCAGAGATCCAACAATGGCCAAGTGGTCTCCCAACACAGGAGGAACTAAAACAGAGAAAAAAGAGCCTTAAAAAATTTATAAGAAGAACTGTAGCGTCGCGAATCGAAAAGTATATTGCATGCCTCAGAAGAAAAATGACTTCGTGGTGGTAGCATCCGTTACTTCCGTACTCCCGGCGATATCGTCTTGCGACTTAAATTACTGATCTCTTCTAAACAAGCTGCAAATGTCGGTGTGGAAATCGATAACGAACTGGTGGAGATCCTCAATCATCTTCTGGATCAAAAGTATCGCATTTTGTATGAGGACTTGATATTAAATGGCTCTCGACGCTACCACGCTATTGTTCGATTCGATGAGGTATAATCCTCCGTTGCACTAAATCGCGCTCATCTCCGCCGAAATTTGGAACAGTTTCTTTAACGTCACCGCGAAGAACAATCGGTTTTTGTATGTAGTCGCTCTTCAACGAAAAACGATCCGATTTTCCCCTGTGCATACAACATCACGGATATCACCACAGAAATCTCTCGACTGATTACGGCGAGCGGAGACGTCTCTGCCAGTATTAAAATCTAACCAAATTGCTATACGCTTAGAACCAAACTCACCCTCTAGGGAAATTACATCGTACGACTTGACATCGCCAACTCGATCAGATCTCTCATGGGGTTTTGCACGGGTACTTCTCTCACGCAAAATGGAGTATACGAAGGAGAACTACCCGTCAGTGTCACCGATGTCAATAGCCTACCCATCAACTGCTCGATCGCTCAGGGATCGATCACCTCGGTAGGTTCAGCCTCCAATGTGATTTATACCACGTCGATTAACGTTCCTCAAGGCTCATTCTAGCAAATGTGTCCTAATCCTTTTATGCACTATCGCATCACGAACACGTACGCCATCTCGGAAATCACCATGCTCTTGACTGATCAGTCCGGAAATGCCGTCTATAATAATAACGAAAGTATCACCTATTATCTTCACGTGCGTAGAAAATAAAAAAGGTGTTCTCAGAGAGATCTTCACGAATCCAACGTCGTAAAATCGCCGGTGGATTTTTATCCACTTTGTTTTTGTCGATGCGAACAAGACCTTCCAGGCATTGCCGCCAAAGCCGCACCAATTGCTCTCAAAAAAGCTACTGAATCAGCCTCTGACGCGGAAACGGCTGTAGGACAAACACTAGTCAGTAAAATCATGTAGTCGCCAGCTGCAAAGTTGCTCGCAAATCTGTTTAGGGAGGCTAAACAGGCTCTTCGGAAAACTTCCGCAGTCATCAGCGATCGATGCGAAATAATTTTACAAGACCTGGATATAAAGGTTGGTTCACCAGGTACACTGAATCCCTCCGTAGGTGCTATCATGTCCTTGTATGGATTAAAACGATTATGGTAATTTTTATCACACTATTATAGCATAGGATCATGTATTTGAGATTCACGCCCGATTCTGTTCGTCTCAACATTGATACTCCCGTGGATGAGTCGACCACTGAGAACAAATACGTCGATTACCAGGACATCAATATTACCAGTCTCGATAAATAGAGACTCGTGACGAAGATGTGTATCTGCTTCCCTATAAGACCTTTCTGGATATCTGCGAACAGAATAAAAACTACAGCTGGCCGAAACTATGCCGCTAATGCACAAGTCACGCTCCAAAATGGTCGTTATTCAAATCATCTCAGGAATCGCTCACCACGGTAGGTTGGGCAGATCATGGGAACGAATTTTATAACAAAACCGTCCCGGAGAGGCTTCAAAAAGATAGCATCACCTTGTACAGCACTCACAGTCCACTCAAAGATTCCGTCATCGAACAGTTTAGCCGAACTCTCAAAAATCGCATGTGGAAAATATTCACCAGCGATAACACCAATCGATGCTGAGGCTTCTTACCAGACTTCGTCGACCAATATAATCATGCCTGGCATCGCAGCATTCAAATGACTGCAGTGGAAGTCTCTTCCATAAACTAAAAACAAAAGGTCGCATAGGTCTTAATTTTTAGACACAAATTCAAAGTAGGGGATGACGTCAAAATCAACATACAGAAAACTAACTTCGAAAAAGGATACACCCCTAACATGCATTTAAGAAGTCTTCGTCGTCGGCACCATTCAAGAACCAATTTCCGTTACCTACACGTTCAAAGATTCTTCAGGAGAACCCATCCAAGGATCTTTTGTTCGAGCAGAAATTACAAAAACTACCCAGGATGTCTTCAGAGTTGAGAAAGTGATCTATACTAAAGGGAAAAGATTTTCTCTTCAAGGTGTTTGGCTATCCTGAGCAGTTTAGCCCGTGGATTCCCACAGCTTCCTTGACTACGATTGCGCCTCTGCAATAATCTTATCATACTCCTCCATCAAACTCTTCCCAGAGACCGTCTTACATTTTGCTGCATGCTCGTGAAGACTCATCTTCTCAAAGAGACACTTAAACACATACTCACAATTTATGAACTCGAGTCACCTTATTCAACCAGTAATTAAACTCATCTCGCTGTGGCTCTGACTAATGAAAACGCCTCAACTTATTTTGATATCATACTGCTGATTGTAGCGCTGCACCGGGCGTTGATGACTATGACTATGCCTCACGCATTCCTTGTTCTCCTCTTCTTCACTCTCTTCACAATAAATCATCTCAGGCACATAACTCAGATCCTTATTCGTTTTCGCTATCAACTCCTTCGTACGCTTTAACCACTCATCCTCAGGTGAGCCAGAACCCCAGTCATCTCTTCTGTAAATGCTAATATGGTCAATATAATCCAGATGTTGGACGATTTGCATTACAAGCAGGACCTGTGTATATTGAAGAAGTGAAAGTTTATCTGATTGGGTGAGTTTTTTTAAAACCATCAGGAGATTATAGCTTTTAGAATATTTTATCAAACTTTGTATATAGGCCTATATCATCAAAATCTTGGTAGAGTAAGATTAATCTGACTGGCCGAAATTATCAACACTCTATCAGCTATTTCTGTCATCGAAATTTGTTTAAATTTATTGAATAGTTTTATATTATCGAGATGCTGGACTACTTTGATGATGAGTAAGATCTATTGTTACGGCGTACTAAAGATGCAAACAATAAAATCCAACATACATGTAAGAATACTAAATTATCATCTTCACACAGAATATGCTCAAGATGACTGTCTATTACATAAACTAGATTGTTCTTTGTACACCAGGGCAAAAACTTATCAAAAATGCAGCATGGATGCAAAGGCGTGAATAATTACCAATATATATTCGTGCCTTTTGCTGTGATGAAAAACAAAGATCCTAATGCCAAGGGTCAGCCTGATAATGATAATAAATATTTATGTAATAAGTTAGAGGGAAATGCTATGCAGTAATATGACGGCAATACTGATGCTTATTTTAATCAAGCAATATTATATCTGATTTGCTAAGCGCGATCTGCACAAACCAATGACATACTTTGCATCTGATTGGTTGCACTTGTTATGTGTGAGTATGTGGAGTCTGTATTTCTCGTCCAGTTTATATTCATTTAATATATTGACCAATATCTTCTGATCTCCAAGATCGTGGGCGAGTTCGTTTATGATTAATATGTTATGATTATTAGTTGTAATTTTTTTATAGCAAGACTTGTTTCAGAATATAGCAAAAGAGGTTAATATCACTTGTATTAGTTGGTTATTTTTGTATTGAGCTAAGTTATGCCAAATTAGCGCATAAAATGTTTTGATATCATGAGAAACGTCTAGGATTGTGTTGTTGTTGATCAAAGCTGGTTGTAGTAAAAATCAGCCCAGATGTTCCATACAGCTTGAAATTACTCATGTAAAGACTACCACGTTCATTAATTTCATCCATATAGATAAAAATATTAAATGAAATATTATTAAAGACTTTATTAATAAAACTGAGTACACTTGTTATTAAAATGACGTCGAGCAAGAAAAGTAACAATCTAAATGATATATTAAACTCAGATAACTAAATATACTTACAAACTAAAAGTAAAAGAGTAAAATAAAAAATTAAAAAATTAAAAATAGGACGAATATTTTGGCTATAAACCCCACATTGCCGTGGACAAAAGACATTCAATCAGATTAATAATAGCACCTACCCCACAGAAGCATACACTTGGTATGTCCTATACTTGCATTGCCTAGTCTTTTAGTCTTTTTGTCTTTCCTTTGCAACTAATTGTATATATCAGTATTGTTGTTTGTCTCAGGGATGTATCGTGATCAGACATTGTGAAAAAAAGATCTTAAACACTATGATCAACTCCCGTATTTACCTCTTTGTTCATACGCTTTATAATTAGGGAAATCTGCCGTTATCTGCGTCATTTATGGAATTTATAGAAATTGGTTTGCAATCAGGTGCAAATTCACTACATGAACGTGAATTCTGAATAAGAAGACATTAAAGTACAGATCAGAGTTTATCAAAACTGTTCGATGTTAGCATAAATTTTACATAAACTGATTTTCTTACACTTTTCCAAATACTTTGTACTAGATACACGTGCAGTGAACGGATCTGTGCTTAAACTCCAATCTCTGCTCAGACAAAAGACACCTGTTTATGATACAATCGTTGCCTTTCTACACCATATCCTTAGAATACCTCTCTTTATCTTAGCAATAATAGCCTCGCTCAATTACGTTCATCAGCTTACTCGTCATTTGCCAGTTCACTCCTCTTATTTCGCCAAACAGTTCAATAAAATGGCTGTAATTTAATATGTTCCCCAAATCCAAAATCCAACATTTCAGAATTACATCAAAACGTTTATGAGGTAAATAGTTTTATATTTGATTCCAAAGTAAATTTGTATATAACATTTTTAAGTATTGATGTTTAAAATCCTCACGCATTTTTAAATATGAATTACAAATATTAGATGCAGAGATCAACGAACAAAGTATTATGTTCTTGTTTTAGCAATTAGCGCTGAAAATGATAATAGACTCGGTGTAGACTGTACTGAAGTTAAATTGGTGCTGACATCCTTGACTTAATTCTCAATTCTCCTTTGAATGAAGCCAATTGGAATCTCTTAATGTTGGTGTGCATGACATGAGTGTGACGTGTGTTTGTGAAATACAGTATGATGCCATATATATATATATATATATATATATATATATATATATATATATATATATATATATATATATATATATATATAATGCATTTAATTATGAGTTGTTTTAAGCCTTCCGTTCTTTGTGTATATGCAGTTGGGGGAGAGTAGTATATGGGGATACTGCACGACAATGGGAAACTACATTACAGACCCCCTCCTGGGAAGATATACTGACAAGGGAAATCTCAGTCAAAAATACCTTGGGATTATATACGGACAAAGGATTGGGGTTATATACGAACAATATGGATGGGACAAGGAAGGTGACATCACAGGACTGAAGATGGCTAACAATGTATCAAGGGGCTGACCTCAGTCGGGGCAAACAGCGGGGGAGGGGGACCTAGAACGCTTGGCGGGAACGGGGCTGGCGGGACAGAGACAGAGAAAACGCAGACAATACACATTATACAAACAACGATGCAGCTAACTTTTAAAAAGTTAGGCAAGAAAGCAAATATTTTTGAGACTTATGAGTACCCCTGGAAAAGGCCTTTGGGTTTATGTTAACATCATTCCGTTAGGGAAACGCATAGATCTTCTTCTCTTCCTCAAACTTCTTTGACGATACGAGAGTAGATGTTTCAACGTTTGTCCACGTCTTGTGACGAGAACAGGTAAAGGGAATGCAGTGAACTGCGATTATTTATGGAGTAAGTGCGGATCGAAACGGATTGAGTTTATTCACCAATCCAAACAGGCATTACAAAATTTAGTTTCAACACGGATTCAGTCTTCCAATCCGAAGAGAGTGGACTGTGACGTCATATTTCCTATATTGATGCGCTAGCGTCTGTGCCCAGTCAATCCATACGACACGATTTTAAAATATCGGAAACTAAGAAGGCAATAAATTGGGGTGCACCGGACGAAGAGACCGGAAGCAATGGAATAGCAGCGGCTACCAAAGTCAACACATGTATACTTCCAGAAGAGGTTGATTTTAATTGGGATTTAGTGGATTTTCTTTCTTCTTCGCAAGAATTTGTTCCGGTACCAGAATCTTCACCACCTTCTCCTTTTTTACCACACGTCGAGGATTTTAAACAGAGACAGAAAGAAGACTTAGAGAATTTTTTTACAGCAGCAGAAGGAAGCAAAGCAAGCTTTTCTCCTTCAACAACAACAAGAGGAAAAGGCCTTCCCGAGCCACACAACCCAACCCTGTTGCTACGCCTGCCTTACCAACCTTAGTGATTTCTACCAAATCATTGACAGGAGCCAGACCAGAAGTAGGCCATGGCCGTGGCAAAGGCTTAAGACAGTTTCAGATGATTAGGTCCCGTTCCTGTTTTTTTAAACAAACAAATACCTAACGATCCTTTTCAGGGACACCCTCTTCTCTCAAAAAGAGATAGTATTTCAATTACCGAAATCAATTAAAATTCAAAAGCCCTTTTTACCAATGATCTAAGTGAGTGAGTGAGTGTGTGAGTGTAGGTCCTGATTCTAAACATCAAAACTAAAGACACTTACGTTTTCTGTCTGGTCTATCCTGAAACAAATTTTACAATCCAATACACAACACTTTAAAAAGTTCATAGACTTCTTCTCTGTCTTTTTCACTCTTGCTGTTTGTTTCTTCTTCACTTTCACAGGTTTTTCCTCCATTTTCTCCTCACGTTCTCCGCGTCTTCTTTTCTTTTCTTTTTTCTCTTTCTGCAAGTGTCTCGGTTCTTTCTTTGGGGAGGGTACATCTTCTTCTTCCTGTTGTGATACCCTCTCTTCCTCTTTCCTCTTGCTCCTGTTGTTTCTTAGGGCATTCTGAAGACCAATGTCCTTTCTCTTGACAATGATAACAGGTATCTTAACTTTTGTCTTTTCTAGCACCTGTTTTTGCTTTTTGACGGTCTGGACACTCTGAAGACCAATGTCCTTTCTTCTTACAGATATAGCAAGTATCTTGACTTTTATCTCGAAAGAACGGGAAGTAGTCCGATGGTTTGTCTGAAGAAAATGTTCTTATGACACCTTGCAAAGCTCTGATCAGAAGTTCGATCTCTGTGTGGGCTCTTCCATTGTTCTGTTAGGTTTGAGAGTGAAATGAATATTGGAAGGGAAGTCACGCACCATTTGTATATACGCTGGTCTGACATGGATATAACGTGACCCATTGCGTTTAAAATGTAGTCCTGAGATTGTGCCCTACTTGTGGACAAGGCATACTTACCAATAGTGCCAAGGCACACGTATGTCGTGGAAAGATACGGTATCACATTTTGTCGCCAAATCGTAGACTTGGAACACGAATGATTCATTCTAAAATACCATTCCAAACATGAAGAGGAAAATGACCAGAAGAAAGGCAATTTCATCTTTTTCGATTTCGAATGCATGCAAGAGACCGGCATTCATATTCCTAATTTCTGCGTAGCCCATTGAGCGTGCGAGAAGTGCATCCAAGAGTCTATCATTGCAGCAAGATTCCTGGGGGACGTTAAACAAATATTTCGGGGATTGAACACGCTTGCCCATTTCGCCCAATGGATCTTAGACCCCATCGACAAGATGTGGAGCCAAAAGGACATCGAACGCTACGGAGATTGTGATCGCCATGAAAAGGCTCACAATTTCTCGGGATACAATGGACAGTTTCTTTTGAGATACTATACGGCACCGAACGTCCGTAAGTAATTTTGAACGGAGCAGCCAAAATCATTTCCATGCAAGTGTGATAAGTACAGATTAAAGATTCGACGAGATACTTGGCCATTCCTTTGAGTCGAATGCGTAAAACGTTTGGAATGACAGAAATGGCCAAAGGCTACTTTTCGCACTTTTTCAATGCTGAAGCCAGTCAACATGCTGTTTTACCCCATTAGTCTGACGCTCACGATTACTACCCTGACAACATGCGTACCGAACAACGAGAAGCTTTAAACGCTTGGTACCAGGCTCACGCCTCGAACCTCTTCGACTTTAAGGAAGAAATGTTAAAGTATTGCCGTTCCGACGTGGACATTTTACGGAGTTGCTATGGAAAATTTCGAGAATTATTCACGGAACACGGAGGGATCGATCCTTTGAAAGACGCCTGAACCATTGCCAATGCGTGTTCCTTAGTGTACCGCCAACGATTTATGCCCGAAAGCACCCTGGCTGTTATAAGCCCTCAAACGACCAAATTTGTCAAACGTCAGTTCTTGGTCAAAGCCCTACCCTGAAAACATTATTTGTGCGACAAGGAAGACAAGTGGAGAGAAAACCCCAAGATCGTTTCCGAGTTTAACGGTTGCTTATTTCAAGGATGTCCGGTCTGTTACCTGAAGGTGGCATTAAAATCAGTTTTTGCAACGGCTCATGGAAGACTTGTTGCAGGCCACTTGTCAGCGGCGCTTGAAGTTAGAAAACCAAGGATATCAAGTGATTTCAATCACAGTTTGAAAACCGATCCCGAGTTTAAACGCATCGTGGAAAGGTACAAGTTGATGGACCCACTCAACCCGAGGGACAGTTTGTACGGAGGAAGGACAAATGCCACCTGTTTGCCGTACCAAGCCGACGAGGAGAAAGGAGAAGAAATCAAATACTTGGACGTGTGTTCGCTGTATCCTTACGTGTGCAAATATTGTCACTTTCCTGCAGAGCACCCGCAATTGCTGACGGAACACATCGACCTGGAAAACATTCGACAATACGAAGGGTTGATCAAGTGCAAGGTCTTGCCTCCCACCAGCTTGTACCATCCCGTTTTACCTCACCATTGCCAAAGAAAACTGATGTTTCTTTTGTACCGTACTTGTGCCGAAACATGCAATCAAGATCGACCTTGTCAGCACATCCAGGAAGAACTCACCTTGACAGGAATGTGGGTCAGCGTGGAATTATTCAAAGCTCTGGAAATGACATGCCAACTGTTCAAAGTGTACAAAATTTACCACTATCCCAAGACAGAACAGTACCACAAGGGCAACGAGACAGAAAGGCATTTTCGCAAGACTACGTGGATGCCTTTTTGAAACTGAAACAAAAAGGCAGCGGATATCCTTCCTGGTGCTACACTCCCGAAGACCAAATGAAATTCATAGAGAAATACTGGGAGCAGGAAGGCATCAATTAAGACCACATCGAGAAAAACGAAGGAAGCCGATCGTGTGCCAAAGTGATGTTAAATTGTTTGTAGGGCAAAATGCTCAATGATCGTGTTTATCTAAGACGGTGTATTTGACAGAACCTTCCCGGTACTTCCCGATGATTCACGACAAAACTAAATATATGAAACACATGAACGTCGTTCGTGAGTATCTTAGTCATTTACGAAGAAGAACTCGACTTTGTAGAAGCCGACAATTTTGGAAATGTTATCATTGCAGCTTACATGACAGCCAATGTTCGCTTAAAATTGTATGAATCTTTATAACTGTTAGGTAATCGTGTCCTGTACTTTGACACGGGCAGTTGCAACTGCATCGATCGCCCGGGTTAACATCACCCTGACATCGAAGTGACCATTAAGGAGCCTGGACAGACGAACACCCCGAGGAGAAGATTTTAAGTTCTGCTAGTGATGGTCCTAAACATTACGGCTACGAATACCGGGACAAACAAGGAGAAGCGCACACTGAGTGTAAGTGAAAGAATTGACTCTCAGTTATCGCAGCCGTCAAGTGGTGAACTTTGTGGTATTAAAAGAAACCTTGCAGTCTGGACAGGATGGAAATTTTAGAGTGACCACCTACGATTCGCACAAGATTGTATGTTTACCCACTCACCAAACCGTCAGTCGGCCTTTGGAAAAGCTGTATCAAATCGTGTACCAGAAACCACTTCACTCTTCCATAGGGTCTCGTCGATATTGGTCAGCATATAAAAAGGGACAACGTCCACGACCGATAGTTTATTGTCCCTACCAAGACCAAGCGAGAAAGATGAATCATTTTAAACATACATCATTCAAGTTTTGGGGACTCTCAAGTGGAGTGCGAATTGTGCCTTGCCATGAGAGCGATACCGTACGCTGTGACCTCAGCGATGCACTAAAGCATCATGGGAACTTTGTTATAGCTACTACTGCGACTTTGAAAATCGTTTTCAGTCGTTCCAATGAAAATGGCCTAACTATATGGGAGGACCTACCCCCGAAGAATTAGCCAAAGCCGGATTTTTCTACTTGGGCGAAGGGGATAAAGTCAAGTGCTTCAGTTGTGGTGTGTCACTACACCAGTGGGAACGACAAGATTCGGCATACCTGGAATATGCTTAATGGTCTCAGAATCGGCACAAATTACCTTTAGTGGGACGACCTCAGTAATCCCTAGATGGATAATTTACAAGAGAACATTCGTGGTTTGCCTGTGGAGTTGAGAGAATGCATTTACCGAGAGGTGGCCAAAATAGAAGTTCAACGCAAAAAATAATTGCATCGGTTATGTCACCGATTTCGGAACAACTGGTACCTGAATGGTATAAGAGGACTGATTCATTTCTAAGTGTTCCATTGTTCGGACATTGGTGATTTGCATGAGATTCAAAAGGTTTTGGATGGCAACAATTCTACTTACAAGGTGATCCTAATACAACGAATTCCAACGAACTAGTTAGAGGATTACCAAAATATTTTACATCAAGAAATTTTGGTTGAAGAGGAAACTTCTGTACAATGTGTGGTGTGTGAGTTAGTGACTAAATCATTTTAGTACGGAACTAAAATATAACCGATGCTGTTCAAAACGTGCACTTATTACCTCCATCAAACTAGTGTCTAAAACGGGCTACCATACCACATCCTTTATCAGAAGTGGTACAACAGATTCCGTGGAAGGAAATCAATGAGAGTATTAAAACAGTGGAAGATTACCAAAATTTATTACGAGAACTGTGTCCATTGAATTGGGGTCGTCGTGTGGTGTGTGTCTTAGTGACTTCCTTTCTGGGATTTCGTTTATCAGCCGATTCCTTGTGGACTCTTTACGAACAGTATTTGCCACCAAATAATACATGAAAGTGGTCCCTTTAAATTAGCACGAGAGACTCATTCTGCTCAAATCATTGCGTTTTCATCTGGATACTTCTCGACCTCTACGGGGGAAAAAAATCGTCAACTTTTAGGTACCGAAGATGTGTATGACGACTGGAAAAATTGGGGTTGTGAGACTTGGACCAAAGAAGTGACCCATTATCCTCAAGAAGTGTGATCCACAATTCAACGTCCAAGGAAAAATGTAACTTTCAAACCTGTGTTAGCGACAGTGCTAGAAGAACCCGTCACTGAGGACAAACACTCCCTTCAGGACAGGACTGTCATGTACATTCCCGAAAGACCATTCCGAGAGGACACATGTGTGACTCTACCCCATGTAGAGACTGTAAGAACATTACAGACTGTCCCTAGGACACATTAGTTACCAAAAACATGTTGTACAGTGACTTCTTTATATTCCACTTTGATCGTTTTGATGTGTTTTGTGTTTTTATTGCTGTACTTGACCATTTGGCTTTTATGTAGTTTTGTCTGTCGTGTTGTTCTATTTTAACATGCAATAAACTTGTCTTGAAAAAGTATAAAAAGTCTGGTCTTGTATGTCTGCGTGTCGAAGTGACATTCCTCTGATGTCTCTGATCCCACTTCCTTCACCTTCAAAGTCACTGCGAACACTTAGCTCGTGCCAGCTGGGAGGCCTTGTATCTTCGCAATACCTTTAACACGTTAATTGCTGGACATAGCTCTTCAGGCAAAACCAAATTGGCAAACGTTTGATCGAACATAAACATCATTTGATCGATCGTCCACCTCAACGAATCATGTGGTGTTACAAAGAGTGGCAATCGGCGTACAACCTCTTGCGAGAAAGTCAAGGCGATTCCATCGTGTTTGGGGAAGGCATTCCTAGCGAAGACGACTAAATCGTCTCTGACCCTAGTCAAACCCATCTGGTCATTTTCGATGACATGTTCGGAGAAGACGAAGAAGAAATTAAACTGTGGTTTGCGCACAAAGGGCATCATCGTAATGTCAGTGTCATTTACGTTACTCAAAATTTGTTTCAACAAAGTAAAGCCCATCGCACCATCAGTCTCAATGCTCATTATGTGGTCTTGCTTAAAAGCCCTAGTGATAAATCGCAAGTGCAAGTATTAGCCAGACAGTTAGGAACGCCTTGGCTGACTCATGCGTACAACGATGCCACTCAAACCCCACACGGCTATTTAACTCGTGGATTTAAAACCCACCCACCCACCCCGATTATTTACGATTTCGTACCCATCTGTTTCACCACTGGTGTCAAGACGGATGGCCTTTCGTGTAGACGTCCTCGTCGTCGACTTAACTAAACAAATCTATTAAAACATCAGACACTTTGGGTCTGTCTCATACAGCGTTAACATGACGTCCCTTCAGTCTCATCCTCCCGTCAAATTGATTCGTGCATTGTATGGGATCAGTTGCGAAAAAAAATCCACAAATACGTGCTCGTGTCTTAGTAGCGAGTCTCAAAGAAGTCTTACGATGGTTTACGGTGACAGCACGTCAAATAATTCAAGGCACCATTCACATTCCTCATCAAAACAAACGCTTTTTTTTACAGAAACAAAGTAGCCTTGACGCAACTGGCCAAAAAGCAAATCATTTCGAAACCTGGAGTGAGCGGTTCTCTAGGAGGTGTCAACATTCATTCCTCTTAAAATCTGAAATTTGGATCCTAATGCCCCCCAGAGCTCTCCCCAAGCAGAATGCCACTCACAGAAGAGCCAAACGAAGCCCAAAAAAGAAAAAGAACAACGGTGTCAATACCAGGTCACAACCCCAGAAAAAGAAAAGTCCACACAAAAAGAAAAAGAAAAGTACCCAGAAAAAGAAAAGCCCTCAGAAAACAGCTTCTACCTGCAAGAGATGTACTTCGACCAGGACGATACCTTACATTCGCAAACCACGACTTGCAGCGACGCTGAACGCGTTTCCAGTAGCCTCAGGTTCTTCTGCTTCTCCATTGTTGGGGATGCCTACCCAATCCAATTTGACACCCGTTCTTCCTCAGGTGATGAAACAATGGAAACCCACGGCTCCAAGAACTTCTCCTCCGGCGGTGACACCCGCCTTCTCTTTAGCTGTAGTGGCATCTGCTAGCAAAGTATCTGCTCAAAAAATCAAAGTTCAAGAGAGATCGGGAATGTTACAGAGTTTACTGGATTTGTCCAAGCAAGAAATGTCCCGATTTAGTCCATTCTGAACCCCTCCACGACGTGTGATGCCTGTTATCAAGTTGATAAAACGTAAAAACAATCAGTGGCGACGCGTTCCAGTATAAAAAAGGCTTGAGGAAAAGAATGGGGATCGGTGTTTAGTGCTACTGAATACTCAAAGTTGTCACCCTACAGAAGCCATCCATCTTCTAAACCCAAAGTCAAGAAAAAGAAAGGACTGCCTCCTCGTGTAGTCAAACTAGGGGACATGTTGTCCGTCCTAACCAAAGCTTCTCCACCCATGTGGAGCAAAAAAACTCATTCAAACTTCCTCCAAAGATGTCATCGATACCGTGTGCGAATGTTGTTTGAGCGTCTTGAAAGGCACGATACATTTGTCTAAACTCCCAACAACGAAGTGACCGTTTCTGAGCGCCTGTTTGGTACGTCCCGACGGTGGCTGTCCCCAAGAAAGGTGAAGTGTTAGAAGTAGGAGATTGGGTGCGCATTGCCAAAACCAAACACACTTTCGACAAAAGTTACTTACCCAACTGGACCATCGAATTAATTCGTGTCACTGGACGAGTGCGTGGTCGATTGTTGAATGTTAGTTATTTTGAATAAAAATGTTGAGTTTTTAAACAATACGTCTGTCGTTTGATTGCCATTTTTATGATGAACTATGCTCTTTGAATTCTCTCTATCCATCAAATCAAACTATTCTAGCTTTCCAACTCTAAACAGTGTGGGGATGTTTTCTATTGCATCCGCGCTTTAACAATATAAATCGGAGTAATATCCAGTCTAACCATCTATTGTTGACTCATCCTCCTATGACAATGTGCTCAAGACTAGCCAAGCTGAACGAAGCTTACGTGATTTACATCGTGTCAGGCAATGTCTAATACCGAGGCCTGCAGAGATAGAGAATGTCAGAATGCTGAAAGTGAATGAAGACCTGGACGGAGAAGTACAGGCTTCAGAAACAGGAGAGAGAGAGAGAGAGAGAGAGAGAGAGAGAGAGAGAGAGAAAGAGAGCAGCAGCAGCAGCAATAGCAGCAGCAGGAATCAGACAGAGGTTTTGTCGACTGCCGTGTAGACACCAAAGAGTTCTCCCTCTGTTTCCGAAAAAGCAGACCCTATCCTGTGAGAAAGCCTACCGCCAGACGGGAACGCAATCTTATAGAATAAAAGATTGCCATAGCTCCTCGTCCTCAAAAACAGCCCTTTTCCGGGCTACACAATACTCTAGAAAAATGATAGCATTTCAATTGCCAATGGTATGTTAGTAAGTTAGAAAAAATAGAAATGTGTCTATAAGAACTTCGTTTCTTTAACTTTGTTAGAAGTGTATCTATTAGCACTTCGTTTGTTTGACATTGTTAGAAGTGTGTCTATTAGCACTTCGTTTGTTTGACATTGTTAGAAGTGTATCTCTAAGCACTTTGTTTTACGTAAATGTCAAACAGTCAGTGAGTTGTTTGTGATTGTAATTAGTGTTTGTAAGTAAAAAGTGAGTGAGTGTTTCTTTTAGGTCCGCTTGTTCCATGTTTTTAGGGGTAATGATATAGGCAATGTAAAATTTAGTGACAGGTGCATCTAGAATTCAAAAAGCAGCCCTTCTCAGGGCTAACCAAATCTCTTGAAAAGAGACTATTCAAGTTGCCAATTGGTATGAATGTGGAGTAGTGTGATTATAAACACTCACTTCTTTACTGATGTCATTGTGTGTGTGTGTGTGTGTGTGTGTGTGTGTGTGTGTATGAGCTCATGTACGCTTCTGTGGATAGTAGAGTGTGTGTTTGTATAAGTGAGCAGAAGCTTGTGTGGATAGTAGATTTTTGGGGTTTGCAAGCGTTCGCGTACGTTTGTGTGTATAGCAGAGTGTGTGGTCTTTTCCTTCCCTTCTGTGTGGATGGAATAATTGGGTTCGGTTTTTTCCTTCCCGTGTGTGGATAATAATTATTGTGGTCATTGATATTATAATTGGGGTTTGTTTTTTCTCCTTCCCGTGAGTGGACAGTAGAATATGGTTTTGAGGATAGTATAGTAAGGATTTTTTTTTCTTCTTCCAGTGTGTGAATGGTATATACTGGGTTTTTGATAGTATATTATGGGTTTGGTTTTTCTCCTTCTCGTGTGTATGGATATTAGATAATATGCAAAGTGAGTGTAGGGGATGTTTTCCTTCACGTCCTTGCTTAAGAGATATAAAGTCAAAGCGTTCATCGTTCGCGCCATTCTACACAGAATAAACTAAGATGACCATAGAGCTGTTTAACCAGTTAAAGGACAGTTGGTACTGGATGATGGATGTCACCTATGTGGTGGAAAGGCTAGAGAAGGTATGTAAGAGTAGGCAGCTTGAAGGAAGCCCTTGATAATGTAATGAAAGTAAGCTGCTTTTTGGAAGACATACTGCATTGGACAGAGTGGTCTTTTGTGAAGTGGGGGGATGGAACAGCTAAAGAAAGTATAAGAACTAATGAGAAAAGTGTTACAGAAGAAGTGAAGCAGATAAAAGACAGGTGGATTAAGGAAAGAAAACAGATAGAAAAAAGAGGAGTTTGACAGACTAAATGAAAACTGGATGAAGGTACAGGAAAAATTTAGATCAATGGACCATCCTGACTGGATACCAGAGAAAGAGAAAAAGAAGAAGAAAGGAATGATTGACAAAGTGAGGAAATGGTGGAAGAACTGGAGAAAATAGAAGAACCCAAAAGCCCTTTATAGGGTCATTCATATGCCTCCAAAAGATTTGCTTTCTTACCTAATTATTTTTAGTTAGTTGTATAGTTGTTTGTATAATATCTATTGTCTGTGTTATCTCTCTCTATCCCGCCAGTCCTGTTATCGCCAAGCGTTCTATGGTGTTTGTTTCCCCGCTGTTGGCTCCGATTAAGGTCAGCCCCTTGCTACATTGTTACCAATCTTCAGTCCTGTAACGTCACCTTCCCTGTTCCATTCCTATTGTCCGCATATAACCCCAATCTTTTGTCCGTATATAGTCCCAATGTGTTTTTGACTGATATTTCCCTTGTCCGTATAAATCTTGTCCGTATATCATCACAGGGGGGTCTGTAATGTATTTTCGCATTGTCCGTATAGTATCATGACATACTACTGGAGAGGGACTGGAGGAGGTTGTGAAGATTGCATGCTTCTTGAAACTGAATTAATTTTTGCCTTTGTTATTCAAAGTGAGAAAATAAACATTTTCTGTGTATACATAATGTATTAATTTAATATTTGATTTTAGAGATACACATTAATGTCTCTTACAATACCTGGACGTGTAGGAAGATAGAAAATGAGAAACATTTATTTTTATACTGAACAAGGTTCATTAACGTCATGAAAATATCTCTTTAGTTCATTTCAAATAGATTTTGAACTAGCCGAGTTACATTTATTAAACAAATCTGGTCTTTACAAACATATGTAATCCAATAAATAAAAATACAACAAAATCAGTATGCAGGTTTAACCGTATTATTCGGATATGATCTGTGACTCACCTTCCAACAACTGCCCATGAAAACGCTGCGGTTCTGAAACCTACGTGTTGTCAAATCCTCCTGCATTTACCTGATACTATGCTACCAAGACCGCCCCCTTCCGAACTCCACCCACCTCTCCAAAGGCCCGCGGTGTCTAGTAATAATAATAATAGTAATAATGATAATAATGAGGACTTTGTATAGCACATAATCTTTAGAAGCTCTAAGCGCTTTACAACATTAGACAACACCTATAAGATAAAAAACATATAATAATGTTATTACAAAAACAAATACCATGAAATTAGAAAAACATTAAAAAAAATTAAAAAACATCCTGAGAATATTTCAGGTAGGAAACATTATTAGGTCTTTAAGTTTATTCTTGCAGTCGAAATAAGTGAGTTTTGAGAGCCTTCTTGAATGTGATCACTGTGTCTTTGTGTCTAAGTTCAGTGGGCAATTCATTCCACGTTGCTGGGCCTTGGTATGCAAAAGAACGCTGTCCATATGACTTTGTTTTCATAGTGGGAATAATGAGTATACGATTGTCAGAAGAGGAGCTCAAGTATCTTGCTGGTGTGTACACATGGGTGAGATCGGATAGGTATGTTGGACTAGAGTCCGACAGTGAAACGTAGCACAGAGAACAAATTTTGTGTTTGATTCTGGATCGAATGGATAGCCAGTGTAGGGTACAGAGCAGCGGGGAGGTGTGCTCTGATCGTGGTACTCTAAGTATGATCCGAGCAGCTGTGTTTTGAACTTGTTGAAGTTTCTGGAGCAGATATTGAGATGAACCAGACGGAATTGAGATACAATAGTCCAGTCTTGAAAGTGCTAATGAACACACAAGTGTTTTAGTGGCATCAGCTGAAATATATTTGCGAACTGAGCTGATGCGTCTCAGCTCAAGATATGCAGCCATGCATATGTTCATGACATGTTGATGCAATGTGAGAGTACTGTCCAGAGTAATACCTAGGTTTCGTACTGATTGTGTGAATTTAATGTTGGCGTTGCTGATATATATTGTTTGAGGTAAAGGATGTGAATGAGAAAGTCTTTGTGTTGTGATCAGAATGGCCTCAGTTTTATCATCATTCATCTGCAGCTTGTTACATGTCATACATGATTTCACATCAGAAATGCACCTCTCTACACCTTGGATGGTAGCATCAACTTCATTTGGGTGGCTAGATTTGTATATTTGGGTGTCATCAGCGTACAATTGGTGAGACACTGAATGATGATCTATGACACTTGAGAGCGGCTGAGTGTACAGAATGAAGAGAACAGGTCCAAGAACAGACCCCTGTGGAACACCACAATATAGATCAACTGGGCTGGAGTGTATTCCATTTGCAGATACAATTTGTGTCCTGTTGACCAAGTAGGACTTTAACCACAGTAAGACTGTATCATGAATGCCAAATACACGCTGGAGACGGTGAAGTAATATATATGGTCTGTTGTGTCAAATGCTGCAGACAAATCAAGGAGGGTGAGGACTGTAATCTTTCCGCTATCCAACGCAGAGAGAGAGTGTCATTAACTACTTTTAGAAGAGTAGTTTCAGTACTGTGGCAAGGGCGATATGCAGATTGTACATTGCTAAAAAGACTGTTTGAATTTAGATGATATACAAGCTGAGATAGAACAACCTTTTCTAAGATTTTTTATATGAATGGGAGATTAGAAACTGGGCGGTAGTTCTTTAAATCGTTATGGTCTAGTGTTGGTTTCTTCAGCAGAGGCTTTACAATGGCAGTTTTGAAAAATGATGGGAATTCCCCGGATGAGAGAGAGGTATTAATAACATCAGTTAGTGAAGGCAATACTGGATCTAAGCACTCAGGCAGCAGTGATGTTGGAATTGGATCAAGTTCACATGACTTTGGTGCACTCTTCATCAGGATTGTACGTACGAAATCCATAGAGACAGGTTCAAATGCTGCTAATGGTTGCTGCTCAAATTCTGTATCCCAACTGTATGGTGACGACGAGTAAATTGAAATTGTGGTGTCAAGCTTATCTCTAACGGTTTGTACTTTGTCACGGAAGAAATTTGCACACATGTCCGGAAGGACGACTGGAGAGAAGGTAGTTGGAAGTGGTGAAGATTTGTTCCTTGACATTAGCTTGTTAGTAATCTCGAAGAGCTCTTTGCAGCTGGAACTTTCCATGACTTAGTAAAGACTTTGCTGCTCCACGAATTAGAATACTGTCATACTGATGTCCCTAATCGGCCTTTTTCTACTATTCACAGACACATAATCTTTTGATTTCAGCATATACTATCATTTAATATGTTTCTATCTCTTTATGACATAATCATAAAGACTAAAATGACTAAACTAAATGCACAATCATTACACACACACACACACACACACACACAGAATTCGGCGACATGTTGCTATTTATTCAGAACTTACAAACTTAAACATTGTTTCTTCAACAGAAACTGTGAAGGCAACGTTGCATTTTAAGAAGAAATGGCTATAAAATATTTTTTATTTTTATTGTATTCTTGAAAAGTAAGTATGGTGGTGGGAAATGTCACGTGTGCCTGAATATGGCACGTTTTTGCACCTAGAGTATTTGCTTATTCGAATACTAAAGGTGCAATCTAGCTGAAACAAAATTGTAAATAATTCCACCAATACATATGAACATATATTGTAACTGAAAATATACAGTGACAATCTTTCGACCTTGAAAACATCCTTCGGGATATTAATATAGATAATCACCGATATGTATGTATGTATGTATGTATGTATGTATGTATGTATGTATGTATGTATGTATGTATGTATGTATGTTGATATGCTGAATGAAAATACATCTGATTATATTTAGACACACACACACACACACACACACACACACACACACACACATATATATATATATATATATATATATATATATATATATATACCGCATTGCTAACAACAGATAAAAAAAATTAAAGATTAATAAATTAAATAAAATTAAATTAAACACAAAGACAAAAGACACAAAGATAAAAACAATATGTCAATGACGCTATCGTGGTTTAATTCAAGTAAAGATATTTGAATATTATTATATTAACCTATTGTATATCCATCATTTTTATTAGTAAATTTTTGCTAGGTCCCAACTCCCTGATTCAGTTCTGCAGAAGCGTCATGGATGTTGGAAAGTATGAGTTCTTCTGCCCTTCAATTACACCCTATTGTGGAAAACGTTGGGAATACACTGACATCAGAAAAATAGTTGTTCTTTCGGAGATGGAGGAAACTTTCTTTGAAACAAAGCTCTCTGAGAACTTCCTCCGCCAAGCGATGGGAATGCATGAGTGTCCAGGGTGCGGAACCTTCTGCGAGAGACGGGACAAGAAAAAGATTTGCGTCATTTGTCCCATTTGTACTAAGAAAAAAGGAAAACCATGCAAGTTTTGCTGGCATTGCTTGAAGGCATGCTCACCAAATTACGAAAACTGCGACAACCAAGAGTGCAATGGGAAGGACCCCCGATTAAAGATACTGAAAGAATCTTCTACTAAGGAAATATTTCGAGTGAAGGGTTGTCCAACTGTCCGGGCTTGTCCGAAATGCGGCCTCCTGATTGAACACAGAGACACATGCAAGTACATACAGTGCAGATGTGGCCAGCAGTTCTGCTTTATATGCCTCAAGGTAGCCAACAACGGGAAATACCAATGTGGATCTTGGAATACACCTTGCAACGTTGCTCCCATACAGGAAGAAACACAAGGCGACTAACACTGTCCGTACGAGGCCAAAGCAAAGCTCACTTAATATTCTGTTATCTGCGACTTTGATATCATGAATGTAAAGCTTTTAGTTTGCTTTTAAAAGTTTATTTTCATCGTCATGAACAGAAAGAAATGGCTTCTTTTACGAGCTTCAACAGTATGGGAAATCGAAATGAAACCCTGAATTTTTCTTAGACAGAATCTTGGATATAACAAATCCTCAGTTATTTCTTTCTCGAATATGTGTCTTCTGACGGTAAAACTAACCGTCATTCAGTAAGTTTTACAAGATGGTATACATTCAGCATAAATATATATTCATAAATGACTAAATAATTGATGGTTTTGTTTGATTTTATATTTTTCGTGAAATGTTTTCCTGCTGTATAAAATGACAATGGTGGCGTGTATTATACTGTCTTCTTCAGACATTGGTGGTTAACACGTCATTATACGTGTTTCTTGTTTTAAATAAAAGTTTTGCTTGTTTTGAGTATCATTTTATTGCAGAGTGTTTTTGCGCACCCGATTAGTTAAAACAAATTACCTGTTTTATTGCTAAAGCAAATTTGCTACATACAAATATGTTGAGATAAGAATACAATAAATAATTTACGAATAAAAGTCAGATATTTTCCATTCTGTGTCATCTAACAGATTAACGCAATTAAACAATGGTCATGTCCAATTCTTGCTCAGATCTAAATAGATGTTAAAAGTACTCTCTAACAAGTACAAGTTATAGATGTATATTTTTTTAATAAACGTTCACATATCCTTAAGAGATCTTAATATCCTTCCTCCGTCTCAAGGTACAAGAGACAGGTGCTTCATTTTTTTTGTTTGCAGCTACGATACTTGCTGAACAAGATCAAGACAGCTTACCTTTTAAGCCTTGGTAAAAATGGCCCATGGTACAACTAATCTGGCTCTTTTCATTTGTGGCACATCTCCTTGATAAAATACATGTAAACCCTTAATACCAATCTAGGTAAAGTGACAACCAGGGCGCCAACTATAGCCTTGTCCAAGATATACTTCAACTTTAGACATCCATATTTGACTGACATAATTATATTAACATCGCTTTGTTATATTGTTCTTGTGTAATTCATTAACAATTTGTTGTCCATCGCTACATCTACTGGTAGTACATGTAATTGTTTACATTATCATTATTCAAACAAAGGACACATCTGGATATTTAGTTAATAAATGTGAATCTTTGTTTAGAAACAAATAAATGCATACGAAAGTTTCGGATGATAAATATCAAAATAAGGATATATTTCTGAATAAATATTGCGTTTCTCACTTGTATCAATTTTGTTATGTTGCCGCCATTTTTAATACAACCATCCATCACGTTCAATAATCCATCAACCTATTCACCACCCTCTCCCTCCAATCAGCTTTTCATCTATCTATATATGTTTTCTTTTAATAATCGGACTTTCCAACCAATCCACTCCAAGACACATCTATATTGCACTTTCGTACATCCAAAAATCCTAAAACGCATCAACCTAAAATGTATACTTATGCAAAGATGGATGATCCCTGCTTAGTTTGAAATCTGCATGAATGGCTGAGTATACTGATCCGAAACTAAACGTTGACAGAAGAGTCTAAATGATTGTATGTGTGTGTGTGTGTGTGGGGGGGTATAGTGAGATACTATAGCGCCAAGGGGACTTCTACGTTAAAATAGGGGGGTGTACCCTGGCGTCAATGGGAATTTAACATGGGAAAATTTACAGTGGCACTGTATAGCGTCAAGGGAAATTTAACATGGGGAATGTTGGGGATGTTTACGGACAAGGGAAAGTGGAGTCTGTTTAGCGTCTGACGTTACGGTATGGAAGATTGGTAACAATGTTGCAACCATGTGAGGCAGTGGCGTCACTCGGGTTGGTGTCACCCAGTGCGGTAGCTCATGGTGTCACCCCCATGGTCCTCCTTCCGTAACAGACCATACAGAATCCTTAGTAATGTCATTTTGGTGTCACCCCCTCTGATGGTGTCACCCGGTGCAGTCCGCACCCCCCCCCCATCCCCCTAGCGACGCCACTGCTGTGCCTGCTAGTCATGTATTTAACTATGATCGGTTATCCGCTTATGAAATCCGACTAGACCGAGCAGTGTGTGCTCTGTAAAATTTGCAATTTTTCATTTTGGTGTCACCCCTCTGAGATGGTGTCACCCGGTGCGGTCCGCATCCCCCTAGCGACGCCACTGATGTGAGGTGACGTCACAGTACTGAGCAAAGGAGCGGGACTTAGATTTATATAACACATACACTTATACAACATAATAAATTTAAAACATCTGAGGCAAGAAAGCAATTCTTTTCGAGGCATATGATTGGCCCTGAAAAGGGCCTTTGGGTTTATGTTAACATTATTCCGTTAACATAGAGGGCATTTCATAGGTCTTCTTCTATTCCTCAAACTTCTTCTGACTACCGGTCCGTAAATCAAAACCCTTTTCAAGCAGCCTTGTCTCTCCACATAAATTCTTCTTTTCCAAATGCTCGTATCCGTGATCCTGATAATTGTCCATGATGATTCAACATACATGGGTAAGTCCGTACGGAACAGCATTGACCAAGGTAGATGATTCTACGTTGGTCCACATCTTGTGACGAGAACAGGTGAAGGGCATCCAGTGAACTGCGGTTATTTATAAGGGAAAAGGGCGGATCGAACCAGATTGAGTTTATTCACCAATCCAAACACGCGTTACAAAATTACGTCACAACATGGAGTCAGTCTTCCAATCCGAAGAGAGCAGTTTGTGACGTCACATTCCCTATATAGATACGCTAGCGTCTGTACGCAGTCAATCCATGCGAAACAGTTTTCAATCATGACGGAACCTAATAAACTGTGAAATTCTACAAGAAAAGATTTCAGACCACAAATCAGTACTTCTTGAGACTAAAATTCCGAACACACTTAAATGGGAACATAGAGTGTGGAAGATGAACAGTGCTCTCGTGCTCAATGATAAGTACGTGAGCATTGTTCGCACTCACCTAAACAGGATGAAACAAGAACACACTGAAGATATAATGATAGAATGGGAAAACATTAACAATGAAATAAAACGGATAACTGAATACTATAGTAAGATAAATAAAAAAAAATTTACAAAATGGTTAAAAGAAAAGCACACAGAAATTATGACCCCTAACAGACCGATAACAGAGCCAGAAAAAAATAATAATAAAACAATAGGAGGATATGGAAAAAGAAATTACATAACGGATTAAATTAAGGGCGGGAAAATACGAAAACCTATACAAAAAAGGAAGGGGAATATACAGAAGACTAGAAATATTAAAAGGGGAGAAAACAAAAAGATAGATCTAATACAAATTAATGATAATGTTTATAAAAATAAAAATGACATAGTAGAAGGTATAAGACAATATTTAACTGAGATATATAAATCTCAAAATATAGATGAAGATATAATAAATAGGTATGTAAAAGAAACAATATATAACCAAATATCATTAGATGACATGAATATGCGTGAAAATTTTATAATTAACAAAGAAATTTTAGAGGTAATTAATAGCTTTCAAAAAGGGAAATAACCAGGATCGGTCGGTATAACTGCGGAATTTTGCAAAAAATTTAAGCATGAACTTTTAGATTTTTTAGAACTACCATCTAATAAAAGGGGATAATATACTATATAACTGCGGAATTTTGCAAAAAATTTAAGCATGAACTTTTAGATTTTTTAGAACTACCATCTAATAAAAGGGGATAATATACTATATAAGGGGGTATAGTGAGATACTATAGCGCCAAGGGGACTTCTATGTTAAAATAGGGGGGTGTACCCTGGCGTCAAGGGGAATTTAAAATGACATGAATGAAAATGACAAGGGGAAATGCCTAAAACTTTAAGGGAGGGAATTATTACTCTAATATGTAAGGGAAGGGAGATATAAAAAAAAATCTTAAAGAACTGGAGACCAATAACTTTGCAAAACAATGATTAAAAAATCCTAAGTAAAATTATAACTAACAGAATAAAAAATTGTATGAACAAAATTATTCATATAAATCAAAGCTGGGCGGGGGAAATATCACGAATAACGCTCTTTCTATAAGTGCTATAACTGAATTACTAAATGCTAAAGGGGAAAAAGGAGTCATGTATCTATTCGATCAAGAAAAGGCTTTTGATCGAATAGAGCATGACTTCATTTTTAAAACATTAGGAAAATGGGGCTTCGGCCCGAACATTATAAACTGGATAATAACCATGTACAAAAATATAAGTTCAAAAAAAAAAAAAAAAAAACAATAAACGGAGATCTTTCCAAAGAAATAAGTATACAAAGATCAGTTAAACAGGGTTGTCCCCTGTCTATGCAGCTATATGTAATAGCTATAGAATCCCTGAACATAAACATCAACCAAAATACCAATATTCAGGGAATAAAAATACCAAATATGAAAAGAGATTTCAAAACTATAATTACATGAAGATGACTGCACTAACTTTTCCAGAGGTGGATTATCCTTCAAACATTTACAATACGAATCCACAAAATTTGGAAAAACCTAACGATAAGACAGAGATTTTATTAATAGGTAACTGGCGGGGTAACCACCCACGTTTCCCTCAATCTGATTAAGAAACAAGTAAAAGCTTTAGGAATCACATCTGGAACGAAGCTCATATAAACTATAGTGAGCTGTTAATCAAGATTGAAACACAAATAGAAACTTGGTCACATACGAAGATTAACCTCATGGACCGAATACAGGTAGCTAAAACCTACATGAGTAGTGAATAGGGGCACTCTAGCCTCAATGGGAATTAGCATTACAGACCCCCCTTGGGCAAACCTAGCCTCAAGGAAAATTGAACATGGGAAAAAATCATGGGCAATCCTAGTCTCAAGGGAAACTGAACATGGGGAAAAAAATCATGGGCAACTCTAGCCTCAAGGGGAATTGAAAATGGAACAGGGTCGGGACCGTATTTTAATAAGGGGTCTATGGAAAGGGAACAGGCGAAAATTGAAACAGGAAGGGTCTCTATAATTTGTTTTTTTAAAAAAATAAAATAAAATAAAAATAAAATTAAAATAAAATAAAAAAATAAAAAAGGGTAGGCAATGGAAAGTCAATCTCTTTTCGAGAGATGTGGGTGGCCCTGAAAAGGGCCTTTGGATTTATGTTAATATGCCCTTACTGCAGGGCCATAAATCAGAGTCCTCTTGAGGCATCCTTGCCTTTCCACATACACTCTTAGCATCCACAGACTCGTGTTTGACTTGTGGACAACTGTCCACTTGGATCGGACATACATTAGCATGTCCGTCCTAAACATCATTGAAGACACAAGGGTGGATGATTCGACTGTGGTCCACATCTTGAGGCGCCGAGAACAGGTGAATCAATGCAGTGAACTGCGCTTATTTATAGGTAGAGGAAGGATTGAAACGGATTGAGTACACTGACCAATCCAAACACGCGTTATAAAATTCAGTCAGCCCACGTCCAATCGGAAGAGAGCAGTCTGTGACGTCACGTGGTCTATATAGATTCGCTAGCGCCTGTGGGTAGTCAATCCATGCGACAGTTTTTCAACATGACGGAAACTCAGAAAACGATCAACTGGGGTGCACCAGTAGTGGAGACCACCCAAGGGAACCCGGACTTACTTTCAGAAGAGGTGAACTGGGATTCTGTGGATTTTCTTACCTCGCAAGAATTTGTTCCGGAACCTTCGTTACCTTCTTCATTACCGCAAGTGGAGAATTTTAGACAGAGACAGAAAGAAGAATTGGAGAAATTTATACAACGACAAAAGGAAGCGGAACAAGCTTTTCTCCTACAGCAACAGCAGCAAGAAGAAGAGGTAAGAAAAAAAACAACAACAACAAGAAGTAGCAGCAAAGAAACAAGAGGGTGAAAGTCAAACCGTCACGGTACTGTTGGACATTTTAGCGGAGTTAAGAAGTCTGAAACAAAAGAGAATACGACCTTCCCGAGCTAAACACGCCAACCCTGTGACTAAGCCTATCGTGCCACCCTTAGTGATTTCAACCCAATCATCATCATCATCAACATTACGCAGTCCAGAAGTAGGCCTTGGCCGTGGCAAAGGCTTAAGACAGTTAAAGTTGATTGCTTAAACTCACCCCTACACCAAAAAAAGGCCCTTTTCGGGGCCACTCCAATTTCTCGAAAAGAGATAGACTTTCAATTGCCAATAACTCAAAAAAAAAAACATTTTACCCCTATAGTACGTGTAAGTGTATGAGTGCCTGAGTGTACATTCTTATTTTAAAATCAAAACCCAAAGACACTTACCTTTTTATACCTAATTTATTCTTTTATCACTAGTTACAATCCAATTCACAATTCACATCAAATCACTTTAAAAAAGTTCATACACTTCTTCTGTCTCATTCTTTAGTCTCTCTGTTTTTCAAATTTCTTCACCGTCACAGTCTTTTCCTCCTCTTTCTCCTCACTTTCTTCCCTTCTTCTTTTCTTCTCCTGTTTCTTTTTCTTTACCTGGCTGCTTTCTTCCTCTGAAGAATCCCTCTCTTCCTCTGAAGAATCCCTCTTTTCTCCTGACTCCTCTTGTTTCTTTTTTGGGCAATCTGGAGACCAATGTCCTTTTTCTTGACAATAATAACAGGTATCTTGACTTTTGTCTTTTATAGCCCCTTTTTTTCTTTTTTGACGGTCTGGACACTCTGAAGACCAATGCCCTTTCTTCTGACAGATATAGCAAGTATCTTGACTTTTATCTCAAAAGGAAGGAGAGTAGTCCGTCGGCTGGTCTGAAGAGAATTTTCTAATGACCCCTCACAAAGCTCTGATGAAATGTTCGATCTGTCTAGCTTCTTCCATTGTTGTGCTCGGTTTGAGAGTGAAATGAATAGTGAAAGGACAAGACACACACCCTTTTATATACGCTGGTCTGCCATGACTATAAATTAGTCTATGGTGTTTAAACTTTAGTCATTTGACGTTTTTCACTCAAGATGAAACGATCCAATTCATTCGAGAAAGAAGAAGAAGAAAGTAAGAGGCAGAAACGTGATCTATCGCCTCGTACCAGGGCTGAAGTCTTGGCACAAATTCATGCCAGTGATTTTGAAGAGTACATGAGTGAACCAGAATCCAAACCCTCTAAACGAAGTTCACCACCCTTAGTTAACCCTGAAAACTACTATTCCATTCGAGAGACGGAAAAGCGCTCCTCTAGAAAATTTAGAACCACGGCTTACAAATACACGGTGAAGTTTAAAGATTTCAAGGCTGAAGTACCGTTAGAGAAAGCAGAAGAGTTCATCACCGGGCTGTGGGATTCTTTGCTCACCACACTCAAGCGACAATGTCAACCCAAAGAAGATGATCGCCTCAGACTTTCCATACAACACGACGGTTTGAAATCCCCTGTTTGGATCGAGTTTAGCACCCCTGCAGAATTGACCGCTTCCAAAGTCATGGACAAGATTCAACACGTACAACAATCCAATGACCAGTTTGACATCACCGATGGAAAAGCCACACTGGACATGACCCACGTCTCTCCTCCTCAAGGGACTGGACGCAAAAAGATGTTATTGGTGGACGAGCTTCGCAGCACCAAAACAACTCGTCCGAATTCACAACCCTCAAGACCAGATGTGTTTAGCCAGGGCCATCGTGGTGGGACGAACCTATGTCAACAAGAACGACACTGTAGAATGGAAAAGAGCCTGAAAAACTATTCCTCAATCGGACCGAGCCAAACAACGAAACGAAGCAGAACTCCTGTTACGACAAGCTGGCTTGCCCAAAGACAAACCCTGTGGCATTCCTGAAATGCAAAAATTGCAAGATGCCCTAGCCCCACGCTACACCTTGAAAGTGCATCCTCAAGAAATGCGTGGGTCTCTGTTGTTTCGAGGGAAAGACTTTAAGAATGGAAAATACATTCACGTCTATCATCACGATGACTATTTCGATACCATTACCACTATCATTGGATTCCTGGGATACAGTTATTACTGTGAGAAATGTGACTATGGCTATAACAATCGAGAGCAACACAAGCATTGTGGATTGAAATGTTCAGGATGTTTGGCCTCTCCACCCTGTCAGAGCGAAGGACAAAAACCAGTACATTGTTTCACTTGTCTGCGCACGTTTATCAGCCCTGCCTGTTACCAACAACATTTGAAGACGCAAGGTTCACAGAAGAAATGCGCTTGTCAACTGCTGATATTGTGCCCCACGTGTGGACAAGGCCTATGTACCAATAGTGCCAAGGGACACGTATGTTCAGGAAAGAAAAAATGTCACATTTGTCACCACATCGTGGACTTGGAACACCAGTGCTACGTGCAAAAATACCAACCAGAGAAAGAGGATGGACACAAGAAGAAAGGCAATTTCATCTTTTTCGATTTCGAATGCATGCAAGAGACCAGTATTCACATTCCTAATTTCTGCGTGGCTCATCGAGCGTGCGAAAAGTTCATTCAAGAACCTATCGTGAGTCATTGCCCTCACTGCAGTAAGATTCCTGGAGGGCGTGAAAAAATCTTTCGGGGACCCAACACGCTAGCCGATTTCGCTCAATGTTTCTTAGACCCCATCGACAAGACGTGGAGCCAAGAGGACATCGAACGTTACGGAGATTGTCATCACCATGCCACGGTGATGGCTCACAATTTCTCAGGATACGATGGACAGTTTCTTTTGAGGTACTATACGGAACATGGCACCGAACGTCCTAAAGTCACTTAGAACGGAGCCAAAATCATTTTCATGCAAGTAGGACAAGTACAGTTTAAAGATTCGATGAGTTACTTGGCCATGCCTTTGAGTCGAATGCGTAAAACGTTTGGAATGACAAAAATGGCTAAAGGTTATTTTCCTCACTTTTTCAATACGGAAGCCAATCAACACGCCGTTCTACCCCATTTACCTGAGGCTCACTATTACGACCCCGACAACATGCGTACCGAACAACGAGAAGCTTTCTACGCTTGGTACCAGGCTCACGCCTCGGACCCTTTCGACTTTCAGGAAGAAATGCTAAAGTATTGTCGTTCCGACGTGGACATTTTTTACCGCGATGCTGTGGAAAATTTCGAGAACTGTTCATGGAACACGGAGGGGTCGATCCTTTGAAAGAAGCTTGCACCATTGCCAAAGTGTGTTCCTTAGTGTACCGCCAACGATTCATGCCTGAAAACACCGTGGCTGTCATCAGTCCTCAAACGACCAACTATGTCAAACGTCAATACTCGGTCAAAGCCCTACGCTGGTTACATTACTTGTGCGACAAGGAAGACAAATGTATTCAGCATGTCCGCAACGGAGGAGGCGAAAAGACCATTGGAACGCATTCGGTCGATGGCTGGGACTTAGAAAACCCCAAGATCGTGTACGAGTTTAACGGTTGCTTATTTCACGGATGTCCCGTCTGTTACCCTGACCGTGGCACTAAAAATCAGTTTTTACAACGAACCATGGAAGACCTGTACCAGGACACTTGCCAGCGGCGCCTAAAGTTAGAACAGGAAGGATACTAAGTGGTGGAAATGTGGGAACACGAGGACGATCACCGTTTGAAAGCCGATCCCGAGTTTAAACGCATCGTGGAAAGTTACAAGCTGATGGACCCCCTGAACCCGAGGGATAGTTTGTACGGAGGAAGGACCAATGCCACCTGTTTGCTGTACCAAGCCGACGAAGAGAAAGGAGAAGAAATGAAATACTTGGACGTGTGTTCGCTGTATCCCTACGTGTGCAAATATTGTCGCTTTCCTGTAGGGCACCCACAATTGTTGACGGAACACATCGACCTGAAAAACATTCGACAATACGAAGGCTTGATCAAGTGTAAAGTTTTGCCTCCCACGAACCTGTACCATCCCGTGTTACCTCACCATTGTCAAGGCAAACTGATGTTTCCTTTGTGCCGTACTTGTGCCGAAACGTGCAACCAAGACCAACCTTGTCATCACACCCAGGAAGAACGAGCCTTGACGGGGACGTGGGTCAGCGTGGAATTGCTCAAAGCTCTGGACATGGGATACCAACTGTTAGAAGTGTACGAAATTTGTCACTTTCCCAAGACACAACAATACCACAAAGGTGACCCCACTCAGAAAGGCATTTTTGCCGACTACGTGGATGCCTTTTTGAAACTGAAGCAAGAAGCCAGCGGCTATCCTTCCTGGTGTCACACTCCCGAAGACCAAATAAAATTCAAAGAGAAATAGTATGAACAAGAAGGTATTCCTTTAGACCACATCGAGAAAAACGAAGGCAGGCGATCGTTTGCCAAAGTGATGTTAAATTGCTTGTGGGGTAAAATGGCACAACGTCCGTGTTTACCCAAGACAGAATATTTGACAGAACCTTCCCGCTACTTCCAGATGATTCACGACAAAACCAAATACATGAAACACGTGGACGTCGTTCGCGAGGATTTGATCTTGGTCAATTACGAAGAAGATCTGGACTTTGTACAAGACGACCCCTTTGGAAATGTCATCATTGCGGCTTACGTGACAGCCCATGCTCGCTTAAAATTGTACGAAGCTTTAGAACTGTTAGGGGAACGCGTCCTGTACTTTGACACGGACAGTTGCATTTACATCCATCACCCGAGGCAACAGCACCCTGACATCGAAGGAAACCGTTTAGGAGCCTGGACAGACGAGCATCCCGACGACAAGATTCTAAGTTTCGTCAGTGTTGGTCCAAAAAATTACGGCTACGAATACCGGGACCCACAAGGAGAAGTGCACACGCAGTGTAAAGTGAAAGGATTGACTCTGAATTATCGTACCAGTCGTGTGGTCAACTTTGGGGTATTGAAAGAAGCCTTGCAATCGGGAGAGGATGAACACTTTAAAGTGACCACCTATCAACCCAACAAGATTGTACGTTTACCCACTCACCACATCGTCAGTCGATCCTTGGAAAAAGTCTATCAAATCGTGTACCAGAAGCGAGTGCGACTGCCCAACCACTTTACTTTGCCGTATGGACATGTTGGTATAAAACATTGGTTGTAAGCGGATAGCCACCCACCAGAAGGATGACTTTGCCACAGCAAGAATCGAGTGAGAAACCCGATGAGAACTCCAAGTTCAAAGCCTACCATTTTCCGGTTTTCTTGCCTGACTATTGTGATTGTGCCCGTCGATTGGACACGTTTCAAGCATGGCCTACGGATAGGAAAGGATTACCTTCTTCGCATGTTTTAGCTAGAACAGGATTTGTCTACTTGGGACCTGAGTCAGGATTGGGATACGAAGTACAGTGTTTCGCTTGCGGACTGAAGTTACGAATGGATCTATGTATCTACAAAGATTCAGCTATTATGGAACATACTCGATGGTCTCCGCACTGCCCTTACCTTTCTATGGCCTTTCGACCCATGACATTACGGTACAATGATGACGGTACCTTAGAGACGGTACCTTCCAAAACAAGACATAAAAAACATAAAAAAGGAAAGATGTACAACTTGAGACTGCATTGCGACTAGTACAAAAAGGGGCTATGGTCAAGATCGATAATTCATTGGGACTACCAAGACCGAGCGAACAAGATGAATCCTTTCAGAGAAACACAAAACAAGTTCAGACAGGCACAATTCAAGTTTGGGGCTTCTGAAGTGGAATGCGATTGTGAGCCTTGCGATGGGTACGATGCTGTACGTTGTGACCTTAGCGATGCCGTAAAGCATCATGGGAACTTTGTTCTCACTACCCCTATCATGGAAAGTGATGCTGTGCGTGTCAAACCTGAGGGATACGAAGGCGATGCCGCTCGTCCTCTTGGACATTTTACTGGGTTTCGTTTTAAAGGGGGATGTTCACCTTCACGTCTACCCCACTACGGATGTCATCCAGCTCTGAGCAAACTCCTGTCCATGTCACCCAACCCTCATCGAAACGAACCTGTGAAAGACGAATATTCGTTTACTGTGCGTTTGTCGGAATACTGCGACTTTGAAAATCGTCTTCAATCGTTCAAAGGAAAATGGCCTAAGTATCTGGGAGGACCGACCCTCGAAGAATTAGCCAGAGCCGGATTGTTCTACTTCGGCGAAGGAGATAAAGTCAAGTGCTTCAGTTGCGATGTGTCACTTCACCACTGGGAACCACAAGATTCGGCCTACGTAGAACATGCTCGATGGTCACCGAATTGTCATTACTTACCCTTAGTGGAACCGAGACATTGAAGTAACTTACCATGTCGTTGACGAAGAAGAAGAAACCAGATTGGTTAGGAGTCAAATGTTGGATATCACCGAGACCAGTATTTAAACTTCATTTCAAAAACGATATTGAATCATTACCTAAAGAACTGCAAGAGAAGATTTACAAGGAAGTTTGGCAGGGGTTTGCCAGAGTGAAATCTCAATGGGTGACTGTAGAACTTTAGTGCCGAGCAATTCACAAGAGGAAAGTGAAAAAAATTAATCAAAGTATTAGATTTCTTTGGGTCAAGTGTGCATTCGGCTTATAGTATTACTCTAGACCGTTTACATCAAAAGAGTTCAGTGACATTCTTGGACGTTACCCTGAATGGCAGTGGTCAGAAATTACTCACTATGTGGATTACTTTTGCTCTAGGAGAAGATTGTGAATTGTACGGACTGACCTATTCATAGATACTTTACAAGAGAACATTCGTGTTTTGCCTGTGGAGTTGAGAGAAAGGATTTACCGAGAGCTGGTCAAAATACAAGTGAAACGTAAAGAACAATTGCATCCGTTACGTCACCAGATTTTTAACCACTGGTACCTCAATGGTATAAAAGAACTGATTCGTCAGAAATTGTTTCAGTGGTCAGACCTTGTTCAATAATTCCAGGGCCCCGATGATCCACGTGTTGATCATTGTGGTTACTTCGAGAATCAGCTAGTGCAACGCATTGAGGAAGACAAGTTAAAGGATTACCAACATATTTTACGTGGAATCTACTTAGCGGAAGAGCAAACATCTAAACAAACTTTGAAGTTTAGGTTACAGTATGCAAGATTTAGATTCCCCACTGGAGAACGAAGATCTCTGGCTAGAAAGTACGTGTATTGTTTCGGAAACAAAGAGAATATAAAAACAGGCTGCCATGCCACGACTTATGTCGTATGTAATTGAACAGATTCCGTGGAAGGAACTCAATGATCATATTCAAACCGTGGATCATTACCATCGATTATTACAAGAACTGTATCCATTCAATTTGGGACGACGCATAGTGTGTGTCTTAGTGACTTGTTTTCTGCGATTTCGTTTACCAGCCGATTCCTTGTGGACTCTTTACGAACAGTATTTACCACCCCATTCAACATGAAAGTGGTGCCTTTAAATTATCACGAGAGACTCCTTTTGCTCAAAACCTTACGTTTTCATCTGGATACTTCTCGACCTCTACGGGAAAAAAAGATTCGTCAACTTTTAGCTACCCAAGACGTGTATGACGATGTGTGTGTAGCTTGTGACTTACACCCCCTTTGGACAAATGTCCGTGCCTGGAAAAAATGGGATTTTGAGGCTTGGACCCAAGAAGTGGCCCAGTATGCTCGAGAGTTGTGATCCTTCCTTTCAACGTCCAAAGAAAAAAGTTACTTTTCAACCTGTGTTAGTGACGGTGCCAGAAGAACCCGTCACCCAGGACAGGACTGTCGTGGACAGGCCTGAAAGACCCTTTCGGGAGGACACTTGTGTGACCTTACCCCCTATAGAACTGGTCAGAACATTGCCCAAAACATGTTGTACAGACACTTGTGTTTATTCCACGTTAATGATTTTCATGTGCCTTTTATCGTTGTACTGAAGCCTTTGGCTTTTATGTATTTTTGTCTTTCGTATTCATGTTTAAAACATTCAATAAACGTGTTCTGAAAAAAATATATAAACTCTCGTCTTGTTTGTTTTCGTGTCACAAGTGACATTCCTGACACTATGGCTACTTCTGCTGACTCTGCTCCCTCTTCCTCCACTGTCAAAGTCATCGACGAACACTTAGATCGTGCCAGTTGGGAGGTTTTGTATCTTCGCCATCCCTTTAACATGCTCATTGCTGGACCTAGCGGTTGAGGCAAAACTGAATTCGTCAAACGTTTGATCGAACATAAACATCATTTGATCGATCGACCACCTCAACGGATCGTGTGGTGTTACAAAGAGTGGTAATCGGCGTACAGCCTCTTGCGAGAAAGTCAAGGCGATTCCATCGTGTTTGTGGAAGGCATTCCTAAAGAAGACGACGGCATCGTCTCTGACTCCTGTCAAACCCATTTGGTCATTTTCGACGACATGTTAGGAGAAGACGAAGAAGAAATTAAACTGTGGTTCACTCGCAAAGGGCATCACCGTAATGCCAGTGTCGTTTACATCACTCAAAATTTGTTTCAACAAAGTAAAGCCCATCGTACCATCAGTCTCAATGCGCATTACGTGGTCTTGTTTAAAAGCCCTCGGGATAAATCGCAAGTGCAAGTCTTAGCCAAACAGTTAGGAACGCCTTGGCTGACTCAGGCGTACGACGATGCCACTCAAACTCCACACGCCTATTTACTCGTCGATTTGAAACCTACGACCCCCGAGGATTTGCGATTTCGTACCCACTTGTTTCACCACTGGTGCCAGGACGGAGGGCCTGTCCTGTACACGTCTCCGTCCTCGACTTAACTTCACTCCACAAAAAAATCTATAAAAACCTCAGACCCTTTTCGTCTGTCTCACACAGTTTGAACATGACGTCCCTTCAGTCACATCTTCCCGTCAAATTGATTCGTGCCTTGTATAGAATCAGTCGAAAAAAAATCCACAAACACGAGCTCGTGTCTTAGAAGCTAGTCTCAAAGAAGTCTTACGATGGTTCACGGTGACGGCACGTCAATTACGCCAAGCGATCATTCAGAAACGCTTTTTTCATCGAAACAAAGTAGCCTTGACCCAACTGGCCGATCCCCGCATCGACACCCAAACCAAAAAACAAATCATTCTGAAACCTGGAGGGAGCAGTACTCTAGGAGGGGTCATCATTCGCTCTCCCTTAAGATGGGATCCTAATGCGCCCAAAGTTCTCCCCAAGAAAAAAGTGCAACGAAGCTCCAAGAAGAAGAAAAAGACCAGGTCCCCAAGGAGAACTTCTCCAGTGGCGGGACCCTCCTCTTACCAGACACCACCCCGGAAAAAGAAAAGAAGCCCCCAGAAAAAGAAACAGAGAAAAAGTCCCCAGAAAATGAAAAGCCCACAGAAGAAAACTAGTCGCAAGAGAGGCACTTCGGCCTTACACTCGCAAACCACGACCTGCAAAGGCGGTGACCGCGTCTCCGGCAGCCTCACGTTCATCCACTTCTCCGTTGATGACACCAAGAACTGAAGAGTACTTGGAGACGTTGATCACACTAAGAATTTCTCCGTTGATGACCCCAAGAACTTCCCCAGTGGCAGGACCCTCCAATTTAGTGACAGTGGCTGCTGCTCACAAAATACCTTCTCCCAAAATCAAAGTTCAAGAAAGATCGGGCATGTTACAAAGTTTACTGGATTTGTCCAAGCAAGAACTGGCTCGATTTAGTCCGTTGCGTACCCCTGCACGACGTGTCATGCCTGTCCTGAAGTTAATACGACGCAAAGACAATCAGTGGCGACGCGTTCCAGTATAAAAAACGTGTGTGACCAAGTCGGGGTATCAGTGTTTTGGTGCTCCTGAAGATGTCACCCTCCAGAAAACATCCCTCTTCTAAACAACCCCAAGGAAAGAAAAGGAAAGGACTCCCTCCTCGTTTAGTCAAACATGGGGACGTGTTATCTGTCCTGTCCAAAGCTTCTCCACCCCTACGAAAAAAACTCATTCAATCAGCCTCGAAAGAGGTCATCGATACCGTGTGCGAATGTTGTTTAAACGTCTTGAAAGGCACGATCCCTTTGTCCAAACACCAGAAACAATGCTTAGACAAACATCGTCACGTTCTTCGCCAAATGGTTCAAAAGGAAATTCCCCTTCGTCAAAAGAAGAAGATGTTGGTCCAACGTGGAGGCATTTTACCCTCTTGTTAGGCCCCTTACTGAAAGGAGTCTTGAGAACCATGTTGGGAGGACTGATGGGAGCAAGATAAAAAGACCCTCTCAAGTCCCAAGATCTCAGAATCGACCCCTGACAACCCCATGGAAGGACGAAAACTAGCTTTAGTGCCTTACAAACGATGGATGGAATACCATCGTTGGCAAGAACAACACACCCCGCATTTACCTCCCAATCCCCATTTGACTGAGATGTCCCAGTTACAACACGAATTGCAGTCCTTGATGGATCGCCAAGATTTGTCCGAAACAGAAAAATCGCAAAAGTACGGTCAACTCTTGCAACGACTGCAACTCTTTCACCAGAAAGCTTTAGACGAAACAGCTCTACCCACTCTGAAAGATTTTAAGACCTTGATGAAAAGTCCAGCACCATTACCAGTTCCACCACCACCGCTACCAGTGACCAAGACAGAAAAAGGAGAAGAAGAAGAGGAAGGGTTTGAAACTCCACCAGAAAAAGTACGCAAGTTAACAACACCACCTACCTCCAGAATTGGATAGATTAAAAAGATGATGACCACCCCTTCTTACTCACAAGAGAAATAGAAGGTGAAGACAGAAGTGAAACAAGAACCGATATCCCCTGTTCCAACATCCTCCTCTGCGACACCTATTGCCGGTCGCACACGCAAAGCATTGCAATCCAAGAAAGTACCCCAACAGAAAAAGAGTAGCATCCTCCATGAGTGGGTGCCTTATTAACGCACAAACCAACACATGGAAAAAGTCTTAGCCAGCATTTACTACGATCCCTCCCATCCTGCAGGTTACGCAGGAGTTCAAAAATTGTATCGTGCTGCCAAAACGCGACTGAAAAGTCTCCTTTTACCTAAAGTGCAACGACGGTTACAAGAACAAGCTACCTACACTTTACACAAACCCATTCGACGCAAGTTTTCCAGAAGTCGCACCCGAGTGGAAGGCATCGATCATCAATGGCAAGCCGATTTAGCCGATGTCTCTCATTTGGCCAGCTACAATCGCGGCTACAAATATTTGTTTTGTGTCATCGATGTCTTTTCCAAATTTGCCTGGGTCGTACCCTTGACTTCCAAATCGAGCAGCGAGTTAGTACGAGCTCTGCAACGAGTGTTGAAACAAGGCAGTCGTCATCCTCTTCGATGGCAAACGGACAAAGGTACCGAATTTCTGAAGCAAGCTTTCCAAAAAGAATTAAAGAAACGTGACATTCATTTTTTTACCACTGAGAATCCCGAAACCAAAGCCAGCATCGTGAAATGTTTTCAACGTACTTTGAAACAACACATGTGGAAATATTTTACGCATCACCACACTCTGAAGTACATTGACCTCTTACCACACCTGGTTCAAGCGTACAACGAATCTTACCATCGAATCATTGGACGTGCCCCGCAAGACGTGACTCCCGAGAACGAAGTGTTGGTGTTTGAGCACCTGTTTGGTACGTCCCCGACGAGGGCTGTCCCCAAGAAAAGTGGAGTGTTGGTCGTAGGAGATTGGGTGCGCTTTGGCAAAACCAAACGCACTTTCGACAAAGGTTACTTACCTAACTGGACGACCGAATTGTTTCGTGTCACTGGACGAGTGCATGGCCGTGATCCTGCCGTCTATAAATTGGAAGACATGAACGGAGAAGTGCTCAAAGGAACGTTTTATTTGCCCGAGTTACAACGTGTCACCAAGAAAGAAGACGACGTGTACGACATCGAAAGCATTCTCGAACGCAGAACCTGTAAAGTGGGCAAACGACGTGTCAAAGAAGTCAAAGTACGTTGGAAAGGATATCCACCCAGTTTTGATTCTTGGATCGACGCTTCGCAAGTCATCGACTATAAAAAGAAGTGACCATCATGCCTTTTCACACAGACGCAGCTACGTCGACCACTCCTTCACCCAGTTCTTCTCTGCAAGATTTACAGAAACAACCCTTGTGGGTGTGGTGTGGAGAACGTGTGCCTAAAACGCAAATCGTCTTTTTCTGCCAAATCTTCGCGGTGTATTGTGTCATCGGAGCAGCCATTGCCAATCTGAGTTTGCAACAAGGAGACAAACAATTGTGGTCCATTTTATTGAGCAGTTGCATCGGTTACCTGCTTCCCAATCCCTCCCTGAAATTCTCCTCGAACGGGAACCACGGGAACCTTGTGTCCAGTGCCAGTGCCAGTCACCACTCCAACAACATCAACCCCATTTTGAGCGGAGACACGCCTCTGACGTCCAGTAACCCCTCGGACAGCCACAGAACTCTGGAATTATGAGTCACACTAACCAATTTTACTTAACCTTACCCAGTGACAGTTCCATGGAGGTGTTTCCCAATAACACGTTGTGCTGTTACACGGCCAAATTACCTCAGGCCATCCCATTAGATCACGAAGCCCATTGGGAAGTGGCTTTGGTAGAAATCATTCACCCGACTCAAGTCCTCAATGTCCTCCCCAATCAAATTTTTTTTCCGTGGAAGTTCATGACGAGCAAATGCAACAGTACTTGAATATCCACGTCAAATATGATAACAAAATATATAACCCAGAAACTCAAAAGACGACCTATCGTTTGATCATTCCCCCAGGCTATTATTTTAGTGGTCAACATTTGGTCAGCACCATAAGCTCCGGGTTTAATGTCGTTTTTCTGAAAGCTTTGGAGAGTGTCAGAAAAAGTGTCACCCTGGAGTACCACAAAGCAGCTCGTCGCTTCCTGATGAAATTTCCTGAGGGGCACAAAATGTTGTCTTTCTTATTTTGTCCTGAATTGTTTGACATGTTTGGCGGGGAAATGGACATGAGGATGGCCATGATCAAGAAAAACGAATTGCCAGTCATTTCCGACAACGAGTCTTCGAGCAATTTATTTCGTGCCCCGGTAGAACTGAACCAAGGACTGAATTTGATGTTTGTGTACTCCGATGTGGTGGAGTATAACGTGGTGGGACACACCTCTGTGCCGTTACTGCGTGTCATTCTTTTCAAAGTGGATTCTGTCACCCTCGCTGACGAGGAAGGTGGAAACACTTACCACGTTCACCGCGAATTTGTACATCCTCACTATTTGCCTGTCAGCAAGTCGTATTTGGACACGGTCAACATTGCTATAAAAGGAAATCTGGGACAAAATATTCCATTCACCAAAGGAAAAGTCACGGTGAAACTCCATTTTCGAAAACGGTTCTCTCACGACTCGTAAGTCATGTATCCAGTGTACCGAGGGGTTGCTCGACAGCGAGGACACGGCTTAGGAGATATGTTAAAATCAGCCTTTCGTTCGGTTGCTCCGGTGTTGAAACCGATGGTGACCCGCGGATTGCACGCCTTGAAAGATGCGGCATTGGCACACGGCAAAGAATTTCTCCAAAATGTCATCATCGACAAACAAAACCACAAAGAAGCTTTCTTGAGGGCAGGCAAAAATGTCTTGTTGCAAACGGGTAAAGACCTTTTAGGCCGACGAGACACACCTATAAATACTCAGCACGCTACCGAGTCAGACATTCCACAGCAAGGACAAAGCAGAAAGAGACGACGAAGAAAACACCCTTTCACCAGACTTCACACGTCTAAATCTAGAAAGACAACGAAAAGAAAAACTGTCCGAGACTTAGACGTTTTCGATTATTGAGACACAGAAAAAAATGATGCACCGAGAGTCTTGCGCTTGTTCCAAGTCGGAACTGGATCTGTTTGCCATGCCCCCCACGATGATGACCATGCAAGAATCCCAATGGGTGGAATTTCACCCTGTCTCCTCTTTGACGGATTCCGCTCCCATCGAGTTTGAAATCAAAGGGCAGCCCGAAGATTACATCGATTTGAATAGCAGTTACTTGTACCTGAATGTCAAAGTTCTTGATAAAACAGGCGGTGCTATAGATGACGAGCCAGTAGCTCCCGTCAACAATTTCATGCATTCCTTGTTGAGCGGAGTTGACTTGTACTTGAATAACAAACTGGTCAGTAGCAGCATGGATACTTACCCTTATCGAGCGTACCTGGAAAATCTCTTGACGTACGCAATAGACGCCAAGAACACTCATCTCAATGCTTGTGTGGTATGGGAAGCTGACGATGCAGACAAGTTTGACGAAACCGATATTGATGCAAAGAAAGACCACAATGTGGGATTTGTAGAACGAAGAGGCAAAATCATGAATGGACAGAGTTTAGAACTGATGGATCGTTTGCATTTGGACATGTGGTTGCAAGAAAAGTATCTGCTGAGCGGGGTGAATGTTCGCCTGAGACTGAATCGTAGCAGAGCCGCTTTTCATTTACTGGCTGCTAGTGACAATTACAAAACCATCATCCAAGAAGCCAGACTCTACATACGTCGAGTGGAAGTGTTACCTAAAGTTGGAAACGACATTAGTCAGACGTTGAGCAGAACGACCGCCAAGTATCCCATACGTCGCGTGGAAGTGAAAACCTTCACCATTCCTGCTGGACAGCGATCCATGGTCGAAGATCATCTGTTCCAAGGGCAGTTACCCAAACGTTTAATCCTTGGTATGGTCGAGAATAGAGCCTTCAACGGAGTCCACGATCAAAATCCTTTTGAGTTTAAACATTACAAAGTGTCCAAGATCGAAGTCAGTCGCGATGGCAAAATCTTGTGTACCCGACCTTTCGAACCTGACTTTGAGAAGAAGAATTACTTGAGGTCGTACTTGTCCCTGAACGAAGCCACGGGACAGTTAGGAACCAACACCAGTCACGGCATTACGTACGAGGATTATGCAGGAGGCTATGCTTTGTGGGTTTTTCATTTCACTCCAGACCAAGGCAGCGACGAGGGACATTTCCACCCTATAAAATCCGGTCAGATTCGTGTGGAACTTCAGTTTGCAGAAGCTCTAACTGAAACGGTGAACGTCGTCCTGTATGCAGAATTTGACAATACCCTAGAAATCAACAGTTTAAGAAAAGTCATTCTAGATTATTAGAAGCCATGGAAGACTGTTATCCCTCTTTACCTACTGGAGAAACTTTGAAGATGGAATGTGAGGAGACTGTGGAAGAAGAAGAAGAAGAAACATCCCAAGACGAAGAAGTGATCATGATGAAGTCAAGATGGCCAGAACAAGAAACCCATTTAGTCTCCTGTTTTGCTACATTCCTGACAGATGTAATGAAAGAATTGATCAAGGAAGAGTGCTATGGATGTCACAACGATCATCCCAGTCAAATTCAACACGACAAATGTCTGATGTTGAGCCAAGAAGAAAAATTGGTTGAATATCTGGACAAAGCTTGGGGTGTCATCGAGATAGAATTCGTGTTGAACGAGTGGTATAAAGGCTTGGATAAACATTCTTCTCCTTCATTAACGTCTCTGGAGCGCCGTCGCATCGAATCTCTCTTTGACCAGAATAAAAAGTCGAGCTAAACGCCTTTCACTTGTCAGACATTTTCAAGCAAAAGGTCAGGATCGAATTGATGACTTATCATTACCTGTGAAGAAAAAAACCCACACAAATCAATTTATACCTGGGAACTTTATTATCTTTTGAACCACAGTTCGTATACGGCTTCTTGGAATCCTGTCGTCTGTGCTAAAGATGAACTCCCTCATCGCAAACCTCAAGACCATCTAGCTTATGTGATCAAGAACCCACTGGGTAGCCGTCTACTTTCCTCAAGAAGGATGTGTGGAATATTTCGATTCGTATGGATTGCCTCCTTTGGAAGACGATATCATTGACTTTATGAGAAGAAATGCTCAGACCACCCGATTCAATAATGTGAAATTACAAGGCACATATTCCTTGGTGTGTGGACAGTACTGTTTGTATTTTCTGCATCATCGCAGCCTGGGCTATTCCTTAGAACATTTAGTGACTCAATTTGATCCTCGTTCTTCTTCTAGAAACGATGTGAAAGTAGATCGATGGTTCTGTGACCATTATACTGGTCTTTTGTCTCAAACTAGAAAACGTAGTGTCCATCAATGGCCTAATGACTTCCAACAGTTGAAATCACAATTTCATTCGCAACGTTGTCAACCTTGTCCAAAATAATGAGTGAATTGAAAAAAATGTTAGGTATTTGAAAAAAATGTTTGATGTTATATTGTTGGATTATTGTTAAAAATGTTAGAGTTGTTGGTTAGTGTTAAGTGATTTTGAATAAAAAAATGTTGTGTTTTGAAAAAAATTCCTTTGTGGTTTGTTTGGCTATAGGAATTTTGATTCATGCTCTTTGACTTCTTACTATCCCTCTCAGGACACTCATTGAACGTTCCGGCTCGAAAACCGTGGAGGGATGTTTTCCTTCACGTCCGCGCGTTGACTTTAAGAACCGAGGCAGCCTACAGTCTAACCATCCATTGTCGACTCATCCTCCTACGAAGATGTGCTCCAAACTAGCTAAGCTCAACGAAGCCTACGTGAATTTGCATAGGGTCAGACACAGTCTGATACCGAAGCCAGAAGAGATAGAGAATGTGAGAATGTTAAAAGTCACTGAAGACCTGATAGAAGAGCTCTTCAGAGAAGAAGTGAACAGGGAGAAAGAAGAATGGACAGAGAAGTACAGACTTCAGAGACAGCAGCAACAGCAACAACAACAACAGCAGCAGCAGCAGCAGCAGCAGCAACCTGAACCTGACAGAGGCTTTGTCGATTGTCGTATCGACACCAAAGAGTTCTTCTTCTCTTTCCGAAGAAGCAGACCTATCGTCAGAAAGTCTATTCTCAGAATAAAAAAAACAGCCCTTTTCAGGGCTACCCAATACTCTAGAAAAGAAATAACAATCCATTTGCCAATGTGTGTAGGTAGAGTAGTGTGAATATAAACACTGACTCTTTTGTGGTGCAAGTGTATGTGTTTGTCTGGATAGTAGATCATGATCATATTATTTTTGCTGTTTGACGTGGGTGGAGAGTAGATTTGAGGTTTGATTAAATTTCTTTGCGTATGTGAATAGTATATTGAAGTGATTAATGAAATTTTTTAAATTAGTAATGAGTAGTATAAAAAAGTGAGTGAGTGTTTCTTTTAGGTCCGCGCGTTGTTTGGTCATGATCTAGGTAATATGAATTTTGTTATAGGGGATGTTTTCCATCACGTCCGCGCTTTCACTATAAATTAAAAATCACTCGGCAGTCTAGCTACCCTTGTTGATTGATCAACAATAAAAATGAGTAGCAGACTTGAAAAACTTTTTGAACTCCAGATGCACCTGGAATATGCCAGATGCCTCCTGAACGAGCTGGCTGCGGAGGCCCTTGTGGAAGAAGCCAGGATAGAACAGGAGGAGGAAGAGAGAAAAATGAAAGAAGAGGAGGAAAGAAAGAGAGAGATCAGGTGAAACCCTATGATGAACCCTGTGTGCAAGGTGACACCTGAGGCAAGGATATCTCCCCAACCTGTAGCTGCACCACATTTACAACAGGAGGTAAGGATGCCGATTCATCCTAGAATAAGAAATAGAAGAAGAGAAAGGGAAGTCTTCACTATTCCAGAGACAGAAGATTGGAATAGTGAAGCCACTCAACCCGCCTCTGCGCTTACATCAACAAGGGTGAATTGGCAAGGAGACTGGAGTCGAAGATATGTGTGTGTGGTGCCAGACCAGGAAGGTGCCAGCATTAGATAGGTGCATCTGGAGTTAAAAAAACAGCCCTTTTCAGGGCTACCCCAATCTCTAGAAAAGATATAGTAATCGATTTGCCAATGTGTGTATGTAGAGTAGTGTGAATATAAACACTGACTCTTTATTTTTTTCCTAGTGTGAGGAAATGTGTTTGTGTTTGTGTTTGTGTGTTTGTGTTTGTAAGCGCTCATGTAGGTTTGTGTGAATAGTAGATTATGGGTTTGTTTATTGTTACTTAGCGTATGTGGAGAGTATAGTTTGGGTTTTGTAACCGCTCACGTACGATTGTGTGGATAGTAGATTATGGATTTGGTTTTAATGATTTGCGTGTGTAAATAGTAGATTTGGGGTTTGTTTATTGCTGTTTCACGTAAGTGGATAGTAGATCATATGAAATGAGAAAAGTAGGGGATGTTTTCCTTCACGTCCGCGCGTTTTAAGTGATAGTCTAAGTAAGATCAATTTTGTTTTATGGGGATGTTTTCCATCACGTCCGGCTTTCACTATAAGAACCCACAGTATTCGTCGTTCAAACCATTCTACAGAGAATAAAAAAGAAGATGGCTTCAAACCAACTTGATAAAATGAAAACATTGCAAAACGTCTTGGACAATTTGGGCATGATGGAGCAAATGTTAGTGAGACTAAACGAGGATCACTATTCTTATAGTCCCCATCGAGTGAAGATGGAGATCAACAGTTTAAGAAAAGTAAAGGACATGATCAGTGCTCTGATGAAAGAAATAAAGGAGGAGAAGGAGGATGAAGAGGAAAAGATAAGGATGAGATAATGGAACGAAAAAATTGAAAAAGAAGAAGAAAATGAGAAGAGGAAGAAAGAAGAGGAGGAAAAGCCAAAAGAAGAGAAAAAGGAGGAAGAAAAGAAAGAAAAGAGAAAAAGTGTAGGACAGAAAATAAGAAGTTGGTGGAGAAATAGAAGAAATGAGAAGAAGAAACCCAAAGGCCTTTTTCAGGGCCACCCACATCTCTCGAAAAGAGATTGACTTTCCATTGCCTACCCTTTTTTATTTTTTTATTTTATTTTTATTTTATTTTTATTTTATTTTTTATTTTATTTTTTAAAAACAAAAAATATAGACCCTCCCTGTTTCAATTTTCGCCTGTTCCCTTTCCATAGACCCCTTATTAAAATACGGCCCCGACCCTGTTCCATTTTCAATTCCCCTTGAGGCTAGAGTTGCCCATGATTTTTTTCCCATGTTCAATTTCCCTTGAGGCTAGGTTTGCCCATGATTTTTTCCCATGTTCAATTTCCCTTGAGGCTAGGTTTGCCCATGATTTTTTCCCATGTTAAATTTCCATTGAGGTTAGGTTTGCCCAAGGGGGGTCTGTAATGCTAATTCCCATTGAGGCTAGGGTGCCCCTATTCACAACTTACATGTATAGCCAATTGAACTCGATACAGCTAACAGAAGCCATGATTAATAAGATTGAAAAGAAAATACTGAGCTTTATTTGGGATAACAAAATCCACCATTTAAAGAAACACCATATATGCAAACCTAAGGACAAAGGAGGATTAGCCCTACCCAACTTAAGTATAACACAAAAATCTAACATTTTGAATAGATTTAAATATATCAATAACCCTCCCCAATTACCATGGGAAGCTATTTACATATACTTATATGGATACCTATGTCGTTTTAACAATACAATATATCAAAATAACTTATTAACTAAACTATTAAAACCACCTGGGACTTGTAAAAGAATAAGTGATTTATTATATAAATATAGAGATAACAAAGATATATGGGATAAAAACAAGAAGACATACAATATACTAAATTAGATAGCAAGCCAAGATAAACACACACCAGAATTCAAGTATCCGAACTTAAACTGGCCGATAATATGGAAAAAACTATAAGAAGATAAAATCACCAACTGTCCAAGGTAGACTATATTTTATATCTGCATGGAAGCTGGATGAACGGTGAGGCGGCTTTTAACAGACATATAATCAACACAATACCAAGATAAAGATTATGTGAAAAAAATATTGATTAAAAAATAAGTTTAATATTAAGATGCACAAAGAAAGATACGGAGAGACAAATTATTAAAAACCAAATCATAAATAAATATGGAACTATTAATGCCATGCAACTATTGTTTACAAATAATATCGAGGAAAAGAGTTTACAACGACATAATATGGTATATCAACTCCATTATGAAAACAAGAAGGGAAGATTTTGAATAATACATGCTAAATTCTAAAATATAATTCAAAATTAAATACACTAAAACTCTTATAAAATTTTTTTCAAAGGTACCGTAAGGTGACAGAACTTATTCTGGGAAAGAGAGGTCTTTGTAAGACTACACTATCTCTGACAACAACTACACATACAGTGCACTCATAAAGCACACAAATGCTACATACACCGCTTTTTACACACTTTTTACTCACACACAAAAATAATAATTAAAAAGAATAAATAAATCAATATGTACGACTCTTCTATAACCCACTACTTACCCACACTAAGATGCTTCCATACACTATTAAATAAAAACAATTAAGAACAACTTGAAAAGATTTGAGTTAGTAAGCCAGTCCGAACACAAACACAAGAATAAAAGCAACTAAACAATATAGCACCATAAATATAGCACACACCGGACTATACCGATCCACTGCCGAAGGATCACTCACGTAAACAACTCCAAAACCATCCAGGGCAATGGAGTTTTGAAACACTAGAATAGGACGGTGTTGCAAACCCTATCAAAATTTTATCCAAACGAAAAGTCTAACATAAAATATACATACAACACACTTATTTAAAATAAAAAAATAAACATACATAAAATCCTTTAGTCCATTGCGAACCCTCCCCGACGCGTGATTCCTATCATCAAGTTCATACGACGTCAAGACAATCAGTGGCGACGCGTTCCAGTATAAAAGAGTCCTGAGACAAAGCATGGATATGAGTTTTTTTGTGCTCCTGAAGACCCAAATATTTTACCCCCAGAAAACATCCCTCTTCTTAACCCAAAGGAAAGACAAGGAAAGGACTGCCTCCTTGTTTAGTCAAACATGGGGACATGTTGTCTATCCTGTCCAAAGCTTATCCCCCCATGCGGAAAAAAACTAATTCAAACTGCCTACAAAGACGTCATCGATACCGTGTGCGAATGTTGCTTGATCGCCTTGAAAGGCACTATACCTTTGTCTAAACACCAGAAACAATGCTTAGGCAAACATTGTTACGTTCCTCGCCAAACGATTCAAAAGAAAATACCAATTCTTCAAAAGAAGAAGATGTTGGTCCAACGCGGAGGAATTTTGCTTCTATTGTTAAGACCTTTGCTGAAAGGAGTATTGTGAACCATATTGGGAGGACTCGTGGGAGCAAGATAAAAAGGACCTCTGAAAAGTCTCCGTTTAAGTCAAATGCAACGATGGTTACAAGAACAAACTACCTACACTTTAGACAAACCCATTCGACAAACGTTTTCCAGACGTCCCACCCAAGTAGAGGGCATCGATCATCAATGGCAAGCCGATTAAGCCGATGTCTCTCTTTTGGCCAGCCAGAATCGTGGCTACAAATATTTGTTTTGTGTCATAGACGTCTTTTCCGAATTTGTCTGGGTCGTACCATTGACTTCCGAATCGAGCAATGAATTAGTGCGATCCTTGCAACTGATGTTGAAACAAAGCGGTCGTCATCATCTTCGATGGCAAACTGATAAAGGCACCAAATTTCTGAACCATGCTTTCCGGAAAGAATTAAAGAAACGTGACATTCATTTTTTCACCACCTAGAATCCCGAAACCAAAGCAAGCATCGTGGAACGTTTTCAACGCACTTTGAAAGAACGCATGTGGAAATATTTTACACATCACCACACTCTGAAGTACATTGACCTCTTACCACACCTGGTTCAAGCGTACAACGAATCTTACCATCGAATCATTGGACGTGCCCCCCAAGAAGTGACTCCTGACAACGAAGTAATCGTTTCTGATCACTTGTTTGGTACGTCCCCGACGGTGACTGTCGCCAGGAAAGGTAGAGTGTTGGCCGTAGGAGATTGGTGCGCATTGGCAAAACCAAACGCACTTTCGACAAAGGTTACTTACCCAACTGGACCATCGAATTGTTTCATGTCACTGGACGAGTGCGTGGTCGTCGTCCTGCCGTCTATAAATTGGATGACATGAATGGGGAAGTGTTAAAAGGAACGTTTTACTTGCCCGAGTTACAACGTGTCAACAAAAATGAAGACGACGTGAACGATATCGAAAGCATTCTCGAAGGCAGAAGTATAAAGTGTGAAAAGGACGTGTCAAAGAAGTCAAAGTGCGTTGGAATGGGTATCCTCCCAGTTTTGATTCTTCGATCGACGCTTCGCAAGCCATCGAATATTAAAATAAGTGACTATAATGCCCTTCCATACAGCCTCAGCTACCGCTACCACTGCAGCGACCACTCCTTCACCCAGTTCTTCTCTGCAAGATCTACAAAAGCAACCATTGTGGGTGTGGTATGGAGAACGTGTGCCTAAAACGCAAATCGTCTTTTTCTGCCAAATCTGTGTGGTGTATTTTGTCATCGGTGCTGCCATTGCCAATTTGAGTTTGTAACAAGGAGACAAACAATTGTGGACCATTTTAATAAGCAGTTGCATCGATTATCTTCTTCCCAATCCTTCCCTGAAATACTCCTCGAACGGCAACAACGGGAATCTTGCGTCCAATGTTAGTCACCAATCCAACAACAACAATCACATTTTGGGCGGAGACTCTCCTCTGTCTTCTAGTGACCGCTCGGACAGCCACAGAACTCTGGAATTATGAACAATAACAACCAATTTTACTTAACCTTACCCAGTGACAGTTCCTAGGAGGTGTTTCCCATAACACTTTATGTTGTTACAGGGCCAAATTACCTCAGGTCATCCAATTAGATCACGAAGCCTACTGGGAAGTGGCTTTCACCCTACACAAATCAAAAACATCACTGAAAAACAAAACACTTTTCAGGTCGAAATCATGATTGCACAATTGCAGGAAGAAATAAATAAAATCGGGTTTTCAGGTGACATCACGTCGCCAAGCAATCCATCCTTCAGTATCTACGCGTTGAAAATTCCTTCAGGTTATTATTTAGTGGTGAACCTTTCGTGGGCACCTTGCGGACAGGTTCGACTTAGCCTTTGGCAAAGCCCTGAACAGAGCCAAAAGAAGTGTTAAGATTGAGTATCATAAAGTGGCTCGTCACCTCATGATCAAATTTCAGGATACCGACACATTGTCCGTCAGGTTTAATGGCAGTTTGTTTGAAATTTTGGATGGACATCCACAGATGGTAGCACAGAATTTTGGTCCCAAGATCAATATTAATATGGATTTTTCAGGACTTTTGGATCACCGGGATGATGAAACAACACAAGCTCCCTCTGCACTTCCAACAGTTATAGTCAATTGGGACAATGACTGGAACTGCCGATGTGTCTGTCGTGCCCGCCTAGAAGATGCAACCATTAAGCGGGTGTATCTGGAGTTAGAAGAAAAAACCCAGCCCTTCTCAGGGCTAACAAGATCTCGAGAAAAGAGAGACTGATCTATTGCCAATTTGTTTGAATGTGGAGTAGTGTGATTATAAACACTCACTCCTTTACTATTGTGATTGTGTGTGTGTGTGTATGAACTCACGTACGTTTGTGAGGATAATAGATTATTTGAGTTTGTAAGCGCTCGAATACGTTTGTTTGGATAGTATAGTGTGTGGTTCTTTTTCCCTTCAGTATGGATGGTATATTAGGGTTTGCTTTTGCTCCTTCCCGTGTGTGGATAGTATATTTGTATTTTGTTATGGCACCTTCCCTTGTGTGGATAGTATATTTGTGCTTTGTTATGACACATTCCCGTGTGTGGATATTATACTTTGGTTTTTGATAGTATAATAAGGGTTTGTTTTTTGCTCCTTCCCGTGTGTGAATAGTAATATTGTATTTTGTTTTGGCTTCTTCCCGTGTGTGGATAGTATATTAGTGTTTTGTTATGGCACATTCCCTTGTGTGGATAGTAGATTTGTGATTTGTTATGGCACATTCCCGTGTGTGAATAGAATATTTTGGTTACTGATAGTATAATAAGGGTTTATTTTTGCTCCTTCCCGTGTGTGGATAGTAGATAACTCGAGAAGCGAAAGTAAGGGATGTTTTCCTTCACGTCCGTGAATGACAAATATAAAGTCATAGCGTTCGTCATTCGCGCCATCCTACACAGAATTAAAGAAGATGAGCATAGAGTTGTTTAACGAGCTAAACGACTGCTGATATTAGATGATGGATGTAGTATATGTAGTGGAAAGGCTAGAGAAGGAGTTGAGGCATCCAGTTACCAAGGATTTTGTCAGAAGTCAAGTGACCAGTCTCATTCAACTTCCGTATGTGAGAGTGGGTAGCTTCAAGGAAGCTCTTGATCATGTAATGAAAGTAAGGTGTTTTTTGGAAGACATACTGCATTGGACAGAGTGGTCTTTTGTGAAGAAGGGGGATTGACCAGCTTAAGAAACCAGGGGAAATGATGAGAAAAGTGCCACAGAATAGGTGAAGAAGATTAAAGATACCTCGGCAAAGGAGAGAAAGGAAGAAGACATTCAGACCCATAGACCATCCTGACTTGATGCAAGTGAAGAAGAAGAAGAGGAATATTTGGGAAAATAAGGAGCTGGTGGAAGAAGTGGAGAAAATTTTAACTTCTACTTTTACCTTCTACATTTACTTTTCAAATTCATTTTCTACTTTTATTTTGCCATTTTTATTTTTCTACTTTTATTTTATATGCATCGTTCACCTACATACTTCTCTGACAGATATGAGGAAAAATAATACCTTTACGCAGAGTTGGATGGCAACGAAAAATCGCTAGCGCGTACAGCATTGGTTTAAATCGCATGTATAGAATTTGGGAGCATGCGAGCGACAATAAAAGATTTCCCATGAGTCTTGCTGGAACAATGGCGGGTAAAGATATCACTAACAGAATGGAAAAATTCAACTAAACAATTAGCGCCGCACGAGCCGAATATGCCAGTAAGAATGAAAATTACAATGAGTTATGCAAAACCACTAAAAACCTGAAATAATGGCGACTCAGAAAAGAACAGTATATATTAAGTTAGAAAAACAAATGTAAAAACCTTAAAGAAAAAGCATTAGCGCTAGAAAATGAACTCGACGATAAAACTGAAAAATTATCAGCACTTAATACAAAATTATCTGAGTTGAATCTCGCTTACGATAAAATAAAAAACAAACTCTCCGATAAAACTGAACAATGCATTGAAATATGCGAATCAATTAAAATATGGATCACGATTACCGCAAAGCGAAAAATAAACATGCATCAAGAGAAAAAAATGCACAATAAATCATTCGATGATGTTATAGAAAATCTAGAACCGAGTTAGATCTCCAGAATTTGATTTAAAGTAGTCGTCGTTGATCACATTCGTTGGTAAAATCATGCGATTACTAACCCCTCGCTGTTTCCAGCATTCTTTTGGGCAGTACATCGATTAGTGTTTTAATCGCACGAGCAAGTGGTTTAAATTTTTAAAGATCCTTATATATATATATATATATATATATATATATATATATATATATATATATATATATATATATATATATATATATATATATATATATATATATATATATATATATATATATATATATATATACATAAGCGATTCCTTCATCGCACCATTGAGGGTTTTAATTATACGATATTCATTTGAAAAATGGGATCAATTATTTCATATGGTGTTTTCTCGTTATATTGGCGCCTGTCGGGTTCAATATGTTTTTTAGATCGCAGTCCGTTGACTTCACTTATTATACCATCCATATCTGTGCTGTTCATTATACTTAATCATTTCTTTCATAGAATGATATCCACGCGGTGTGTTTGCGTGAATATGTTGAAAGATACATACCATCAGCGACGCGTTTACCGACATTCTTGATTATCAAAATATTTTGCTGAAAGATGCATCAAATGGAATTTAATTTTGGTTGCGCCAATAACTGTAGTAACCGGTCTGTTTTTTCTGGATCCACCTGCGTTACCATATTTTAGATTTTTACTTTGAGTAACATCTCTCAGATTAGTTATGTGATTTCCTAACTTATTTGAATTAATATGACCAAAGACAATAATTTTATTGGTTAACCCATTAAAACGCTCGTAGACAAATCGATGAGAGAGATATATTTTATTCTCAACACCGAATTCATGCTAACCTATATTAATAATACAGCCAATTTTATTCTTAATTTACAATGCCTAACAGTTCATCGCGAGATGCTTCGTAATTACTGAATATGGGATGTTTCACGAATTCTTTTCCTCCATAATATAAAAGCCAAATATTTAATTGGAAAATCCATTTACATAGTCGCTAGCAGTCATATCAGGACCGTATTTGCTTTTGCAATATCGTGATAGTTCTCGGTATCTTTTACCTCCCCATTTTCCACATAATTGTTTTTTTCCTCGCACTCCATGCTGGCAACGAATACATGGAATTGGTCCTGCGCTTCCGCGTCTTATGTATTGTCCATGAGATGCGTAAAATTCGCCTTCGCAATTACGGTTACAATAATCGGTAGATCCAATCAGCAGCCAGCTGCATTTATTTTGTGCGATCATTATATCAATGAAAAATGTTTAATTAGACATAAACTTTTGCTTAAGTAATACACGAATAAATTTTCTTTTGTGCCCGAGAGAGATTTTTTAAAATAAATTTGATCTTGATCGATTAGATCCATATCGAAAAAGAAGAATTCTACGTAAATACATTGATTTGATAAGATCTATCAACGACGCTAACAAATATTTTTTATAGAAACGGGGGTATGACTCATACGTGGTCGACGTTTAAAATCACCGAAGATAAAGTCGTCGATGCGACAATGAGCGATGACCGATCGAAAAAGATTATTAGGTATCTTGACGATAGAAATTATCTTCTTTAAATAAATTTATTAAGCGCGACGATATCTGGATCACTGTGGATGAATTTTTTTATTTTTTTTTTTGCTGTGTTAAATAGAAATTCCAAGCCAGGAATGTTGACATGAATTGATAGATTGTTTTATGACCGGGCGTATCCTGTAACTGTTGTCATTTATGCGATATTTCCGATGAATGACAATCCTAACGTTAATGATCTTGGACCGATGAGATTTTAAAAATTAAATTGTGAGACCGAACGAATAACAGAACATGTTACAAATTGGATACGTGGAAATAAATTAACAGATTAGCGACGTGAAAAAATAAACAAGTGGGCAGAATCAGCTAAAGATACCGGGCCACAATCGACAACGTAGAATAACTAAGTAAAAAATTAGATTTTCGAATAACAGTAAGAAAAATATATGGAGAGATTTGATATGAATCAAAACGTAAATAGAGGGAAACTCCGACCAAATATTGTTAAACAAAATACACATGCATGGACATCCGCGGTAACAGTATTAATGCGGAATAGAATTGTTAGATTTTACCGCGAAAATATATTCGATGTAATCGCTGAAATAAGTGAGAATGATCATGTACCTGTATGGTAGTTTCAAAGATCTGAAAATAGGGATCCAATATGACCTGATGGAAGTATATATATCGAAGAAAAAAGTGAGTTTAATCAGTTTGTAAGACCTAACGGTAAAATATATCGTGGAGAATCTCTACATAAAAAAAAACTTGCGCGACGATATTCTGACAATGTCGAAGAAATACTAAGCAACTCTTTTACAGTTCCATTAGTTGCATCTCATTTCGCTAGAGAGAGAAATTCGTGGAAACCTACTCGTTTTCACAACGATACAATTTTGACTTTTGTCGAGTACGGACACGGCGGATTATGGAATACCTTTAAGATCACAACGATGTTATCTCGACTGATATGGTTGCATGTTATCCGGGGAAGTTTCTTGGCAACGGAGAATGTTCTGGGTATTTTAAGCGATTTGGACATCCAACAAACAATATGACAAGAGTTGCTATAAACAGGCCTTTAGATCTTGATTTAACTGGATTTGCTTGTATTTAATCATTCGAACTCGCTGAGAATCTTCAACTGATTTCTTATGTTTGGTTTGGCAGGCACTTTTCAAAAAAATGGGCACTAAGAGTATTGTTAGGGTAATGCTCGGTGTAAAAGTACTGTAATCGTTATTTTTCAGTGAAGCAATTATATCATATCGTTCTCAGAAAGAAATTTGGTTACCGCCACAAAAGGAATATTCTGAAGAAATTCTGGATATTACTGACTTTGAAAATAAAACAGCAAAAGATCTTGGTAGAAAAATAATTGGTAAATTTACTCAGGGAGGAAGGTATGATCATAAACAACTTTGTACAAGATTGATTATGGATGATGCTGAACTAGATTTTATAATTACGGATACACCTCGCAGAAATATATTTGTGGAACAAAAACCAGTTTTCTTGCGCGGGACTAAATGTGACACATTTGTGAGTTACTTTGATGGCGAATCACTGCAATATACTCATTAAAGATCTTCGATGCTAGCTTATGCTTCGATAAATTTGTTATCGATGATAAATAGATTTCATGATTGTGCATTCAGAATGGCTACGGATTCATTGTATTTCAGTCCAAAAAAAAAAGAAATTGTTAGATCAGCTTAAAGATTATGCGTCGTGGGGTGAGTGGAGAATAAAGCGAAGAGAAATACACGGTTATCCTGAATCAGCTGATGTTGCAATTAAAGCTATTTATCGTAAAAATAATCAATCAGGATTTTCTTCATCACTATCGGTACATGATTCTGTTTCAAGACAAAGAGTAGTTTATCTTAACGATCCTGGTGGTTATGATAAAACAACTCGAATTATTAAATTAGGTAGTAGTTGTTCAGGTACGATTGTGATAACACCTACACATCGACTTGCAAGAGAAATGAGATTAAAAAAATGTAAAATCATTTACTTATCATAACATTTTTAGATGGCACGGAGATACATGGACTTCAGAACGAATGGGCGAAAAATATATACCTAAAATAATTATTTGGGATGAAATATCACAGTGTCGCTAAAAGTATTAAAATATTTCTTTATTGGCTATTAACAAAAAATACCGCTGTGATTATGTGTGGTGATCATGGTCAACCATCACCGTTTGTTTGGGATTGTCCACATAAATTGCTAAAGAATTTTGCTGATTTCTACGAGTAAATAGTTGAAGACCATAGATCGCTTGATGTAATTTTTAAAAACCTTAAAAAGTTAATAAGATTAAAACCAAATGAGACTCAATATTGAGATATTACGTAGGTATTTCAGAAATCAAAACGGACGTTTTATCGGGATACGTGGAAACCAAATGATCTGGTGGTAGTTGCAAGTAGAAAGATAGAGATACACTTCAACAACAATTATTTGAGTTACATAAGAACAAAATTTTAGAATTATTTGTACCGTTGTGTTATAGACCAGTAGATACACGACAACAAAATATCGACGTCGAAATTCCAAGTTCGACAGAAAAACAAAATCTTGTATTAAATGATATAGTTTTAGTTCCTATCAGTGTAGTTCAAGATGCATTAACGATGAAAACATCTCTGTGGAAATTAGTATATGCTACAACTATTCACTAATCTCAAGGATTAACTATTTCTGATACTCTAGTTTGGATCGTTGATAACAGTATTGAATGGTCAAATTTAGTTTATCTTGCACTCTCTCGAGTTAGACGAATATCTCAGCTAAAGAGAACCTTGACTTTGTGAAAACAACGATAATTCAGAAAACAACGATGAAGTTGATGATATAATAAAAAATAAATTAATAAATTAAAAAAGCATAACTAACAACTAAACTTTGATCCCGGTGCTGATTTTATTACGACGTTAAAACAACGAGAAAATAATCATTGTGCTGAATGTAATTTTTTGATTTTGTGGCGGTACTCAAGTAATAATGCACCAAGAAATTCTTTGCCAGGATCAACCTCTAATAGTTGTGGCCATCGTAAGGGTCCTCGTTGATAAACTCGTTCAAACGCAGATGCAACTTGAGTTGCTGTTTTAGTTGATAACGGCTCTGCTTCTTTATATCTACTTGCAATGTTAACAACAGTTAACGCATATTTATGTTTGACGTCTACGTGTTATAATAGTATTGTGCAGTAAAATAATATATCCGTCTGATGAACTTCATTTGGGACACTGACATCAAAATGTACATACTGAATTCTTTTTGGTGGTTGTAGTTAATTTGCCCTATTGCCTGTCGTGCAAAGCAATTTGCAGCAGCAAAGCCCGTAGTATTTGCTGAACCACAGAGTTTATCAATTGCAGATTTACCTTTCCAATATCCTTATGGGCTATAATAAATTGATTCCATTATTTTTATAATAAGATGAATAATTACCGACTCGGGATATTCCATTTTCTAATTATAATTTACGTTTCATTGCAGATTTTATTAAAAGTAATTTAATGATTCTCGAAGAGATTTTTTTATATAGAATTTAATGCATGAATCAACTTTACATCTGCAATATGTTGTTGCTGAAGATTTTTACTTTTATAAGCTACATCATGAGCATGACATGCTTGATCGATTGCATTTATCGGATACTCAACGGGTTTTGGCTGATTTTGGTCATCAAGCCTGAAATCAGGTCTGGTTCCGTGGCTGCAGTAATTATGTCCAGGGATGTGTTTTTCTCCTGGGTATTTCGCCCATGGTGCACCTGGCAATTTTGCTAGCGAAGCAGCGATATCACAACCTATCTGATTATTAGAAATAAATTTGTACTTGTGCGCGCCACACTTCGCACACTTGCCTGTGAATGCGTGTTTGCTATTTTTTGTCACCGTTGTTGTTAAATCGCTAGTGCGCGTAAACGCTCTGCATTTTACACAATATAAATCCATATAATTTTTATATGAGTGTAACTGATTTCTCAGCGACACGAACGCAGAAACCAGTTAAACATGATCGTGAATCACCAAACTCTATTAGAATGATACTAATTGGTCTGCCAGGATCAGGTAAAACACAATTGCTGCTTAATTTAATAATGAGATGGTTAAAATGGCATAAGATGTATTTAGCTGATCCATCAGTTGATGATCAGCGATGCTACGAAGTACTTAAACATTTTAATGAAAACGCAAAGTCGCTAGACGAGGACGACAATGATATTAATGTTTGATAGTGTCAAATTGGCCGCTATCGCTTAACCGGCTTCAAGCAGCTGTTCAGTTTTTTGTGCCGTTTTCATGATATATGTGCTTCTTGCCTGTATTCGTCTACATTATTGTGTTCATCATTCACTGGCTGTTCAATTTGTATGTGTTTCTTCATCTCTTTGTCTTGTAAACGAGAACAATTAGACTATTTCTCAGATGTCTTGTTCCACTGCTACAAATTTATTGTTGTTGAACAAACTGCCATCACGTGATACTCATCAGTCAACCCGTTTATGCTACAATGGACCCTCATTAATTGCTTTAAATGATCACTCCTTGGCTCTCCACACTACATTGTTCTCTAGACTAAACCAACTGGGACTACATTCATCATTACTTAAATGTAAACAGAAGCGAAAAAAGAAACGTTGGTTCAAAGCTGGCCGGCTTAGAATAGGAAGAATAATTCCATTTATCTCCCATATGCCCTTTCCGGCTCAACAATTTAAAATTTCGACCGTTAATTTCGATAACCTAATTCAAATCCCTATTATATCGTCAAACTTTGTGTCAAGTATCCAAGAGATACCTCTGCGTATTGCATTAATCAATGTCCAATCATTAGGACCACTGGAAAAGCACACAGAAATATTTAATTTTATCAACGACCAGAATATCTACGTCTTTTTCCTGACAGAAACATGGCTAATAACATCAGGCAATGAGCCCAAGTACACGGATCTAACACCCACTGGTTACTCCATCAAGTCGTTCCCCGCCACTCTCGCCGAGGTGGAAATGTTGTCATCACAAAGAACTCCATGATCAAACGTCTTAATCACACCACAACTGTCAATTTCTACCACACATCGTTTGAACTAGTCCAAGTCACTCACATTGGAACAAAGGTCAGTCCATTTTGTCTGCCTATACCGCTCTCTTCCTAGTAGAAAATAAACAATCTGACTGAATACCTCTTTTTGGAGCAGATTCAGAATCTCCTGGAGTATAAAAATTCGATAGGTGGCAACCTTATTATTCTTCGAGATTTCAACTTTCACTTTGACTGTCCCGGAAACTCAAACACATCAAAACTCCTAGATTCCATTAATGTTTTCAACCTCAAACAGTCAGTTAACCAACCCACCCATAAACATGGTAACAGTTTAGACTGGATTCTTCATAGACCTGATGATAACATTCTACGGTCCTCTCTGGTATCCGATGAACTTGCATCAGATCACCTCTTCATTATATGCCATCTTGACGTATCAGTCCCTAACATTCCACTTTTATCTGCTTCTAAGAGAAACCTCTGTATGATAAATAGAACCAAACTAATGCATGACATCAAAGCAAACCTACCAACTTGCTTACCTCCTACAGCAGAACAACTCGATAACTGCCTGCGTTCATTGCTCGACAAACATACCCCAGCTACCAAGTGCAGAGTATCAATTCAAAAGTGTTCTCCATGGTATTGCAGTGTTAGTGAACAGCTTCGCACTGCTGAAAGAGACCGCCATAAGGCTGAGAGGCTTTGGCATTCAACCAGACTCACTATTCATACGCAAATCTATGAAGCCGCTAAGAAGAATGTCACAAACATAGTCCATGCACCGAAATCAGCCCACTAAAGTACTAAGATCATGGAAAGTTTCAGCTGCAAATAGCTCCTCCAGATTACTAACAACCTAATGTCAGGGAACAAATTTACACCGCTTCCAACTACCTTCTCTCTAGTCGACCTTCCGGACCTGTTTGCAAATTTCTTCCCTGACAATGTACAAACCATTAGAGATAAGCTTGACAACACAATTTCATTTGACTCGTCGTCACCATACAGTTGGGATACAGAATTTCAGCGGCAACCATTAGCAGCATTTGAACCTGTCTCTATAGGTTTCGTACGTACCTGTCTCTATAGATTTCGTACGTACAATCCTGATGAAGAGTGCACCAACCAAAGTCATGTGAACTTGATCCAATTCCAACATCACTGCTGACTGAGTCCTTAGATCCAGTATTTCCTTCACTAACTGATGTTATTAATACCTCTCTCTCATCCGGGGAATTCCCATCATTTTTCAAAACTGCCATTGTAAAGCCTCTGCTGAAGAAACCAACACTTGACCATAACGATTTATAGAACTACCGCCCAGCTTCTAATTTCCCATTCATAAAAAAACTCTTAGAAAAGGTTGTTCTATTCCAGCTTGTAACTCATCGGAATTCAAACAGTCTTTTTAGCAATGTACAATCTGCATATCGCCCTTGCCACAGTACTGAAACTACTCTTCTAAAAGTAGTTAATGACATTCTCTCTGCGTTGGATAGCGCAAAGATTACAGTCCTCACCCTCCTTGATTTGTCCGCAACATTTGACACAACAGACCATGCTATCTTACTTCACCGTCTCCAGCATGTATTTGGCATTCATGATACAGCCTTACTGAGGTTCAAGTCCTACTTGGTCAACAGGACACAAATTGTGTCTGAAAATGGAATACAATCCAGCCCAGTTAATCTATGTTGTGGTATTCTACAAGGGCCTGTTCTTGTTGGCCACACTAAACCAATGGTGTCTTCATTAGTACTTTCAAGACTGGACTACTATAACTCAATTCTGTCTGGTTCATCTCAATATCTACTCCAGAAACTTCAAAAAGTTCAAAACACAGCTGCTCGGATCATACTTAGAGTACCACGATCAGAGCACACCTCCCCGCTGCTCTGTACCCTATAGTGGCTAACCATTCGATCCAGAATCAAACACAAAATTTCTTCTCTGTACTACGTTTCACTGACAGACTCAAGTCCAACATACCTATCAGACCTCACCCATGTGTATACACCAGCAAGATACTTACGGTCGTCCTCTGACAATCGTATACGCATGATTCCCACTATGAAAACGAAGTCATATGGACAACGTTCTTTTGCATACCAGGGCCCAGCAACGTGGAATCAATTGCCCACTGAACTTAGACACAAAGACACTGTGATCCCACTCAAGAGTGCACTTAAAACTCACTTATTTCGACTGCAAGAACGAACTTAAAGACCTAATAATGTTTCCTACCTTAAATATTTTCATCATGTTTTTATGTTTTCTAATTTCACGGTGTTTGTTTTTTGTAATCATATCATTATATATGTTTCTTATGTTACAGGTATTGTCTAATGTTGTAAAGCGCTCAGAGCTCATAAAGATTAGGCGCTATACAAAGTCCTCATTATTATTGTTATTATTATTGTTATTATTATTGTTATTATTATTATTATTATTATTATTATTATTATTATTATTATTATTATTATTATTAATTTTATCACCGATATTGATGAAGCACCATCTGTTCATGATCTTGGTGGATTTTTTAATAATTTGGTAGTATACAATGACGTAATGCTGGATACACAGTCAAATCCAGCTAGAATATTTTCCAGAGGAAGACAAAAATACTGATGTGATTTATGTTACTCAACGATATGCACTAATATGAAAAGTGATAAGAGACAACTGTAATATTTTAGCTGTGTTTAATTTAGTTGATTCACATGCTCTACGGAATATTCACCAGACTTGTTGTAGCGACGACATGGATATAATTAAATTAAAAAATTTCTTTGGCCGGGCACAGTCAACCCCACACGGATTCATCACGATAAATTTACATGATCACCGATCACGATATCGAATTGGTCTCGATATGATATTCTGAGCAGCAGCACCAAAGTTCTGCACTTAATGCCGTGCCCTGATGAGGATTTTAGACAATTTTTCCCTGGTTTTTATCGCGTTTGCGAGTGTATTTTTATTATAATACATTTTAATGGTTTATTTGACGATTGGAGGGCTCTACAAAGTACAAAGAGCTCCGGTAGAACTTTGGTGCTGCTCGTCAAGCAAACAACGAGATACGTGTATATTCTAAATCCTCATATCTACGACGCATTAGTGCGTGGGTCACCATTGGTCAATATTGGGGAAGTTATCAGTTTTAATTTTCATAAATTATGCTACATTTAAAATGCATTACTGATGAGCTCCCGCATATCATCAAAATATGATTCGATCTCTATGTACTGAACTTGAAATATATTACACTCCACCAGCCAACGTTATGCGGCCTCCAAAAGCGTGCAACGGCATTATGCAATTATTCGTTTCTTACCCTGAATCGAAAAAAAGATGTCACTCTTTGTGAGCATCAAGCTGGTGCCTGCAGGGGAGGATCCAGAAATATCATTGAGGAGGAGCGTAAATAAGTAGGCAAAGGGTTCATGGGACGGAACGTCAAGTGAGGGTCCAGTGGGTACTGTACTTTGAAGCTCCAGTATCTTTCAGTCGCTATTTGGGGGCAGTGGAGGATTATATGTTTTTAGAATCCACACTTTGCCCACATAGATGACACGGACGGATAAGATGGATGATATGTCTATTAAAGGCCTCCTCTCCGGTCATCCAGACGTCATGCAAGTATGAAAACATCATTGTTTGGTTGGAGGGTGATTTAATTCCCTACCATTTCTTTCAGATTGGTATCCAGTTGAGCGTTGTTGTTTTTTTTTTTGTTTTTTTTTTTTTTTTTTTTTTTACCTCTACAGGTATACAAGCGTTTTTCAGCATGTTTTAAGTAATCTTTATGATTTTGATAAATTTTTCACAATTCTTTATTTTCTCAATATTTATATAAAATATCGCTCACACGTTTACATTTCCGTGGAGCTTTCAAACATTTGGTTAGTTTATTATTTTTGTAGATAAAATCGAATTGTTTGCATAAATATCCATAGAGGTACACGTATATTGCCTCCCATGGATATTGAAATGTTTATTTAAGGCTTTTTAATCTATTGATTACATACGGTATTGGTTTGTTACATAAATGTGGTAGTCTGAATACACCTTCACTTTTGGGTTTGTATAGTAGTTTTTTGGAAGATTTTATTCTATATAAAAGGATAATTCTATCTTCCAAAGTGTGCAACATTATTTTAGTCATATCCACCGTTTTAGTCATGTAGTTGATTTGACTGTATATATATGTCTTAGCGAACTGTGTACGTTGCATTAAATTTAATGGGACGTACAACAACGTTTCTATGTGTTCATCCACTTTATTTAAAATATATTTAAAGTTAAGGTCTATTGAGTCTTTTCCGTAAAAGATTCCTGGTGCCTTAACTTGTTCTTTGATTAGATGTGGAGGCAATCCATGGTGATTACCCCTCCAGGTCCCAATCAATATCTCAGTTTTATTGTGGTTTATGTCAGAGTCCGAGGCTCTACCAAAATTAAAATATTCCTTTTGCAAATGGTGAAATGAATATTCATTTCGCATAAAATTTGAACAATCATCCACATGGAGAAGAGTTTTTAATTCCCTCTCCATGTTGGGAATCTTAATTCCTTCAATGTTTTCATTTATTAAAATATTTTTGTTTAGCGCTTCAAACGCTATTACGTATAGGAGCATGGACATGGGACACCACTGCCTCACCGATCTTTCTACAAGGATGTATCCCGTACTTATTCTATGCGTCAATAATTTATTCATAATCTTGTATTCAGTGTTAAGTAAGTTGGTAGGGCGCCAGTTCCCGATGCATTCCCTTTTACCTTTCCCTTTATAGATCAGGGTAATAATTCCTTTTTTCATTGACTTCGTCATTTCTCCTGTGAAAAGGATATTATTAAATAGAAGTTCAAGTATTGGACTTAGCTGTTTTTGATATTTTATGTAGAAATCAGTTGTAAGGCCATCGGAACCCGCCGTCTTACCTTTTTTAAGAGATTTTATTGCGCCTCGGACTTCATCGATAGTGATGGATCCGCCGCACAATATTCTAGCATCTTTCAAGTTCAGCTATCTCTACTCTCCGGTAGAGTAATTAAGTAGTTATCCCGCTTATATTTACTAACTATTTATTTAATTTCTTTTTTTTAATCATTTAGTAATTAGTTAATTATGATACAACTGTCAATTTATCATTTCAAGCTGATTTATGTCGATGAGACACTAAATAGTCATTGTGAGGGTTTTTAGATGGAAAGTATGAAAACCCCTTATTTTCTCCTACTCCAAGAGAGATAATTATGTACCAAGAAAGATAATTCTGTAGTATATATTTCTTCATAAATTCCCATTTTTCTACTACTCCAAGAGAGATATTTCTGTACAAGAGAGATTTTTCTGTAGTATATATTTCTGCGCAGATTGCAATTTCATTTTGTCATGGTAATTTAATAATTAACCATCTATGTCATAATTAATATCAGTGAAGTAACATAATTGTATAATAGTTCAAATTAGTAGAAGGATAATTAATGGTTTCTAAATTACAAGGCAGAAGAACAGGCGGTACATGTACATATAATAGATCTGTTACGCAGAAATAAACCTACTTTTGTCAAGGCAAATATATATATATATATATATATATATATATATATATATATATATATATATATATATATATATATATATATATATAATTATTTTATACAGCGAGTTTCTAAACAGAAATAAATTCACGCTGTAATTTTACTCAGTACTGTATGTAGCAATCCAGCATAGGTTATAACAATTTCTGAAACATATATCTGTCAGATGTCTCCGTAGCTCATTGCTAAAGCATAGAACTCTGATACTTTAATACTCGAGGTCAGTTGATCGAATATCATGACTGACAACTGTCGATGGTTGCGAATATTTCTAAATCAATCACTATCATTGCTATGCTAGCGTTGCTGTATGTAATTTTATTATGTAGCCATGCAATTTTGCATTTGTACACGTATATATATTTTTTGGCAACGATGTTGAGAATACCGGCAATCGTTTTTCCAGTATAAACACATATTGTTATAACTACTGGTGCCATCATTGTTATTGTTGATAATAACACGCCGGTTCCAGCAATAACAGCAGACGCTGAATAAATAATTATATCAACAATAACTACACGTCTGCGATATCTTTTTATTTTCACTACATTCTCGTCAACGATATTTTTCAATTTTTTTGCCGTTCACCAGCTTGATTATATCTATAATGTTGCCCTGAAACATCAAGTTGAATGCTCATTATATTTAAAATGGGTGGAAATTTAGCTACTAATTCAAGACACCAATAATAAGACAAGCCGATTTTTTTTCCCTCGGGTTCGACATTAAATGTTACCTCACCGTTTTGATCTAACATCACTAACATGGATCCACCTGACCAATAACGCCGTGAAATCGTGGTAGATATTATAAATGTTACAACGCAGAGTACTGAGTGCCTGTATATACCGGTAACCTCAGCGCGATATTTAATGGTTTTATTGACTGGTGATCATAATGCTTGGTCAGATGCTACTGTATATACAAATGTTGTTAATTTGCTTGTGGGGAATTTTAATCAGATTCATTTTTTAACGATATCAGGAATTCCACTTATAACATCTTCTGGTCTTTTTCTAATCGTTTCAATATCTAATATAGCTGTTTTAACATCGCCAAGTTTACAGTCTAAAGAAATCATCTGCAATTTCATTAAGTTTTTGAAAATTTCTACGAAGTCTTGTAAACGCGCTTACGTGAGAATCATACTCAGCTCGTAGCGTGGATAATTTAGTATCGACTGTGTCTACATATTTTTTGTTGCAGCATCCTCATCAGATGTTGGATCTCTTAAAACAACTATCTTATTTCCATTCATGCTGAGTTCACCTGTCATTGTATCACCGGTAGATCGTAAACGATTAGCAACACTTTTTGTAATTTCATTTCTAATAGTTGCGATTGATATACTTGAGTCTCTGATTTTACCGTCATTGGTAAATATTGGAATGTTATCCTCAGTAGCACAGAGAACTCTACGAACTTCATCATTCCATTTGATGTTGCTCGTCTTTAAAACACAGTATTTATCCTGAAAAATAACAACTTCATCTCGGTCAACTCCAGAGGGGTTCATAATATTAGTCGCGTAATTTGACAAATCAATGTCATCTTTTTTTTTTCTTGCCCTTAGTGGTACCACTAAGAGAAGATCTTCCGTAAATATCAACCATTATACTTTAAGATCTGTTTAAAACGACGCGGTTACTTGTATAATCATGCACGACTTTATGAGGCACATCGAAAGATTTTGATATAGCATCAAGTACATTGTTTACTTTTCACGACCACATATCGGTGGATCAGTTAGTGTTTGTGTTGGTAATGGGTAATGTTGGGTACCAAATTGGAGTTTTTATTGTGTTTATATATTTTAAAAATTCAATTGGTGGAGTCAACCCATACGAATCGAAATAAACGATTCAACGTGGATCAATTGCGTATGCCACCCAACGAGTACCAGGCCCTGAAATATCATCAAGATTAATAATACCGGTTTCAAAATTGTTTCGTTGTTTTAGTAATTGGTCACGCATAAAACAACTCTGAAATTTTTTTATATTTAATTTTTTAGCAGCATCAAGTAAATCAAAGTTAGACACTGGAAGAATTAACGAAGTGTTCCTGGAAGTATCAAACCTTTTCCGTACCGATAAGGGGTTCCAGGTAATCTTAGACCCTTTCACTTTTTTATATCCCTGTCCTGTTGCTTTTTTTAATGCCATTCCAGCGGCGGTTCCAACAGCACCAAGTGCAGCTGCTTTTGCTACAGCTGGGGCTGCAGCGGTTATTAACGCTGGTATAGCTGCAAGAAGTGGAAATATACTGCCTGTTTTAATTGAGTCTGTAATAGCGCTCGGAGAAAGATGAAGTTGAACTCCGGTTTTTGATTCTAAAGCCTTATTAAAATGTTTGAACTGAGTATTGGTTAATGATAATTTGTTTGGACCACCACTAGAAATTTGATCTTATTTTAGTGATATTTTTATTCCGCATTTACTTGCAAGTTTTGATTGCAATTTTTTTCATCTGACTGGAAGTCAGAGTGACTCTAACGTGACTATATGACATTTTTATTATATGATAAGTGATTTAATTACATGTTTTCTACTGGTGCGTCAATAACTCACATTCTTCCACCAGCACCTTCAAGTAGCATTGCTTTATCTGACAGAATATCTGCAATTACTCTGTAATTAGCACCACCAAGGGGGTTTAGACGAGCTCGAGAGTGAATATCAACAACTGATTGTCTAGATAAATCAAGATGTTACAATGAAAAATAATAGATCGGATACACAGTTGTAAAATCCCGTTAAGATATCTGCAAACCAGTATCTATATTTTGATCACATCCCATAAATGTCCTTAACCGATGATATGCACGTGCTACATGATTTAATTCAAAATTCAATAATATATCTTAGGATGGTTCTTGATGTCAGTTTATCCGTAAAGAAACTTCACTAACTGCAAGTGTGTCAAATATCATATGACTACGCTCTTGTGAATCTAGTCGATTAGTATATTGTGAAGCGATAAATATATGCCTAGGCGCAGAAACTCCTTGTTGTGATGCTATTTGCCATGTAAATATCCCAGCAATATTACTTTGAATGCTATATGTAGTTACTGTTAACCATGACAACAATGACTTACCACCTTGGTCCATAAAGGAAAGTAATTTTTGTTCTTCAGTAATTGATGAAGTCATTACTGGCATCCATAATGAAAGTTTTGTTAATCTTACCATACAATTGTGAGCAGCGGCACTACGCCAGATTGCATCATTGTCATTGGCTTTTCTCATAAGTACAACTGTATGTTTAGCCCCAAAAATAACTTTTCTAACATTTCTACAAAATCCAAATATATGAGATAGTTGAATTGCACATGAAAAAAACTTTTTCATCATTTAACATTGATCGACGTGTAGCAAAGCCTAAATTGAAATTTTCGTTCATCGATGCAGCTTCGGTTCGAGCTTCATTCATTGTTACGCTTGCATGTTCAGGATGATTAGTTGTATCTTTAGTTAACATCACTGATGGCCAGCTGATCTTGTATAATCATCTGAATATCTTGCTAAACCTATTATCATTGTAGCAACGTCGACATCCTTCTGAATTGATTCAATATTTCTTCCATCAATCATATATGTAGCGCTGTCAAACAACGCCATAATACCATTGTTAACAAAACCAGGAAAATCACCGAGTGCAACTGCTGCACCATCATCCTGTAAAATTCTGCCTTCTGCTTCAATAAATACTTCAGCGGGTAAGAAATACCTACTTGTATCTTGAACTTGTAATTCGATTCGACCACGCTGATTTGGTACCCGTGCGTCATAAGAATAAAATTGATAATAATGTATCGATTCATCTTTGAGAATTGGTGCGTCCATATCAAACGCTGGATCGGATACACGTTTGAACATTTTATTATAATTGTTATCATCTAACACGAAGACCACTTCCTGCTATTAAATTTACGGTTATATTTCTTTCTGCTTCACCAGCCAACTCTGACAGTTTTTGATTTGTGGCTTGATTTATTATTTTACTGACATTTGCAGGCATAACTTTGGTGCTAGGTAATTTCACTGGTTGTGGTTTTCGTCTAATTAACCGTGCTAATATATCCTTGGCTGTCGAGAAGGTTTTACCGGCAAGATTACCAATAGCGCCGATGCCTTTATCACGAATAGCCTCAATAATCTTCATTTTTTTTTTTTTTTTTTTATTAACCCCGTAATAGGTTGACCAATGGGTCGGGGAACCATCCCAGGGTCACCTTACAATCAAACATTTCTGGTTATCAGATAATCTAGGGATAATAAATATAATCTACAGAGAAAGTAAAAAAGAAAACACACACACACACACACACGCATATACACATGCATATGGCACACAATCTAGGTGACATGGCCTTTGTGATATTACAATATTTTGTTCCTGTTTACCATCAAAACAGAGACAAGTTAAATGTTCATTGTTGAGGTCCATTTTTGAAGAAATTGGTTCTCTTTTTTATTTACCTTAGCATTGTATTTTTCAATGTTCTTATGCATTGCAACTATTTGCTTAAAGGCAAAAATAGAAGGATTTTTCACATTGAATCTGCAAGTATAAATATAATATTTTGCCAAAATAAGCAGAAAATTACCCAAACTGTCCAGTTGTTCACTTCCTAAAAATGTTTCTTTTTTGGACAGATGTACAATATTTGGTCAAAAAGGTGCAAAATCTTCAATAAAACGGTACCAAAACTGTGAAGTAATACTGCAGTCATAAAAGAGATGCTCAATACTTTCAGTTTCACTCTTACAGAAAGTACATTTGTTGTCATCAAATATGTTAATTCTTTTAAGAAAATCATTAGTAGCGATTATTCTATGGATTAATTTAAAGTTAAAAGAGATCAACTTGGTATCCTTGGTACAGCGTTTTGCCCGGCTGTATATATCAGACCACTCCTCACTACTTATATTTTTATTAAATACTTGCATCCAAGCTTCTTGCTTCGCAGTGTGTTGCCTTTTAGTTTCCTGTAAAAGATCTTTGTAAACATACTTGAGTGAATCTTGTTTTCGCAAGTTCGTTATTTTATCCTCCTGCTTATCAAAATTATTATGTACTAGGTGGTTTTTTATGGCATCTTCCCATGCTTTAGGAATTCTGGATATTAAGGAGAAGTATTTCAAGAAATCATCTCTTCCAGTTTTTTGTTTTATTATCTCAAAAGGTATTAAATTACCGTGATCATCTACTAGATCGTTCAGTATTTCAAAACCAGCTTCTGTCCAGGGTTTGTATTGATAAATCATTTTAGGGGGGACAAAATTTAAAATACTCATGGATAGATACTCGTTAGGACTTTGCAGTTCTTCTTTCCATTTAGATACTGCCAAAATTACATCTCTCCAAAAACTGTTTTTAATGAACTTACTAAATTCTTCTAATTTCCTTCTCCCTAAATTCCAAATATCCTTTTTATTTCTGAGTACAGTTGTATTGACTAAGTTCTGCCACGTTCCATCTTCCTTTTCCAGCAATCTTTTAACCCATCTTATCTTAATATACCTAATGAATGAAAATATGTGTATCATATTTAGTCCTCCCTCGTTTTCTGGGGAAACTAGTATATCACGTTTTATTCTCTCTACTTTTCCACCCCATACAAATTTAAATAACATGCGATTTAGTTCTGCTTCAACTTTTGCTGATGGGTTAGGAAGTGCTGAAAAAAGATGTATGAATATGGGCAGAACAAGAGTCTTTACAACAATTACTTTACCAACTATTGACAGATGTCTTTGACTCCAGCTTGCCAGTATTCATTTTGCCTTTGTTAGTTTCTTCATATAATTAATTTCCACCATCTGTTGTAAATCTGGAGAAAATTCTATGCCAAGGAGTGTAAAGTTCGAAGAGAACCAAATTAGGCCCATTTCGGGACATATTCTTTCATTAGAAAATTTCCTGTTTCCAATCCAAATAGCTTTTGTTTTTGTTATGTTACATTTAAGTCCCGATAATAGAGAGAAACCTTGCAAGATATTCATTGTTGCTTCAAGAGAAAAACTAGATCCATCAAGAAGAATAAAAGCGTCATCGGCATACTGACCCAATTTATATTCACTGGCGTCAAAAATTACTCCCCGTACATCCACGTCTTGCTTTAAAGTTATAGCTAAAATCTCAACCCCAATGATAAACAAATAAGGTGCAAGGGGATCTCCTTGACGACATCCTCTTTCAAGTCTAAAAAAAGATGACATATGTCCATTATTTATAACACAACTATTAGAGTCATTACAAAACAGTTTAAACCACTTACAAACGGAATCACCAAAATTAAAAGATTGTAGAGCTTCTTTCACAAAGATCGAGTTAATTGAGTCAAAGGCTTTTTCGAAATCTATTAACAATAATAAACCATATCTGTTTTCATTCTCAAGTTGGTCCATGATATCATATAATAGTCTGGTGTTTTCTCCAATGAATCTACCCTTCATATATCCTTTCTGAGTATCGCTGATTATTGATGGAAGAACCTTTTTAATCCTAGCTGCAATTGCTCCCGAAGCAATCTTATAATCAGTATTTAAAAGTGATATAGGTCTCCAGTTTTTAAAATATCTTCTGTCTTTTTCCTCCTTTGGTAGACATGTGATGACTCCTTGAGTCTGAAAATCTGAAAGTTTTCCTACAGTATATCCGTAATTTATTGGTCTACATATAAATCCCCCCAGAGACTTCCAAAAGAATTTATAGAACTCTACAGTGAATCCATCCGAGCCAGGACTTTTTCCATTTTCCATCCGTTTTAGAGACATACCGAATTCATTAATTGTAAGCAGACCCTCGCATGATTCTCTTTCCTCTCGACTAAGTTTAATATTGTGATTAAAAAATCTATTTCGAGTTTCTTGAGTAGCCTCGTCATCAAGCTGAGCTATTCTACTTTTGAACAATTCCATATAAAACTGTTTTTGTGCTTCTAAAATATCTATTTGGTCAGATATATTTGTCCCATCATCTAAAATAATTTCCTTTATTGTCTTATTAACATAGTTTCTATTTTCAAGATTTAAAAAGTACTTTGTGCTTTTTTCCCCAAATTCATACCAATTAGCTTTAGATCTTAATATAACACCTTCTATGTATTTTTTCCTAGATTCCTCTAATTCTGCTTTTTTTCTCTCTAAATTTTCCAGAATTTCCTCATTTATGTTATTCGACAGTCCCCCCTGAATTTCTATTATTTCCTGCTCAATTTTCTTTAATTTTTCCCGTTTCTCTTTTGATTTCCTAATAGAATAACATATAGTTTCAGATCTTATTTTCATTTTCAAAATTTCAAAGAACATTTGGTCGTTACAGGAAAGAGAAACATGGAGAGAGTCATCTTTATTTCCCCCTACATAATATTCATTTACAGTGTCAGTTATACACTTTTTGACCAAATCAGTATACTCAATGTTCCTCAACAGTTGGTTATTAAATTTCCAATATCCTTTTCCCCTTGGAAACGTTGAAAACGCCACACTCAAAACAATAGCTGAATGATCAGTCTTGTACCCTGGTAAGATACATGCATCAGCTGTATTCATATGAATGTCATCCGATACAAGAAAGTAATCTAGTCTACTTTGTTTCAAGGGAGATTTTTGCCTCCAGGTATACATCTTTAAGTCTTGGTTGGAATTTCGCCAGGGATCAATTAATTCCATAACCTTCATTTCTAGTTGTTTTGTAATCGATACTGCTTTTGGATCCATCCTTTTGCATAGACCTTGAACAACATCACCAAGTCCATCTCCGTAAATCGCTTTGTAAGTTGGTAATCGTGAGTTTACTACCCTGGCTATTACGGGTCCACGTTGTGCATTGTGTACAATCATTTTTTAAATTACATGTTGATTAATTAGTTGGGTCTTTTTAGTCGCTATGATAATCATCAGCAATTTCATCGATGAGAGAACGATTAATGTTGCGATCCATAATACCGCCAGTAAATAATCTTTGACAAACATCAGATATTTCATTAATTATTTCCGGCGAATTATTTCCAGCACGTTTTCCTCCATTCAGAACTTCTAATCTATCTACGTCAGAAAGAATACTGTTAGGACAGATTCCTTGAGTAACAAAACCACTTCCAGTTATTTCATCCTTCTTACTTCTTGTTTATTCTGCTTCCTTCTCCCATTTTCCTGAGACTGATTTCTATTTCGCTTCTTTCTTATCTGGTGAATAACTAAATTTTTTCCATCGTTTAATTTCTTCAAATTCCAGATCTTCTTCTTCTCTTTGTTTCCTTTCTCGTTCAACCTCCTTAAGTTTCGACCTCATTTCCCTCTCTTTTTGTTTCCTTCTGTTTTTGCTTTTTCAGGTTGGAACTTCTTTTCTTCTTTTTGTCTCCTTTCCAGTATTAATTGTTTAACACGCTCACTTACTGTCTGTTCAAAAATATTAAAATCGTTAACATCTTCCATAGATCTGATTTGTGGAGTATCAGTAGCGATGCGAAATACATCCCTAATCCAATCGGCAGATCTCATAGTTCTCACATATTCGGGTTTAACATACTTATCTCTATCATAATATCCAAACGCAGCAATATCAATTACTTGGTTTGGGTCTTTGATATCGGCAGTATCCTCGAGCGTATATTTTTCTGCAATATTAATTCTACCTCCTGGCAGAGCTGGTGGTTGAGGAGGCTGGGGTGGTGGTGGTTGAGCTACTTGAAGACGGCCATCAATATCAGCAGGCAATGTTTCAAGAGCTTTTTGTGTTAGCTCGGTTGCTGTAACAATTTTCTTGGTTGGTTCGACAATTGGTTTAAAAAAAAATTCTGCATTTTCTGCATATTCAACTTGAGATTCTTGACGTTCTTGAAGTTTTTGTCTAATTGAATCACGAATAGGAAGAAATTTCTTAATTGCTTTTAATCGCTCTCGAGCTAATCTAGCATTATAAGACTCCATAGCTGGTGCCATTATTGATACAAAATAATGATCTAATTATAGCAGCAGAGAGGGCGCGACCTCAGTGAGACGTCATATGGGTAAATGACAACATATATACTTTTTTAAAAAACGCTAAAGACAAAAATAAAGTAACGAAAAAAATAACCCTCAAGAGAAACTCTTGGAGGGAGACTCTTGGAGAGAAACTCTCGGTAAGTTAGAGGCTTCGGTTTAGCGTCAGTGATCTTATTATTTTTATTTTTTTATGCGGTTTTGATTTTCAAAGTTACGTTTCAGCAAAAGGTCTGTTCACCCTCTCTGCTGCTAATGTGCTTATTCCAGGTGATATACACAAACTATGCAAAGAACAGTTATGAACGTCCATTGCTGTTCAGTGTGAATTTGCTGCGATGACTAATACATTTGTTTGCATGTAGAGCTATAGAAGGTCAACATATGTAGCGTACTATAAATATACTCTTGCGTGTTTTTCTGCACGCATCAAATTCTATCGAGTTGTTTTGAAAAGTATTTCTTTTTGTTAGCAACTTACTCGGTCTATGTCCTTAAATGTGTAAACCGTAATTATCGTCTGCTCAAATCATTACCTATAGCTATTGGGATAGGCTGTACCATACGGCTTGATGCGGGTGGTAACAAAATATCACATAACGTGAGAAAACACGTTGGAACAATTCGTACATAAAATAATTATAAAATAGGAAACATATAATTTGTAGTTTTACTGAACCATTTAAAACGACCCAAAGTCATGACCTTATACATTTAAGGAACCGTATATCGGCCAGCACTCACGCGCCTCTCTGATTATGTCTTTTTTAAACAAATTTTAAGTTTCACTATAAGTACCTTTATAATGATATTGTGGAATTGCATAGGGTGAATAAAGAAAACTGTGACAAAGATGTATTCAGGTTTGCTGCTTCTCAGGTCGGAGGTAGCCTGCCAAATGAGATCATTTCTTATTGCACCTCTTTAAATACATAATTCATAAGTAATTCATTTATTTTAGTTTATTGTGTAAGAATAGCGATCTTAATGGTTTCATATGTGCAAAAAGTTTTATCGAAAATTCGGGAAAGACATTGAACTCTCTGACGTAAATGTGGTATGTAAGGTTGTTAAGATTAATCGGTAGAACAAAGAACATAGACCATGATCTGCAGGTGCATTATGGTACGGCAGAACAGGGTCTATGCTGTTTGCGGTTTGGCTCGAATTATGAACGAGTACAGACGGTAAGCGATGCAATCTTATTTTCCTTTATAAGCTGATGTTACCTAAGAAACGTCATGTACTCCGTAAACAAAACTAGATATAAACCAGAGATTTGAGAATGAAATATAAAATCAAATGTTATACGGTCATTTGTTCACTATTTTATAAAGGAGCATAAAAAAGACCATTCATCGTTTTCAAGAGATCTGGATAACAGTGGAATGTAAGTTTTGTATCGATTGAATTCGGATTCAGTTTAGGTTCTGAAGCAAGACGGATGTTTAACCTTGAAGAATTTGTTGAACCCTGCGTTTTGACCCTCCTCGTGGTAATGTTTGCTAGTCTGGTCTTTTACTCTCCAGCGGAATATTACATTTGAAATGATACACTGATTATGGCCAGTGGAATAGTACAATGATTTGTTTGGTTGTAATTTTAAATATAATACTTGTCTGAGCAGCATTTGTAAAAAAAAAAAAAAAAAAAAAAAAAAAAAAATTAATTCCTAATTTAAAAATAAAAATGTTTACTAATTTGCTATCTTATCTTTGAAAATTACGGCTGTCTCTAATCATGTGTACTATCCTTTTAGTTCAGTTACTGAACACATTAACCAGCAACGTGATAGATGTAATCAGTCATGATGCAATAACGAACTTGTTTACTGAGAACTTCAGAAAGTTTCATCATGAAGTATGTGCGACTTTGTTAACAAAAATAGTAATGATATAAAAGGACACACTTAATTCTGACTTGTACTTGGAGATGTTTACCTCTTCAAAAACCTGATCACGTACCCCATCATATAGCCCAAGTCCTCAGTTGTTATGAGTAATACTGATGTTCTATTTAAAACATATTAGAAAGCCTTGACCTCGGTCTTACGTGACCAATAGTGCATATAAACAATACACGCCTTCCAATAAAATGAGCGTGTTTACCCATTCAGTTACATCAGTATACGCATGACCATGAATCAGAGTCATGTTTCGGAAAATTTACATTTACTGGAGGTAAAAGTAATATTACATTGTAGTATTAGATACCTGTAAATCTTTTTTGGTTTTTGGTTTTTGTCGCTATTGTCGACGCCTGCTAGTCGGCCATTTCACTCGCCAGCGGAATCGTACTCTTGAATGAGATACTGCATACAACGAACGAAACAGGACAGTGATTTTTGGGGTCGTAATTAAAATATAATACATGTCTGAGCAACATTTTTCAAAACATTTGAAAACCTAAAATTTACATGTTTTTCATTTGATGTAATATGTTCGTTAAAGACAGAACTAATTCTTATTATATTTTATAATAAAAACGATTAAATAAATAATTTATTTACTGAGAAGTTTCATGATGAAGTATCATGATTTTCTCAAAAGGAATGATAGCGCTGATGCTCAAGGGTACTTTAATTATGACTTGCAGCCTTAAGTTTGTACTTATTACTTAGCCCTTCCCCCACCTGGTGACTATAGACGAGGCTAGCAATAGCCATGTTTGATTGAAAAATGTTTAGAAAGATTTGTCATGTCGTCTTAAATAAATGATAATCAGTAAATGACTCAACTTATCCAATCAAAGAAGCATGTTTACCTATTAGTTACATCAGTATATACATGTACATCAATTTAGCATAATGTTTCTGAAAAATTACATTTACAGAATGCCAAGCAAATAATAAAGTGTAGTATCAGATACATTATTGTTTTATCCCTGGTTTGTAGCTATTTGTTCTTGACATGGTGTAAGTTGCATGCCTTTAAAGCCTGTATTTGATTTTACGGATTCTACTACAATAGTTACTACTATGGTCGCACTAAAATAGGATCAAATCAAATTAAATAATTTCCCTCAAGATAAAAATATGATTTTTCATATAGATATGAAGTAACATATTAAACAAGCAAATCTTTGAGAGATTTCAATGCCATGATGATAGCAGAATTAGAGAGAAAGAGTTGGGTTTTATTTTCGTCAGACGCTACCCAATACTACCCGGCTATAATATCATGTCCAGTTTACCACTACGGTTACAGTGTTGTCTAGCTAGTCGGATATATTATGTAGAGCATACCAGAGTCCAAGAATATCCAAGCTTAAGTGACCTGTGCTCAAGCTGGCAGGGTGTGATATCATGTAAACTGTATCGTAATACAAATATATCAGGGCAATTTAACAATAGGATGACCTTAATATCAAGTTATCCAGGTATGATATCATGTACAGCATACCGTAGTCTACGGATATCAGGATATTTAACACTGTAGCGTGCTTGTTATCGATCTAGCCTGGTATGATATCACGTAGGGTACATCGTGATTCTCAGAGACAGAAAGAAGAATTGCAGAAATTTATACAACGACAAAAGGAAGCGGAACAAGCTTTTCTCCTACAGCAACAGCAGCAAGAAGAAGAGGTAAGAAAACAACAACAACAACAACAATAACGTAGGGCACATCGTGATTCACAGAGACAGAAAGAAGAATTGGAGAAATTTATACAACGACAAAAGGAAGCGGAACAAGCTTTTCTCCTACAGCAACAGCAGCAAGAAGAAGAGGTAAGAAAACAACAACAACAACAACAAGAAGTAGCAGCAAAGAAACAAGAGGGTGAAAATCAAACGGTCACGGTACTGTTGGACATTTTAGCGGAGTTAAGAAGTCTGAAACAAATGTATCAGACTTCTTTATTACGACCGAAGAGAATACGACCTTCCCGAGCTAAACACGTCAACCCTGTGACTAAGCCTACCGTACCACCCTTAGTGATTTCAACCCAATCATCATCATCATCGACATTACGCAGTCCAGAAGTAGGCCTTGGCCGTGGCAAAGGCTTAAGACAGTTAAAGTTGACTGCTTAAACTCACCCCTACACCACAAAAAGGCCCTTTTCAGGGCCACCCACATTTCTCGAAAAGAGATACAATTTCAATTGCCAATAACTCAAAAAAAAAAAAAAAAAAAAAAACCAACCCATTTTACCCCTATAGTACGTGTCTGTGTATGAGTGCGTGAGTGTACGTTCTTATTTTAAAATCAAAACTCAAAGATACTTACCTTATATAATTAATTTATTCTTTTATCCATAATTACAATTCAATTCACAATTCACAACAGAACACAGTAGTTAAGTGGGGTACATTAGCGACAATGGGAATTAGCATTACAGAGACCCCTGGGTCAGATTAGCGACAAGGGAAATTTAACATGGTGAAAAATCGTGGGTCAGATTAGCGACAAGGGAAATTAACATGGAGAAAAATCGTGGGTCACTCTAGCGACAAAGGGAATTTAACATGGAACTATAGTGTGGGTCTGTCTAGCGACAAGGGGAAATTAACATGGGGAATAGAGTTTGGGCTTTTGGGATTTTTTTAAAAAAATTTTAAATTTAAATTTAAATTTAAATTTAAATTTTAAAAAAGGGTAGGCAATGGAAAGGCTATCTCTTTTCGAGAAATATGGCTGGCCCTGAAAAGGGCCTTTGGGTTTATATTAATGTATTCATTAACATAAATGGTACCGCATTGGTCTTCTTCTTGTCCTTAGGCTACGTCTCACTGTTGGTCCGTAAATCAGCACTCTTTTCAGGCATCCTTGTCTTTCAACGTAGATCCTACGTATCCACAGGCTGGTGTTTGTCCTGTGGACAACGGTCCACTTGGCTCGGACATACATGAGCATGTCCGTCCGGAACATCATGGAAGACACAAGCGTAGAAGATTGCACATCGGTCCACATCTTGAAGCGACGAGAACAAGTGAATCAATGCAGTGAACTGCGCTTATTTATAGGTACAGGAAGGATTGAAACGGATTGAATTCATTTACCAATCCGAACACGCGTTACAAAATTCAGTCAGCTCGCATCCAATCTGAAGAGAGCAGTCTGTGACGTCACGTGGTCTATATAGATTCGTTAGCGCTTGTGTGCAGTCAATCTATGCGACAGTGATTCAACATGACGGAAACTCAGAAAACGATCCATTGGGGTGCACCAGCAGGGGAGACTGCCCAAGGGAACCCGGACTTACTTTCAGAAGAGGTACATTGGGATTTTGTGGATTTTCTTACCTCGCAAGAATTTGTTCCGGAACCTTCGTTACCTTCTTCATTACCGCAAGTGGAGAATTTTAGACAGAGACAGAAAGAAGAATTGGAGAAATTTATGCAACGACAAAAGGAAGCGGAACAAGCTTTTCTCCTACAGCAACAGCAACAGCAACAAGAAGAGGTAAGAAAAAAAAACAACAGCAACAACAGCAAGAAGAAGTAGCAGCAAAGAAACAAGAGGGTGAAAATCAAACGGCTACGGTACTGTTGGACATTTTAGCGGAGTTAAGAAGTCTGAAACAAATGTATCAGACTTCTTTATCACGACCGAAGAGAATACGACCTTCCCGAGCTAAACACGCCAACCCTGTGACTAAGCCTGTCGTACCACCCTTAGTGATTTCAACCCAATCATCAGAAGTAGGCCTTGGCCGTGGCAAAGGCTTAAGGCAGTTAAAGTTGATTGGTTAAACTCACCCCTACACCAAAATAAAAAGGCCCTTTTCAGGGCCACCCACATTTCTCGAAAAGAAATACAATTTCAATTTGCCAATAACTCAAGAATAAACCCCACCCATTTTACCTTATAGTACGTGTCTGTGTATGAGTGCGTGAGTGTAGCTTCTTATTTTAAAATCAGAACTCAAAGACACTTACCTTATATCATTCATGTATTCTTTTATCCATTTTTTTACAATCCAATTCACAATTCACCACAGAACACTTTAATTAAAAGTTCATTGACTTCTTCTTTCTCCTTGTTTAGTCTCTCTGTTTTTTTAATTTCTTCACCGTTTTTTCCTCATTTTCTTCCCTTCTTCTTTTCTTCTCCTGTTTCTTTGCTTCTTGTAAATAGAATTGTCTTCTTTCTTCCTCTTCTTCCTCTGAAGAATCCCTCTCTTCTTTCGAAGAATCCCTCTCTTCTTCCGAAGAATCCCTCTCTTCTTCTGAAGAATCCTTCTTTTCTTCTGACTCCTCTTGTTTCTTTTTTGGGCAATCTGGAGACCAATGTCCTTTTTCTTGACAATAATAACAGGTATCTTGACTTTTGTCTTTTTTAGCCCCTGTTTTTTTTCTTTTTTTGACGGTCTGGACACTCTGAAGACCAATGCCCTTTCTTCTGACAGATATAGCAAGTATCTTGACTTTTATCTCGAAAGGAAGGAGAGTAGTCCGTCGGCTGGTCTGAAGAGAATTTTCTAATGACCCCTCGCAAAGCTCTGACGAAACGTTCCATCTGGGTAGTCTCTTCCATTGTTGTGCTCGGCTTGAGAGTGAAATGAATAGTGAAAGGACAAGACACACACCCTTTTTATATACGCTGGTTTGCCAAGACTATAAATTAGTCTATGGTGTTTAAACTTGAGTCATTTGACGTTTTGCACTCAAGATGAAACGATCCCATTCATTCGAGAAGAAAGAAGAAGAAGAAAGTAAGAGGCAGAAACGTGATCTATCGCCTCGTACCAGGGCTGAAATCTTGGCACAAATTCATGCCAGTGATTTTGAAGAGGACATGAGTGAACCAGATTCCGAACCCTCTAAACAAAGTTCACCACCCTTAGTCAACCCTGAAAAGTACTATTCCATTCGAGAGACGGAAAAGCGCTCCTCTAGAAAATTTAGAACCACGGCTTACACCTACACGGTGAAGTTTAAAGATTTCAAGGCCGACGTACCCTTGGAGAAAGCAGAAGGGTTTATCACCGAGATGTGGGATTCTTTGCTCACCGCACTCAAGCGACAATGTCAAGCCAAAGAAGACGATCGCTTGACACTATCCATAGATCACGACGGTTTGAAATCCCCTGTTTGGATCGAGTTTAGCAGACCCGCAGAACTGACCCCTTCCAAAGTCATGGACAAGATACAACAGGTGCAACAATCTAATGACCAGTTTGACATCAGCGATGGTAAAGCCACACTGAAAATGGCCCACGTCTCTCCTCCTCAAGGAACTGGATGCAAAAAGATGTTATTGGTGGACGACCTTCGCAACACCAAAAAGAGTCTCGTCCGAATTAACAACCCTCAAGACCAGATGTGTTTAGCCCGTGCCATCGTGGTGGGACGAACCTATGCCAACAAGAACGACACGGTAGAATGGAAAAGAACCTGGAAAACTATTCAACGATGCGATCGAGCCAAACAACGAAATGAAGCAGAACTCCTGTTGCAACAAGCCGGACTGTCCAAAGACACACCCTGTGGCATTCCTGAGATGCAAAAATTGCAAGATGCCCTAGCTCCACGCTACACCTTGAAAGTGCACCCTCAAGAAATGCGTGGAACTCTGTTGTTTCGAGGCCAAGATTTTAAGGACGGAAAATACATTCATGTCTATCATCACGATGACCATTTCGATACCATTACCAGTATCACTGGATTCCTGGGATACAGTTATTATTGTGAGAAATGTGACTATGGTTATAACAATCGAGAGCAACACAAGCATTGTGGAATGAAATGCCCAGGATGTTTGGCCTCTCCACCCTGTCTGAGCGAAGGACCAGTGCCTTGTTCGACTTGTTTGCGCACGTTTGTCAGTCCTACCTGTTACCAACAACATTTGAAAACACAAGGTTCACAGAAGAAATGTGCTTGTCAACTCCTGAGATTGTGCCCTACCTGTGGACAAGGCATACTTACCAATAATGCCAAGGCACACGTATGTCGAGGAAAGAAAAAATGTCACATTTGTCACCACATCGTGGACTTGGAACACCACTGCTACGTGCAAAAATACCAACCCCCACCAGAGGAAGAGGACGGTCACAAGAAGAAAGGCAATTTCATCTTTTTCGATTTCGAATGCATGCAAGAGACCGGCATTCGCATTCCTAATTTCTGCGTGGCTCATCGAGCGTGCGAGAAGTGCATTCAAGAACCTATCTTCAGTCATTGCCCTCACTGCAGCAAGATTCCTGGAGGACGTGAAAAAATCTTTCGAGGACCAAACACGTTAGCCGATTTTGCCCGATGGGTCTTAAACCCCATCGACAAGACGTGGAGCCAAGAGGACATCGAACGTTACGGAGATTGTCATCGTGATGCCACGGTGATGGCTCACAATTTCTCCGGATACGATGGACAGTTTCTTTTGAGGTACTATACGGAACATGGCACCGAACGTCCTAAAGTGATTTTGAACGGAGCCAAAATCATTTTCATGCAAGTGGGACAAGTACAGTTTAAAGATTCGATGAGTTACTTAGCCATGCCTTTGAGTCGAATGCCTAAAACGTTTGGAATGACAGAAATGGCTAAAGGGTACTTTCCACACTTTTTCAACACGGAAGCCAATCAACATGCCGTTCTACCCCATTTGCCTGAGGCTCACTATTACGACCCCGACAACATGCGTACCGAACAACGAGAAGCTTTCTACGCTTGGTACCAGGCTCATGCCTCTGACCCCTTCGACTTTCAGGAAGAAATGTTAAAGTATTGTCGTTCCGACGTGGACATTTTACGGCGTTGCTGTGGAAAATTTCGAGAACTGTTCATGGAACACGGAGGGGTCGATCCTTTGAAAGAATCTTGCACCATTGCCAAAGCGTGTTCCTTAGTGTACCGCCAACGATTCATGCCTGAAAACACCGTGGCTGTCATCAGTCCTCAAACGACCCACTATGTCAAGCGTCAATACTCGGTCAAAGCCCTACGTTGGTTACATTACTTGTGCGACAAGGAAGACAAATGTATTCAGCATGCCCGCAACGGAGGAGGCGAAAAGACCATCGGAACGTATTCGGTCGATGGCTGGGACTTAGAAAACCCCAAGATCGTGTACGAGTTTAACGGTTGCTTATTTCACGGATGTCCCGTCTGCTACCCTGACCGTGACACTAAAAATCAGTTTTTGCAACGAACCATGGAAGACTTGTACCAGGACACTTGTCAGCGACGCCTAAAGTTAGAACAGCAAGGATACCAAGTGGTGGAAATGTGGGAACACGAGTACGATCACCGTTTGAAAACTGATCCCGAGTTTAAACGCCTCGTGGAAAGTTACCAGTTCATGGACCCGCTGAACCCGAGGGATAGTTTGTACGGAGGAAGGACCAATGCCACCTGTTTGCTGTACCAAGCCGACGAAGAGAAAGGAGAAGAAATCAAATACTTGGACGTGTGTTCGCTGTATCCCTACGTGTGCAAATATTGTCGCTTTCCTGTAGGGCACTCGCAATTGTTAACGGAACACATCGACCTGAAAAACATTCGACAATACGAAGGCTTGATCAAGTGTAAAGTTTTGCCTCCCACGAACCTATACCATCCCGTCTTACCTCACCATTGCCAAGGCAAACTGATGTTTCCCTTGTGCCGTACTTGTGCCGAAACGTGCAACCAGGACCAACCTTGCCATCACAGCCAGGAAGAACGTGCCTTGACGGGAACCTGGGTCAGCGTGGAATTGTTCAAAGCTCTGGACATGGGATACCAACTGTTAGAAGTGTACGAAATTTGCCACTTTCCCAAGACACAACAGTACCACAAGGGTGACCCTACTCAGAAAGGCATTTTTGCCGACTACGTGGATGCCTTTTTGAAACTGAAACAAGAAGCCAGCGGCTATCCTTCCTGGTGTCACACTCCCGAAGACCAAATACAATTCAAAGAGAAATACTATGCACAAGAAGGCATCTCTTTAGACCACATCGAAAAAAACGAAGGCAGGCGATCGTTTGCCAAAGTGATGTTAAATTGCTTGTGGGGTAAAATGGCACAACGACCGTGTTTACCCAAGACGGAATATTTGACAGAACCTTCCCGCTACTTCCAGATGATTCACGACAAAACCAAATACATGAAACACGTGGACGTCGTTCGAGAGGATTTGATCTTGGTCAATTACGAAGAAGATCTGGACTTTGTACAAGACGACCCTTTTGGAAATGTCATCATTGCGGCTTACGTGACAGCTCATGCTCGCTTAAAATTGTACGAAGCTTTAGAACTGTTAGAAGAACGCGTCCTGTACTTTGACACGGACAGTTGCATTTACATCCATCACCCGATTCAACAGCACCCTGACATCGAAGGAGACCGTTTAGGAGCCTGGACAGACGAGCATCCCGACGACAAGATTCTAAGTTTCGTCAGTAGTGGTCCCAAAAATTACGGCTACGAATACCGGGACAAACAAGGAGAAGTGCACACGACGTGCAAAGTGAAAGGACTGACTCTGAATCATCGTACCAGTTGAGTGGTCAACTTTGGGGTATTGAAAGAAGCCTTGCAATCGGGAGAGGATGGAAACTTTAAAGTGACCACCTATCAACCGAACAAGATTGTACGTTTACCCACTCACCACATCGTCAGTCGACCCTTGGAAAAAGTCTATCAAATTGTATACCAGAAGCGAGTGCGACTTCCCAATCACTTCACCTTACCGTACGGTCACGTCGGTATTGGTCTGTATATGAAAAGGAACCCTAGGCAAGATCGATAGTTCATTGTTCATTGAAGTAACTTACCATGTCGTTGACGAAGAAGAAACCAGATTGGTTAGGAGTCAAATGTTGGACATCACCGAGACCAGGGTTTTGAGGCTTGGACACAAGAGGTGGCCCAGTATGCACGAGAGTTATTCAAGGAAAAAAGTTACTTTTCAACCTGTGTTAGTGACGGTGCCAGAAGAACCCGTCACCCAGGACAGGACTGTCGTGGACAGGCCTGAAAGACCCTTTCGGGAGGACACTTGTGTGACCTTACCCCCTGCTATAGAACTGGTTAGAACTTTACCCAAAACATGTTGTACAGACACTTGTGTTTATTCCACGTTCATGGTTATCATGTGCCTTTTATTCTTGTACTTAAGCCTTTGGCTTTTATGTATTTTTGTCTTTCGTATTCATGTTTGAAACATTCAATAAACGTGTTCTGAAAAAGTATATAAACTCTTGTCTTGTTTGTTTTTCGTGTCACAAGGGACATTTCTCACACCATGGCTACCTCTGCTGTCTCTGCTCCCTCTTCCTCTACTGTCAAAGTCATCGACGAACACTTAGATCGTGCCAGTTGGGAGGCTTTGTATCTTCGCCATCCCTTTAACATGCTCATTGCTGGACCTAGCGGTTCGGGCAAAACCGAATTCGTCAAACGTTTGATCGAACATAAACATCATTTGATCGATCGACCCCCATCGTCTCTGACTCCCGTCTAACCCATTTGGTCATTTTCGACGACATGTTAGGAGAAGACGAAGAAGAAATTAAACTGTGGTTCACGCGCAAAGGGCATCACCGTAATGCCAGTGTCGTTTACATCACCCAAAATTTGTTTCAACAAAGTAAAGCCCATCGCACCATCAGTCTCAATGCGCATTACGTGGTCTTGTTTAAAAGCCCTCGAGATAAATCGCAAGTGCAAGTCTTAGCCAAACAGTTAGGAACGCCTTGGCTGACTCAGGCGTACGACGATGCCACTCAAACTCCACACGCCTATTTACTCGTCGATTTGAAACCTACGACTCCCGAGGATTTGCGATTTCGTACCCACTTGTTTCACCACTGGTGCCAAGACGGAGGGCCTGTCCTGTACACGTCTCCGTCCTCGACTTCATTTCACTCCCCATAAAAAATCTATAAAAACCTCAGACCCTTTTTCGTCTGTCTCACTCTCAGTGCGAACATGACGTCCCTTCAGTCGCATCTTCCCGTCAAATTGATTCGTGCCTTGTATGGCATCAGTCGAGAAAAAGATCCACAAACACGAGCTCGTGTCTTAGAAGCTAGTCTCAAAGAAGTCTTACGATGGTTCACGGTGACGGCACGTCAATTACTCCAAGGAATCATTCAGATTCCTCATCAAACCAAACGCTTTTTCGATCGAAACAAAGTCGCTTTGGTCCAACTGGCCGATCCCCGCATCGACACTCAAACCAAAAAACAAATCATTTTGAAACCTGGAGGGAGCGGTACTCTAGGAGGGGTCATCATTCGCTCACTCTTAAGATGGGATCCTAATGCCCCCAAAGTTATACCCAAGACAAAAGTCCAACGAAGCCCCAAGAAGAAAAAGACCAGGTCCCCAAGGAGAACTTCTCCAGTGGCAGGACCCTCCTCTGACCAGACACCACCCCGGAAAAAGAAAAGAAGCCCCCAGAAAAACAAAAGTCCACAGAAAACTAGTCGCAAGAGAGGCTCTTCGGCCAGGACGCAACCTTACACTCGCAAACCACGACCTGCCACGGCGGTGACTGCGTCTCCGGCAGCTTCACGTTTGTCCACTTCTCCGTTAATGACACCCAGAACTGAAGAGTACTTGGAGACGTTGATCACACCAAGAACTTCTCCGTTGATGACCCCCAAAAGAACTTCAACAGTGGCAGGACCTTCCAATTTAGTGGCAGTGGCTGCTGCTCACAAAGTACCTTCTCCCAAAATCAAAGTTCAAGAAAGATCGGGCATGTTACAAAGTTTACTGGATTTGTCCAAGCAAGAACTGGCTCGATTTAGTCCGTTGCGTACCCCTGCACGACGTGTCATGCCTGTCCTCAAACTGATACGACGTAAAGACAATCAGTGGCGACGCGTTCCAGTATAAAAAAGGCCTGTGACCAAGTCGGGTATCAGTGTTTTTTCGGTGCTCCTGAAGACTCAAAGATGTCACCCTCCAGAAAACCCCAAGGAAAGAAAAGGAAAGGACTGCCACCACGTTTAGCCAAACATGGGGACATGTTATCTGTCCTGTCCAAAGCTTCTCCACCCCTACGAAAAAAACTCATTCAAACGGCCTCCAAAGAGGTCATCGATACCGTGTGCGAATGTTGTTTGAACGTTTTGAAAGGCACGATCCCTTTGTCCAAACACCAGAAACAATGCTTAAGCAAACATCGTCACGTTCTTCGCCAAATGGTTCGAAAGAAAATTCCCATTCGTCAAAAAAAGAAGATGTTAGTGCAACGTGGAGGTATTTTACCTCTCTTGTTAGGCCCCATACTGAAAGGAGTCTTGGGAACCATGTTGGGAGGACTGGTGGGAGCAAGATAAAAAGGCCTTCGGAAGTCCCAAGATCTCAGAATCGACCCCTGACAACCCCATGGAAGGACGAAAACTAGCTTTAGTGCCTTACAAACGATGGATGGAATACCATCGGTGGCAAGAACAACGCACCCCGCATTTACCTCCCAATCCCCATTTGAGCGAGATGTCCCAGTTACAACACGAATTGCAGTCCTTGATGGATCGCCAAGATTTGTCCGAAACAGAAAAATCGCAAAAGTACGGTCAACTCTTGCAACGACTGCAACTCTTTCACCAGAAAGCTTTAGACGAAACAGCTCTACCCACTCTGAAAGATTTTAAGACCTTGATGAAAAGTCCAGCACCATCACCAGTACCAGTACCAGTACCAGTACCACCAGTACCCGTGACCAAGACAGAAAAAGGAGAAGAGGAGGAAGGGTTTCAAACTCCACCAGCAAAAGTACGCAAGTTAACAACACCACCTACCTCCAGAATTGGATGGATTAAAAAGATGATGGCCACCCCTTCTTCCTCACAAGAGAAAAAGAAAGTGAAGACAGAAGTGAAGACAGAAGTGAAGACAGAAGTGAAACAAGAAGCGATATCCCCCGCTCAGACATCCTTCTCCTCTTCGACGCCTATTGCTGGCCGCACACGCAAAGCATTGCAATCCAAGAAAATACCCCAAGAGAAAAAGAGTAGCATCCTCCAAGAGTGGGTGTCTTATTAACACACCAACCAACACAAAAAAATGGAAAAAGTCTTAGCCAGCATTTACTACGATCCCTCGCATCCTGCAGGTTACGCAGGAGTTCAAAAATTGTATCGTGCTGCCAAAACTCGACTGAAAAGTCTCCGTTTACCTCAAGTGCAACGATGGTTACAAGAACAAGCTACCTACACTTTACACAAACCCATTCGACGCACCCGAGTGGAAGGCATCGATCATCAATGGCAAGCCGATTTAGCCGATGTCTCTCATTTGGCCAGTTACAATCTTGGCTACAAATATTTGTTTTGTGTCATCGACGTCTTTTCCAAATTTGCCTGGGTCGTGCCCTTGACTTCCAAATCGAGCAGCGAGTTAGTGCGAGCCCTGCAACGAGTGTTGAAACAAAGCGGTCGTCACCCTCTTCGATGGCAAACGGACAAAGGTACCGAATTTCTGAACCAAGCTTTCCAAAAAGAATTAAAGAAACGTGACATTCATTTTTTTACCACCGAGAATCCCGAAACCAAAGCCAGCATCGTGGAACGTTTTCAACGCACTTTGAAAGAACGCATGTGGAAATATTTTACGCATCACCACACTCTGAAGTACATCGACATCTTACCGCACCTGGTGCAAGCGTACAACCAATCTTACCATCGAAGCATCGGACGTGCCCCGCAAGACGTGACTCCCGAGAACGAAGTGTTGGTGTTTGAGCGCCTGTTTGGTACGTCCCCGACGAGGGCTGTCCCCAAGAAAAGTGGAGAGTTGGCCGTAGGAGATTGGGTGCGCATTGGAAAAACCAAACGCACTTTCGACAAAGGTTACTTACCTAACTGGACGACCGAATTGTTTCGCGTCACTGGACGAGTGCATGGCCGTCATCCTGCCGTCTATAAATTGGAAGACATGAACGGAGAAGTGCTCAAAGGAACGTTTTATTTGCCCGAGTTACAACGTGTGACCAAAAAAGAAGACGACGTGTACGACATCGAAAGCATTCTCGAACGCAGAACCCGTAAAGTGGGCAAACGACGTGTCAAAGAAGTCAAAGTACGTTGGAAAGGATATCCACCCAGTTTTGATTCTTGGATCGACGCTTCGCAAGTCATCGACTATAAAAAGAAGTGACCATCATGCCTTTTCACACAGCAGACGCAGCTACGTCGACCACTCCTCCTTCCCCTAGTTCTTCTGTGCAAGATTTACAAAAACAACCCTTGTGGGTGTGGTGTGGAGAACGTGTGCCTAAAACGCAAATCGTATTTTTCTGCCAAATCTTCGTGGTGTATTGTGTCATCGGGGCAGCCATCGCCAATTTGAGTTTGCAACAAGGAGACAAACAATTGTGGACCATTTTATTGAGCAGTTGCATCGGTTACCTGCTTCCTAATCCCTCCCTGAAATTCACCTCGAACGGGAACCCCGGGAACCTTGTGTCCAGTGCCAGTGCCAGTCACCACTTCAATCACAACCAGAACCCAATTTTAGACGGAGACACGCCTCTGACGTCCAGTAATATCCCCTCGGACAGCCACAGAACTCTGGAATTATGAGTCACCAAAACCAATTTTACTTAACTTTACCCAGTGACAGTTCCATGGAGGTGTTTCCCAAGAACACGTTGTGCTGTTACACGGCCAAATTACCTCAAGCCATCCAGTTAGATCACGAAGCCCATTGTTAAGTGGCTTTAGTAGAAATGATTCACCCGACCCAAGTCCTCAATGTCCTTCCCAATCAAAATTTTTTTGATGTGGAAGTTCATGACGAGCAAATGCAACAGTGGATGGATAGCAATGTCAAATATGACAAGAAAACCCGTACACAAAAGTACACCACCTATCACTTGTTCATTCCCCCAGGCTATTATTTTAGTGGTCAACATTTGGTCAGCACCATAACCTCCAGGTTTAATGTCGTGTTTCTGAAAGCTTTGGAGCATGTCAACAAAAATGTCACCATGGAGTACCACAAAGCAGCTCGTCGCTTCTTGATGAAATTTGAACGAAGTAAAATCCTGTCCATTTTATTTTGTCCTGAATTGTTTGACATGTTGGGCGGAGACATGGACATGAGAAAGGCCATGCTCAAGAAAAACGAATTACCCATCGTTTACGACAACGAGTCTTTTAGCAAGTTATTTCGTGCCCCGGTAGAACTGAACCAAGGACTGAATTTGATGTTCGTGTATTCCGATGTGGTGGAGTACAACGTGGTGGGACACACCTCCGTACCGTTACTGCGTGTCATTCCTTTCGAAGTGGATTCTGCCACGAACGCTGACGAGGAAGGTGGAAACACTTACCACGTCCACCGCGAATTTGTCCATCCTCACTATTTGCCTGTCAGTAAGTCGTATTTGGACACGGTCAACATTGCTATAAAAGGAGATCTGGGACAAAATATTCCATTCACCAAAGGAAAAGTCACGGTGAAACTCCATTTTCGAAAACGGTTCTCTCACGACTCGTAAGTAAGTCATGTATCCAGTGTACCGAGGGGTTGCTCGACAGCGAGGACACGGTTTAGGAGACATGTTAAAATCGGCCTTTCGTTCGGTGGCCCCGGTGTTGAAACCGATGGTGACACGCGGATTGCACGCCTTGAAAGATGCGGCACTGACGCAAGGCAAAGAATTTCTCCAAAATGTCATCATCGACAAACAAAACCCTAAAGAAGCCTTCATGAGAGCAGGCAAAAATGTCTTGCTGCAAACGGGCAAAGACATTTTAGGCCAACGAGAAACACCTATAAATGCCCTGCACGCTAACGAGTCAGGCATTCAGCAAGGACAAGGCAGAAAGAGACGACGAAGAAAACACCCTTTCACCAGACTTCAAGCGAGAAAGGCCAAGAAAAGAAGAACCGTTCGAGACTTAGACGTTTTCGATTATTGAGAAAAGAGACAAAAAAAAAATGATGCACCGAGAATCTTGCGCTTGTTCCAAGACGGAACTGGATCTGTTTGCCATGCCCCCTACCATGATGACCATGCAAGAATCCCAGTGGGTGGAATTTCACCCCGTCTCCTCACTGACCGATTCCGCTCCCATCGAGTTTGAAATTAAAGGACAGCCCGAAGATTACATCGATCTGAATAGCAGTTACTTGTACCTGAAAGTCAAAATTCTAGATAAGACTGGAGGTGCTATAGACGATGAAGCAGTAGCTCCCGTCAACAATTTCATGCATTCCTTGTTCAGTGGAGTGGACTTGTACTTGAATAACAAACTGGTCAGTAGCAGCATGGATACTTACCCTTATCGTGCCTACCTGGAAAATCTCTTGACGTACGGAATAGATGCCAAGAACACTCATCTCAATGCCTGTGTGGTATGGGAAGCTGACGAACCTACCAAGTTTGAAATATTGGAAACTGATGAAAAGAAAGACAACAATGATGGATTTCTAGAACGAAGAAAGAGAATCACGGGAGCCGACACAAGTTTAGAACTGATGGATCGTTTGCATTTGGACATGTGGTTGCAAGAAAAGTATTTGCTGAACGGGGTGGATGTCCGCCTGAGACTGAATCGTAGCAGTGCCGCTTTCCATTTGATGGCTGATAGTGACGGTTACAAAACCAAAATCCTAGAAGCCAGACTCTACGTACGCCGTGTGGAAGTGTTACCTAAAGTGGGAAACGACATCAGTCAGACGTTGAGTAGAACGACCGCCAAGTATCCCATACGACGCGTGGAAGTGAAAACCTTCACCATTCCCAAGGGACAGCGATCCATGATCGAAGATCATCTGTTCCAAGGACAGTTACCCAAACGTTTGATCGTTGGTATCGTCGAGAATACAGCCTTCAACGGAGCTGCCGAAAAAAATCCTTTCTACTTTCAACACTTTGGCGTGTCCAAAATCGAAGTCAGTCGCGATGGCAAGACCTTGTGTACCCGACCTTTCGAACCTGACTTTACCAAGAAGTATTACTTGAGATCGTACTTGTCCCTGTACGAAGCCACCGGACAGTTAGGAACCAATACCAGTCACGGTATTACGTACGAGGATTATGCAGGAGGCTACGCTTTGTGGGCTTTCGATTTCACTCCAGACCAAGGCAGCGACGAGGAACATTTCCACCCTATAAAATCCGGCCAGATTCGTGTGGAAATTCAGTTTAAAGACCGAGACCCTGATGAAACGGTGAACGTCATCCTGTATGCAGAATTCGATAATACCATAGAAATCAACAGTTTGAGAGAAGTCATCCTAGATTACTAGAAACCATGGAAGACTGTTATCCCTCTTTACCTAGTGGAGAAACTTTTAGTGTTGGATTATTGTTAAAAAATGTTAGAGTTCTTGTTGTTTAGTGTTAAGTGATTTTTGAATTAAAAAATGTTGTGTTTTGAAAAAAATTGTTTGATGTTATATTGTTGGATTATTGTTAAAAATGTTAGAGTTGTTGTTTAGTGTTAAGTGATTTTTGAATAAAAAATGTTGTGTTTTGAAAAAAATGCCTTTGTCTTTTGTTTAGCTATAAGAATGTTGGATTGATGCTCTTTCATTTCTTACTATCCCTCTCATGACACTCACTAAACGTTGCGACTCAAAAACCGTGTGGGGGATGTTTTCCTTCACGTCCGCGCTTTAACTTTAAGAACCGGGGAAGTTTCCAGTCTAACTATCCATTGTCGACTCATCCTCCTAAGAAGATGTGCTCCAAACTAGCTAAACTCAACGAAGCCTACGTGAATTTGCATAGGGTCAGACACAGTCTGATACCGAAGCCAGAAGAAATAGAGAATGTGAGAATGTTAAAAATCACTGAAGACCTGATAGAAGAGCTCTTCAGAGAAGAAATGAACAGGGAAAAAGAAGAATGGACAGAGAAGTACAGACTTCAGAGACAGCAGCAACAACAACAACAAGAGCAGCAGCAGCAGCAACCTGAACCTGACAGAGGCTTTGTCGATTGCCGTATCGACACCAAAGAGTTCTTCTTTTCTTTCCGAAGAAGCAGACCTATCGCCAGAAAGTCTATCCTCAGAGGACATCGCATTCTTAGAAACTAAAAAAAGAATGCCATAGCAAACAAAAAAACAGCCCTTTTCAGGGCTACCCCAATACTCTAGAAAAGAAATAACGATCGATTTGCCAATGTGTGTAGGTAGAGTAGTGTGAAAATAAACACTAACTCTTTTTTAAAAAATGTGAGGGTATGTGTTTGTGTGTTAGTAAGTGCTTAAGTAAGTTGGTATGAATAGTAGATTAAAATCATGTTTTTTTGGTGTTTGAGGTGTATATTTGGAGTTAGATTGGATTGCTTTGCGTATGTGGATAGTCTAATGAAGTGATTTATAAAAAATTTTAAAATAGTGATGGGTAGCATAAAAAAGTGAGTGAGTGTTTCTTTTAGGTCCGCGCGTTGTTGTTTTTGTCATGATGTAGGTAACATCAATTTTATGTTTTTTTAGGGGGATGTTTTCCTTCACGTCCGCGCTTTCACTATAAATTGAAACTCGCTGGGCAGTCTAGCTACCCTTGTTGATTGATCAACACCAAAAATGAACACGAGACTGTCTAAACTGTTGGAACTTCATGTGCATCTGGAATATGCCAGGCGCCTGTTGAATGAACTGGCCGCGGAAGCCATTGTGGAGGAGGGAAGGATAAGAGAGGAGGAGGAAAGAAGAAAAAAAGAAGAGGAGGAGAGAAGATATAAAGAAGAAGAGGAAAGAAGATACAAAGAGGAGGAGAGAAGAAACAAAGAAGAGGAGGAGGAGAAGGAAAAGAAGAGAAGAAGAATAAATTTCAGAATCTCAGAGAGCGAAAATTGGGATTCTGAAGCGACATATCCTGCCTCTGCTCTCTCCCCCAAAAAAGTAAAAAGTAACTGGGGGATAAGATGTGTATGTGGCGCCAGGCCTGGAAGGTGCCACCATTAACCAGGTGTCCATGAAGTTCCAAAAAAACAGCCCTTTTCAGGGCTACCCAATACTCTAGAAAAGAAATAACCATCAATTTGCCAATGTGTAGGTAGAGTAGTGTGAATATAAACACTAACTCTTTTTTAAGATAGTGTGAGGGTATGTGTTTGTGTGTTTGTGTTTGTGTGTTTGTGTTTGTACCCGCTCACGTACGATTGTGTGGATAGTAGATTATGGATTTGTTTATTGTTTCTTAGCGTATGTGTTTGTGTTTGTGTGTTTGTGTTTGTGTGTTTGTGTTTGTGTGTTTGTGTTTGTACCCGCTCACGTACGATTGTGTGAATAGTAGATTATGGATTTGTTTATTGTTTCTTAGCGTATGTGTTTGTGTTTGTGTGTTTGTGTTTGTACCGCTCACGTACGATTGTGTGGATAGTAGATTATGGATTTGTTTGTTGTTTCTTAGCGTATGTGTTTGTGTGTTTGTGTTTGTGTGTTTGTGTTTGTACCGGCTCACGTACGATTGTGTGAATAGTAGATTATGGATTTGTTTATTGTTCTTAACGTATGTGAAGAGTATAGTTTGGGTTTTGTAAGAGCTCACGTAAGATTGTGTGGATAGTAGATTATGGATTTTGTTTATTGTTTCTTAGCGTATGTGGAGAGTATAGTTTGGGTTTTTATTATATGAAATGAGAAAGTATAGTTTGGGTTTTATTATATGAAATGAAAAAGTAGGGGGATGTTTTCCTTCACGTTCGCGCGTTGTTTGGTCATGATCTAGGTAAGATCAATTTTACGTTTTAGGGGGATGTTTTCCTTCACGTACGCGCTTTAAGTATAAGAACCCACAGTATTCGTCGTTCAAACCATTCTGCAAAGAATAAAAAAAGAAGATGGCTTCTAACCAAATGGACAAAATACAAACATTACAAGACGTTTTAGACAACTTAGGAATGATGGAGCAGATGTTAATAAGACTGGTTGAAGACCATTATTCCTATAGTCCCCATCGTGTAAAGATGGAAATTAATAACTTAAAAAAGGTAAAGGACAAGATTAGTGGTGTCATGAAAGAGATAAAGGAGGAGAAGGAGGATGAAGAGGAAAGAATAAGAATAAGCAAATGGAACGAAAAGATTGAAAAAGAAGAAGAAAATGAGAAGAGGAAGAAAGAAGAGGAGGAAGAGAAGAAGAAGAAAGAAGAGCAGGAGAAAAAGAAAGAGAAGAAGAGAAAGAGTGTTGGAGATAAAATAAGAACTTGGTGGAGAAAAAGAAGAAATTAGAAGCAGAAGAAGAAGAAAACCCAAAGGCCCTTTTCAGGGCCAGCCATATTTCTCGAAAAGAGATAGCCTTTCCATTGCCTACCCTTTTTTAAAATTTAAATTTAAATTTAAATTTAAATTTAAAAATTTTTTTAAAAAAATCCCAAAAGCCCAAACTCTATTCCCCATGTTAATTTCCCCTTGTCGCTAGACAGACCCACACTATAGTTCCATGTTAAATTCCCTTTGTCGCTAGAGTGACCCACGATTTTTCTCCATGTTAATTTCCCTTGTCGCTAATCTGACCCACGATTTTTCACCATGTTAAATTTCCCTTGTCGCTAATCTGACCCAGGGGTCTCTGTAATGCTAATTCCCATTGTCGCTAATGTACCCCACTTAACTACTGAACACTTTAAAAAGTTCATTGACTTCTTCTGTCTCCTTGTTTACTCTCTCTGTTTTTTAAATTTCTTCACCGTCTTTTCCTCTTCTTTCTCCTCACTTTCTTCCCTTCTTCTTTTCTTCTCCTGTTTCTTTTTCTTTGCCTCTTGTAAATAGAATTGTCTTCTTTCTTCCTCTTCTTCCTCTGAAGAATCCCTCTCTTCCTCTGAAGAATCCCTCTCTTCTTCTGAAGAATCCCTCTTTTCTTCTGACTCCTCTTGTTTCTTTTTTGGGCAATCTGGAGACCAATGTCTTTTTCTTGACAATAATAACAGGTATCTTGACTTCTGTCTTTTTTAGCCCTTTTTCTTCTTTTTGACGGTCTGGACACTCTGAAGACCAATGCCCTTTCTTCTGACAGATATAGCAAGTATCTTGACTTTTATCTCGAAAGGAAGGAGAGTAGTCCGTGGGCTGGTCTGAAGAGAATTTTCTAATAACCCCTCGCAAAGCTCTGATGAAACGTTCGATTTGGCTAGTCTCTTCCATCGTTGTGCTCGGTTAGAGAGTGAAATGAATAGTGAAAGGACAAGACACACACCCTTTTATATACGTTGGTCTGCCAGGACTATAAATTAGTCCATGGTGTTTAAACTTGAGTCATTTGACGTTTTTCATTCAAGATGAAACGATCCTATTCATTCGAGAAGAAAGAAGAAGAAGAAAGTAAGAGGCAGAAACGTGATCTATCGCCTCGTACCAGGGCTGAAGTCTTGGAACAAATTCATGCCAGTGATTTTGAAGAGGACATGAGTGAACCAGAATCCGAACCCTCTAAACCAAGTTCACCACCCTTAGCCAACCCTGAAAAATACTATGACTTTCGAGAGACAGAAAAGCGCTCCTCTAGAAAATTTAGAACCACGGCTTACAAATACACGGTGAAGTTTAAAGATTTCAAGGCTGAAGTACCGTTAGAGAAAGCAGAAGGGTTCATCACTGGGGTGTGGGATTCTTTGCTCACCGCACTCAAGCGACAATGTCAACCCAAAGAAGACGATCGCTTGAGACTTTCCATTCAACACGACGGTTTGAAATCCCCTGTTTGGATCGAGTTTAGCACCCCTGCAGAATTGACCGCTTCCAAAGTCATGGACAAGATTCAACACGTGCAACAATCCAATGACCAGTTTGACATCACCGATGGAAAAGCCACACTGGATATGACCCACGTCTCTCCTCCTCAAGGGACCGGACGCAAAAAGATGTTATTGGTGAACGAGCTTCGCAGCATTAAGCGTAGCCTCGTCCGAATTAACAACCCTCAAGACCAGATGTGTTTAGCTCGAGCCATCGTGGTGGGACGAACCTATCCCAACAAGAACGACACGACAGAATGGAAAAGAGCCTGGAAAACTATTCGACAATCGGACCGAGCCAAACAACGAAACGAAGCAGAACTCCTGTTGCAACAAGCTGACCTATCCAAAGACACACCCTGTGGCATTCCTGAGATGCAAAAATTGCAAGATGCCCTAGCTCCACGATACACCTTGAAAGTGCACCCTCAAGAAGTGCGCGAACCTCTGTTGTTTCGAGGCCAAGACTTTAAGGACGGAAAATACATTCATGTCTATTATCACGATGACCATTTCGATACCATTACCAGTATCACCGGATTCCTGGGATACGGTTATTACTGTGAGAAATGTGACCATGGTTATAATAATCGAGAGCAACACAAACATTGCGGATTGAAATGCTCAGGATGTTTGGCCTCTCCACCCTGTCTGAGCGAAGGACCAGTGCCTTGTTCAACTTGTCTGCGCACGTTTGTCAGCCCTACCTGTTACCAACAACATCTGAAGACGCAAGGTTCACAGCAGAAATGTGCTTGTCAACTCCTGAGATTGTGCCCTACGTGTGGACAAGGCATATGTACCAATACTGCCAAGGCACACGTATGTCGAGGAAAGAAAAAATGTCACATTTGTCACCACATCGTGGACTTGGAACACCAATGCTACGTGCAAAAATACCAACCTCCACCAGAGAAAGAGGTCGGTCACAAGAAGAAAGGCAATTTCATCTTTTTCGATTTCGAATGCATGCAAGAGACCGGTATTCACATTCCTAATTTCTGCGTGGCTCATCGAGCGTGCGAGAAGTGCATTCAGGAACCTATCTTCAGTCATTGCCCTCACTGCAGCAAGATTCCTGGAGGGCGTGAAAAAATCTTTCGGGGACCGAACACGTTAGCCGATTTTGCCCAATGGGTTTTAGACCCCATCGACAAGACGTGGAGCCAAGAGGACATCAAACGTTACGGCGATTGTCATCGTCATGCCACGGTGATGGCTCACAATTTCTCCGGATACGATGAACAGTTTCTTCTCAGATACTATACGGAACATGGCACCCAACGTCCTAAAGTGACTTTGAACGGAGCCAAAATCATTTTCATGCAAGTGGGACAAGTACAGTTTAAAGATTCGATGAGCTATTTGGCCATGCCTTTGAGTCGAATGCCTAAAACGTTTGGAATGACAGAAATGGCTAAAGGGTACTTTCCACACTTTTTCAATATGGAAGCCAATCAACACGCCGTTCTACACCATTTACCTGAGGCTCACTATTACGACCCTGACAACATGCGTACCGAACAACGAGAAGGTTTCTACGCTTGGTACCAGGCTCATGCCTCGAACCCTTTCGACTTTCAGGAACAAATGTTAAAGTATTGTCGTTCCGACGTGGACATTTTACGGCGTTGCTGTGGAAAATTTCGAGAACTGTTCATGGAACACGGAGGGGTCGATCCTTTGAAAGAAGCTTGCACCATTGCCAAAGCGTCTTCCTTAGTGTATCGGCAACGATTCATGCCTGAAAACACCGTGGCTGTCATCAGCCCTCAAACGACTCACTATGTCAAACGTCAATACTCGGTCAAAGCCCTACGCTGGTTACATTACTTGTGCGACAAGGAAGACAAAGCGATTCAGCATGCCCGCAACGGAGGGGGCGAAAAGACCATCGGAACGCATTCGGTCGATGGCTGGGACTTAGAAAACCCCAAGATCGTGTACGAGTTTAACGGTTGCTTATTTCACGGATGTCCCGTCTGTTACCCTGACCGTGGCACTAAAAATCAGTTTTTACAACGAACCATGGAAGACCTGTACCAGGACACTTGCCAGCGGCGCCTAAAGTTAGAACAGGAAGGATACCAAGTGGTGGAAATGTGGGAACACGAGTACGATCACCGTTTGAAAACCGATCCCGAGTTTAAACGCCTCGTGGAAAGTTACAAGCTGATGGACCCCCTGAACCCGAGGGATAGTTTGTACGGAGGAAGGACCAATGCCACCTGTTTGCTGTACCAAGCCGACGAAGAGAAAGGAGAAGAAATCAAATACTTGGACGTGTGTTCGCTGTATCCCTACGTGTGCAAATATTGTCGCTTTCCTGTAGGGCACCCACAATTGCTGACGGAACACATCGACCTGAAAAACATTCGACAATACGAAGGTCTGATCAAGTGCAAAGTTTTGCCGCCCACGGACTTGTACCATCCCGTGTTACCTCACCATTGCCAAGGCAAACTGATGTTTCCTTTGTGCCGTACGTGTGCCGAAACGTGCAACCAAGACCAGCCTTGCCATCACACCCAGGAAGAACGGGCCTTGACGGGGACGTGGGTCAGCGTGGAATTGTTCAAAGCTCTGGACATGGGATACCAACTGTTAGAAGTGTACGAAATTTGTCACTTTCCCAAGACACAACAATACCACAAGGGTGACCCCAGTCAGAAAGGCATTTTCGCCGACTACGTGGATGCCTTTTTGAAACTGAAACAAGAAGCCAGCGGCTATCCTTCCTGGTGTCACACTGCCGAAGACCAAATACAATTCAAAGAGAAATACTATGAACAAGAATGCATCACTTCAGATCACATCGAGAAAAACGAAGGCAGGCGATCGTTTACCAAAGTGATGTTAAATTGCTTGTGGAGTAAAATGGCACAACGACCGTGTTTACCCAAGACGGAATATTTGACAGAACCTTCCCGCTACTTCCAGATGATTCACGATAAAACCAAATACATGAAACACGTGGACGTCGTTCGCGAGGATTTGATCTTGGTCAATTACGAAGAAGATCTGGACTTTGTACAAGACGACCCCTTTGGAAATGTCATCATTGCGGCTTACGTGACAGCCCATGCTCGCTTAAAATTGTACGAAGCTTTAGAACTGTTAGGGGATCGCGTCCTGTACTTTGACACGGACAGTTGCATCTACATCGATCGACCGGGTCAGCAACACCCTAACATCGAAGGAGACCGTTTAGGAGCCTGGACAGACGAGCATCCTGACGACAAGATTCTAAGTTTCGCGAGTGGTACTCCTAAAAATTACGGCTACGAATACCGGGACCCACAAGGAGAAGTGCACACAGAGTGTAAAGTGAAAGGATTGACTCTGAATTATCGTACCAGTCGAGTGGTCAACTTTGGGGTACTGAAAGAAACCTTGCAATCGGGAGAGGATGGAAACTTTAAAGTGACCACTTATCAACCGAACAAGATTGTACGTTTACCCACTCACCACATCGTCAGTCGACCCTTGGAAAAAGTCTATCAAATCGTGTACCAGAAGTGAGTTCGACTTCCCAATCATTTCACCTTACCGTATGGACACGTCGGTATTGGCTGTATATAAAAAGGAACCCTAGGCAAGATCGATAGTTCATTGTGACTACCAAGACCGAGCGAACAAGATGAATACTTTCAGAGAAACACAAAACAAGTTGTTTAGAAAGGCACAATTCAAGTGTGGGACTTCTGAAGTGGAATGCTATTGTGAGCCTTGCGATGGGTACGATGCTGTACGTTGTGACCTTAGCGATGCCGTAAAGCATCATGGGAACTTTAGTGTCACTACCCCTATCATGGAAAGTGATGCTGTGCGTGTCAAACCTGAGGGATGCGAAAGTGATGCCGCTCGTCCTCTTGGACATTTTACTGGGTTTCGTTTTAAAGGGGAATGTTCACCTTCACGTCTACCCCCCCCCCCCCTACGGATGTCATCCAGCCCTGAGCAAACTCCTGTTCATGTCACCCAACCCTCATCGAAACGAACCTGTGAAAGACGAATATTCGTTTCCTGTGCGTTTGTCGGAATACTGCGCCTTTGAAAATCGTCTTCAATCGTTCAAAGGAAAATGGCCTACGTATCTGGGAGGACCGACCCCCGAAGAATTAGCCAGAGCCGGATTTTTCTACTTGGGCGAAGGAGATAAAGTCAAGTGCTTCAGTTGCGGTGTGTCACTTCACCACTGGGAACCGCAAGATTCGGCCTACGTAGAACATGCTCGATGGTCACCGAATTGTCATAACTTACCCTTAGTGGGACCGAGACATTGAAGTAACTTACCATAATCTGTTCATGGATACTTTACACGAGAACATTCGTGCTTTGCCTGTGGAGTTGAGAGAACGCATTTACCGAGAGCTGGTCAAAATACAAGTGAAACGTAAAGAACAATTGCATCCGTTACGTCACCGGTGTTTGAACCACTGGTACCTGAATGCTATACAAGGACTGATTCAGTTGAAAGTGTTCCATTGGACGGACATTGATCAACGATCCCCTAGTTTTAAAAAGGATTGGTTTGCTCTGGATGAATCTATCTACTACATTGTAAACTTACTGCATCGAATTCCAGAGGAAGAGTTAACGAATTACCAACATCTTGTTCACAATGTCAACTTAGTGAAAGAGGAAACTTCTGAACGAATTGTAATGTGTAAATTAGTAACTAAACGATTTAAATTCGACACTGAAGTAAAACCATGTCTGTGCAAACAATACATTTCTTGTGTCAGACAAAAGAGGATTTAGTATGACCTATTCATGGATACTTTGCTAGAGAACATTCGTGCCTTGTCTGTGGAGTTGAGAGAACGCATTTACCGAGAACTGATCAAAATACTAGTGAAACGCAAACGCAAAGTTATTCAACCGTTTTTAAATTATGCTCTGTTTCAAAGTATAAGAAGACTGATTATGAGTGGATATTACATCAGGCACAAAGGTAAACGAGGCTATTGGCCACCACCCAAGGATTCCAAGAACAGTGTATATACTTATGGATACTTTACAAGAGAACATTTTGGGCTTGCCTGAGGAGTTGAGAGAAAGGATTTACCGAGAGCTGGTGAAAATACAAGTCAAACGTAAAGAACAATTGCATCCGTTACGTCACCAGATCTTTAACCACTGGTACCTGAATGGTATAAGAGGACTGATTCGTCAGAAATTCTTTCAGTGGTCAGACCTTGTTGAACACTTTCAGTTTGTGAATGATGAACTAGACGTTCGTAATTTTGGTTACTTCGAGATTCACCTAGTGCAACGTGTTGAGGAAGACGAGTTAAAGGATTACCAACATTTGTTACGTGGAATCTGCTTAGCGGAAGACGAAACATCTAGACAAACTCTGACCTTTCGGTTACAGTATGTAACATTTAAATTCCCTACTGGAGAACAAACATGTCTAGTTAGAAATGACCTTTATTGCTTCCGAAACAAAGAGACTATAAAATCAGGCTGCCATGCCACGGATTATGTCACATATCATTGAACAGATTCCGTGGAAGGAACTCAATGAAAATATTCAAACCGTGGATCATTACCATCAATTATTACAAGAACTGTATCCAATCAATTTGGGACGACGCATAGTGTGTGTCTTAGTGACTTGTTTTCTGGGATTTCGTTTACCAGCCGATTCCTTGTGGACTCTTTACGATCAGTACTTACCACCCAAATGGTCTTAAATGGTCACGAAAAACTCCTTTTGCTCAAAGCCTTGCGTTTTCATCTGGATACTTCTCGACCTCTACGGGAAAAAAAGATTCGTGAACTTTTAGCTACCCAAGACGTGTATGACGATGTGTGTGTAGCTTGTGACTTACATCCCCATTGGACAGATGTCCGTGCCTGGAAAGAATGGGATTTTGAGGCTTGGACCAAAGAAGTGGCCCAGTATGCACGAGAGTTGTTCAAGGAAAAAGTTACTTTTCAACCTGTGTTAGTGACGGTGCCAGAAGAACCCGTCACCCAGGACAGGACTGTCGTGGACAGGCCTGAAAGACCCTTTCGGGAGGACACTTGTGTGACCTTACCCCCTACTATAGAACTGCTTAGAACATTACCCAAAACATGGTGTACAGACACTTGTTTTTATTCCACGTTAATGGTTATCATGTGCCTTTTATCCTTGTACTTAAGCCTTTGGCTTTTATGTATTTTTGTCTTTCGTATTCATGTTTGAAACATTCAATAAACGTGTTCTGAAAAAAGTATATAAACTCTTGTCTTGTTTGTTTTCGTGTCACAAGTGACATTTCTCACACTATGGCTACCTCTGCTGTCTCTGCTCCCTCTTCCTCTACTGTCATAGTCATCGACGAACACTTAGATCGTGCCAGTTGGGAGGCTTTGTATCTTCGCCATCCCTTTAACATGCTCATTGCTGGACCTAGCGGTTCAGGCAAAACCGAATTCGTCAAAAGTTTGATCGAACATAAACATCATTGGATCGATCGGCGGCCTCAACGTATCGTGTGGTGTTACAAAGAGTGGCAATCGGCGTACAGCCTCTTGCGAGAAAGTCAAGGCGGTTCCATCGTGTTTGTGGAAGGCATTCCTAAAGAAGACGACGGCATCGTCTCTGACTCCCGTCAAACCCATTTGGTCATTTTTGACGACATGTTAGGAGAAGACGAAGAAGAAATTAAACTGTGGTTCACGCGCAAAGGGCATCACCGTAATGCCAGTGTCGTTTACATCACCCAAAATTTGTTTCAACAAAGTAAAGCCCATCGCACCATCAGTCTCAATGCGAATTACGTGGTCTTGTTTAAAAGCCCTCGAGATAAATCGCAAGTGCAAGTCTTAGCCAAACAGTTAGGAACGCATTGGCTGACTCAGGCGTACGACGATGCCACTCAAACGCCACACGCCTATTTACTCGTCGATTTGAAACCTACGACCCCCGAGGATTTGCGATTTCGTACCCACTTGTTTCACCACTGGTGCCAAGATGGAGGGCCTGTCCTGTACACATCTCCGTCCTCGACTTAATTTCACTCCACAAAAACATCTATAAAGACCTCAGACCCTTTTCGTCTGTCTCACACACATTTTGAACATGACGTCCCTTCAGTCGCATCTTCCCGTCAAATTGATTCGTGCCTTGTATGGCATCAGTCGAGAAAAAAATACACAAATACGAGCTCGTGTCTTAGAAGCTAGTCTCAAAGAAGTCTTACGATGGTTCACGGTGACGGCACGTCAAATACTCCAAGGAATCATTCAGATTCCTCATCAAACCAAACGCTTTTTCGATCGAAACAAAGTCGCTTTGACCCAACTGGCCGATCCCCGCATCGACACTCAAACCAAAAAACAAATCATTTTGAAACCTGGAGGGAGCGGTACTCTAGGAGGGGTCATCATTCGCTCTCTCTTAAGATGGGATCCTAATGCCCCCAAACTTCTCCCCAAGAAACAAGTCAAACGAAGCTCCAAGAAGAAGAAGAAAAAGACCAGCTCCCCAAGGAGAACTTCTCCAGTGGCGGGACCCTCCTCTTACCAGACACCACCCCGGAAAAAGAAAAGAAGCACCCAGAAAAAGAAACAGAGAAAAAGTCCCCAGAAAAAGAAAAGTCCACAGAAGAAAACTAGTCGCAAGAGAGGCACTTCTTCTTCGGCCAGGACGCAACCTTACACTCGCAAACCACGACCTGCCACGGCGGTGACTGCGTCTCCGGCAGCCTCACGTTCATCCACTTCTCCGTTGATGACACCAAGAACTGAAGAGTACTTGGAGACGTTGATCACACCAAGAACTTCTCCGTTGATGACCCCAAAAAGAACTTCCCCAGTGGCAGGACCTTCCAATTTAGTGGCAGTGGCTGCTGCTCACAAAGTACCTTCTCCCAAAATCAAAGTCCAAGAAAGATCGGGCATGTTACAAAGTTTACTGGATTTGTCCAAGCAAGAACTGGCTCGATTTAGTCCGTTACGTACCCCTGCACGACGTGTCATGCCTGTCCTCAATCTAATACGACGTAAAGACAATCAGTGGCGACGCGTTCCAGTATAAAAAAGGCCTGTGACCAAGTTGGGTATTAGTGTTTTGGTGCTCCTGAAGTTGTCACCCTCCAGAAAACATCCCTCTTCTAAACAACCCCAAGGAAAGAAAAGAAAAGGACTGCCTCCTCGTTTAGTCAAACATGGGGACGTGTTATCTGTCCTGTCCAAAGCTTCTCCACCTCTACGAAAAAAACTCATTCAATCAGCCTCCAAAGAGGTCATCGATACCGTGTGCGAATCCTGTTTGAACGTCTTGAAAGGCACGATCCCTTTGTCCAAACACCAGAAACAATGCTTAGGCAAACATCGTCACGTTCTTCGCCAAATGGTTCAAAAGAAAATTCCCATTCGTCAAAAGAAGAAGATGTTGGTCGAACGTGTAGGCATTCTATCCCTCTTGTTAGGCCCCTTACTGAAAGGAGTCTTGGGAACCATGTTTGGAGGACTGGTGGGAGCAAGATAAAAAGGCCCTCGGAAGTCCCAAGATCTCAGAATTGACCCTTGACAACCCCATGGAAGGACGAAAACTAGCTTTAGTGCCTTACAAACGATGGATGGAATACCATCGTTGGCAAGAACAACGCACCCCGCATTTACCTCCCAATCCCCATTTGAGCGAGATGTCCCAGTTACAACACGAATTGCAGTCCTTGATGGATCGCCAAGATTTGTCCGAAACAGAAAAATCGCAAAAGTACGGTCAACTCTTGCAACGACTGCAACTCTTTCACCAGAAAGCTTTAGACGAAACAGCTCTACCCACTCTGAAAGATTTTAAGACCTTGATGAAAAGTCCAGCACCATCACCAGTACCAGTACCACCACTACCAGTGACCAAGACAGAAAAAGGAGAAGAAGAAGAAGAAGAAGGGTTTCAAACTGCACCAGAAAAAGTACGCAAGTTAACAACACCACCTACCTCCAGAATTGGATGGATTAAAAAGATGATGACCACCCCTTCTTCATCACAAGAGAAAAAGAAAGTGAAGACAGAAGTGAAGACACAAGTGAAACAAGAACCGATATCCCCCGCTCAGACGTCCTCCTCGACACCTATTGCCGGTCGCACACGCAAAGCATTGCAATCCAAGAAAGTACCCCAAGAGAAAAAGAGTAGCATCTTCCAAGAGTGAGTGCCTTATTAACACACAAACACACAAAAAAAAAAAGAAATGGAAAAAGTCTTAGCCAGCATTTACTACGATCCCTCGCATCCTGCAGGTTACGCAGGAGTTCAAAAATTGTATCGTGCTGCCAAAACTCGATTGAAAAGTCTCCGTTTACCTCAAGTGCAACGATGGTTACAAGAACAAGCTACCTACACTTTACACAAACCCATTCGACGCAAGTTTGCCAGAAGTCGCACCCGAGTGGAAGGCATCGATCATCAATGGCAAGCCGATTCAGCCGATGTCTCTCATTTGGCCAGTTGCAATCTTGGCTACAAATATTTGTTTTGTGTCATCGACGTCTTTTCCAAATTTGCCTGGGTCGTGCCCTTGACTTCCAAATCCAGCAGCGAGTTAGTGCGAGCCCTGCAACGGGTCTTGAAACAAAGCGGTCGTCACCCTCTTCGATGGCAAACGGAGAAAGGCACCGAATTTCTAAACCAAGCTTTCCAAAAAGAATTAAAGACATGTGACATTCATTTTTTTTACCACCGAGAATCCCGAAACCAAAGCCAGCATCGTGGAACGTTTTCAACGCACTTTGAAAGAACGCATGTGGAAATATTTTACGCATCACCACACTCTGAAGTACATCGACATCTTACCGCACCTGGTGCAAGCGTACAACCAATCTTACCATCGAAGCATTGGACGTGCCCCGCAAGAAGTGACTCCCGACAACGAAGTGTTGGTGTTTGAGCGCCTGTTTGGTACGTCCCCGACGAGGGCTGTCCCCAAGAAAAGTGGAGAGTTGGTCGTAGGAGATTGGGTGCGCATTGGCAAAACCAAACGCACTTTCGACAAAGGTTACTTACCTAACTGGACGACCGAATTGTTTCGTGTCACTGAACGAGTGCATGGCCGTCATCCTGCCGTCTATAAATTGGAAGACATGAACGGAGAAGTGCTCAAAGGAACGTTTTATTTGCCCGAGTTACAACGTGTGACCAAAAAGGAAGACGACGTGTACGACATCGAAAGCATTCTCGAACGCAGGACCCGTAAAGTAGGCAAACGACGTGTCAAAGAAGTCAAAGTACGTTGGAAAGGATATCCACCCAGTTTTGATTCTTGGATCGACGCTTCGCAAGTCATCGACTATAAAAAGAAGTGACCATCATGCCCTTTCACACAGACTCAGCTACGTCGACCACTCCTTCACCTAGTTCTTCTGTGCAAGATTTACAAAAACAACCCTTGTGGGTGTGGTGTGGAGAACGTGTGCCTGAAACGCAAATCGTCTTTTTCTGCCAAATCTTCGTGGTGTATTGTGTCATCGGGGCAGCCATTGCCAATTTGAGTTTGCAACAAGGAGACAAACAATTGTGGACCATTTTATTGAGCAGTTGCATCGGTTACCTGCTTCCCAATCCCTCCCTGAAATTCTCCTCGAACGGGAACCACGGGAACCTTGTGTCCAGTGCCAGTGTCAGTCACCACTCCAACAACAACAACAACAACCCCATTTTGGGCGGAGACACTCCTCTGACTTCCAGTAACCCCTAGGACAGCCACAGAACTCTGGAATTATGAGTCACCAAAACCAATTTTACTTAACCTTACCCAGTGACAGTTCCATGGAGGTGTTTCCCGACAACACGTTGTGCTGTTACACGGCCGAATTACCTCAGGCCATCCCATTAGATCACGAAGCCCATTGGGAAGTGGCTTTAGTGGAAATCATTCACACGACCCAAGTCCTCAATGTCCTTCCCAATCAAAATGTTTTTGATGTGGAAGTTTATGACGAGCAAATGCAACAGTACTTGGATACCCATGGCAAATATGACAAGAAAACAACTGGCACAAGAAATCAAAAGTACACCACCTATCACTTGTTCATTCCCCCAGGCTATTATTTTAGTGGTCAACATTTGGTGAGCACCATTACCTCCAGGTTTAATGTCGTGTTTCTGGAAGCTTTGGAAAGTGTCAAAAAAAGTGTCACCATGGAATACCACAAAACAGCTCGTCGCTTTATTTTGTCCTGAATTGTTTGACATGTTGGGCGGAGACATAGACATGAGAATGGCCATGATCAAGAAAAACGAATTACCAATCGTTTACGACAACGAGTCTTTTAGCAAGTTATTTCGTGCCCCGGTAGAAATGAACCAAGGACTGAATTTGATGTTTGTGTACTCCGATGTGGTGGAGTACAACGTGGTGGGACACACCTCTGTACCGTTACTGCGTGTCATTCCTTTCAAAGTGGATTCTGCCACGAACGCTGACGAGGAAGGTGGAAACACCTATCACGTCCACCGCGAATTTGTACATCCTCACTATTTGCCTGTCAGCAAGTCTTATTTGGACACGGTCAACATTGCTATAAAAGGAAATCTGGGACAAAATATTTCATTCACCAAAGGAAAAGTCACGGTGAAACTCCATTTTCGAAAATGGTTTTCTCACGACTAGTAAGTCATGTATCCAGTGTACCGAGGGGTTGCTCGACAGCGAGGACACGGTTTAGGAGATATGTTAAAATCAGCCTTTCGTTCGGTGGCCCCGGTGTTGAAACCGATGGTGACACGCGGATTGCACGCCTTGAAAGATGCGGCACTGACGCAAGGTCAAGAATTTCTCCAAAATGTCATCATCGACAAACAAAACCCAAAAGAAGCCTTCATGAGGGCTGGCAAAAATGTCTTACTGCAAACGGGCAAAGACATTTTGGGTCGCCGAGAAACACCTATAAATGCCCTGCACGCTACCGAGTCAGGCATTCAGCAAGGACAAGGCAGAAAGAGACGACGAAGAAAACACCCTTTCACCAGACTTCACACGTCTAAAGCGAGAAAGGCCAAGAAAAGAAGAACCGTTCGAGACTTAGACGTTTTCGATTATTGAGACACAGAGAAAAAATGATGCACCGAGAATCTTGAGCTTGTTCCAAGACGGAACTGGACCTGTTTGCCATGCCCCCCACGATGATGACGATGCAAGAATCCCAATGGGTGGAATTTCACCCCGTCTCCTCATTGACCGATTCCGTTCCCATCGAGTTTGAAATCAAGGGACAGCCCGAAGATTACATCGATCTGAATAGCAGTTACTTCTACTTAAAAGTCAAAGTTCTAGATAAGGATAATGGTACAGTAGAAGACACTGAGAATATAGTTCCCGTCAACAATTTCATGCATTCCTTGTTCAGCGAAGTGGACTTGTACTTGAATAACAAACTGGTCAGCAGCAGCATGGATACTTACCCTTATCGTGCCTACCTGGAAAATCTCTTGACGTACGGAATAGATGCCAAGAACACTCATCTCAATGCTTGTGTGCTATGGGAACCTGACGAAGTAGACAAGTTCGACACATTAAATAAAGACAATGACGACTTTGAGGAAAGACGAAACAAAATCTTAAATAAGAAGAGTTTAGAACTGATGGATCGTTTGCATTTGGACATGTGGTTGCAAGAGAAATATTTGCTGAACGGGGTAAATATCCGCTTGAGACTGAATCGCAGCAGTGCCGCTTTCCATTTGTTGGCTGATGATGATGCTACTAAGACTGGCACTCCTAAAAGCAAAATCGAGGAGGCCAAACTCTACGTACGACGCGTGGAAGTGTTACCTAAAGTGGGAAACGACATCAGTCAGACGTTGAGCAGAACGACCGCCAAGTATCCGATCCGTCGCGTGGAAGTGAAAACCTTCACCATTCCCAAGGGACAGCGATCCATGATCGAAGATCATCTGTTCCAAGGACAGTTACCCAAACGTTTGATCGTTGGTATCGTCGAGAATACAGCCTTCAACGGAGCTGCCGAAAAAAATCCTTTCTACTTTCAACACTTTGGCGTGTCCAAAATCGAAGTCAGTCGCGATGGCAAGACCTTGTGTACCCGACCTTTCGAACCTGACTTTACCAAGAAGTATTACTTGAGATCGTACTTGTCCCTGTACGAAGCCACCGGACAGTTAGGAACCAATACCAGTCACGGTATTACGTACGAGGATTATGCAGGAGGCTACGCTTTGTGGGCTTTCGATTTCACTCCAGACCAAGGCAGCGACGAGGAACATTTCCACCCTATAAAATCCGGCCAGATTCGTGTGGAAATTCAGTTTAAAGACCGAGACCCTGATGAAACGGTGAACGTCATCCTGTATGCAGAATTCGATAATACCATAGAAATCAACAGTTTGAGAGAAGTCATCCTAGATTACTAGAAACCATGGAAGACTGTTATCCCTCTTTACCTAGTGGAGAAACTTTTAGTGTTGGATTATTGTTAAAAAATGTTAGAGTTCTTGTTGTTTAGTGTTAAGTGATTTTTGAATTAAAAAATGTTGTGTTTTGAAAAAAATTGTTTGATGTTATATTGTTGGATTATTGTTAAAAATGTTAGAGTTGTTGTTTAGTGTTAAGTGATTTTTGAATAAAAAATGTTGTGTTTTGAAAAAAATGCCTTTGTCTTTTGTTTAGCTATAAGAATGTTGGATTGATGCTCTTTCATTTCTTACTATCCCTCTCATGACACTCACTAAACGTTGCGACTCAAAAACCGTGTGGGGGATGTTTTCCTTCACGTCCGCGCTTTAACTTTAAGAACCGGGGAAGTTTCCAGTCTAACCATCCATTGTCGACTCATCCTCCTAAGAAGATGTGCTCCAAACTAGCTAAACTCAACGAAGCCTACGTGAATTTGCATAGGGTCAGACACAGTCTGATACCGAAGCCAGAAGAAATAGAGAATGTGAGAATGTTAAAAATCACTGAAGACCTGATAGAAGAGCTCTTCAGAGAAGAAATGAACAGGGAAAAAGAAGAATGGACAGAGAAGTACAGACTTCAGAGACAGCAGCAACAACAACAACAAGAGCAGCAGCAGCAGCAACCTGAACCTGACAGAGGCTTTGTCGATTGCCGTATCGACACCAAAGAGTTCTTCTTTTCTTTCCGAAGAAGCAGACCTATCGCCAGAAAGTCTATCCTCAGAGGACATCGCATTCTTAGAAACTAAAAAAATAATGCCATAGCAAACAAAAAAACAGCCCTTTTCAGGGCTACCCCAATACTCTAGAAAAGAAATAACGATCGATTTGCCAATGTGTGTAGGTAGAGTAGTGTGAAAATAAACACTAACTCTTTTTTAAAAAATGTGAGGGTATGTGTTTGTGTGTTAGTAAGTGCTTAAGTAAGTTGGTATGAATAGTAGATTAAAATCATGTTTTTTTGGTGTTTGAGGTGTATATTTGGAGTTAGATTGGATTGCTTTGCGTATGTGGATAGTCTAATGAAGTGATTTATAAAAAATTTTAAAATAGTGATGGGTAGCATAAAAAAGTGAGTGAGTGTTTCTTTTAGGTCCGCGCGTTGTTGTTTTTGTCATGATGTAGGTAACATCAATTTTATGTTTTTTTAGGGGGATGTTTTCCTTCACGTCCGCGCTTTCACTATAAATTCAAACTCGCTGGGCAGTCTAGCTACCCTTGTTGATTGATCAACACCAAAAATGAACACGAGACTGTCTAAACTGTTGGAACTTCATGTGCATCTGGAATATGCCAGGCGCCTGTTGAATGAACTGGCCGCGGAAGCCATTGTGGAGGAGGGAAGGATAAGAGAGGAGGAGGAAAGAAGAAAAAAAGAAGAGGAGGAGAGAAGATATAAAGAAGAAGAGGAAAGAAGATACAAAGAGGAGGAGAGAAGAAACAAAGAAGAGGAGGAGGAGAAGGAAAAGAAGAGAAGAAGAATAAATTTCAGAATCTCAGAGAGCGAAAATTGGGATTCTGAAGCGACATATCCTGCCTCTGCTCTCTCCCCCAAAAAAGTAAAAAGTAACTGGGGGATAAGATGTGTATGTGGCGCCAGGCCTGGAAGGTGCCACCATTAACCAGGTGTCCATGAAGTTCCAAAAAAACAGCCCTTTTCAGGGCTACCCAATACTCTAGAAAAGAAATAACCATCAATTTGCCAATGTGTAGGTAGAGTAGTGTGAATATAAACACTAACTCTTTTTTAAGATAGTGTGAGGGTATGTGTTTGTGTGTTTGTGTTTGTGTGTTTGTGTTTGTACCCGCTCACGTACGATTGTGTGGATAGTAGATTATGGATTTGTTTATTGTTTCTTAGCGTATGTGTTTGTGTTTGTGTGTTTGTGTTTGTGTGTTTGTGTTTGTGTGTTTGTGTTTGTACCCGCTCACGTACGATTGTGTGAATAGTAGATTATGGATTTGTTTATTGTTTCTTAGCGTATGTGTTTGTGTTTGTGTGTTTGTGTTTGTACCGCTCACGTACGATTGTGTGGATAGTAGATTATGGATTTGTTTATTGTTTCTTAGCGTATGTGTTTGTGTGTTTGTGTTTGTGTGTTTGTGTTTGTACCGGCTCACGTACGATTGTGTGAATAGTAGATTATGGATTTGTTTATTGTTCTTAACGTATGTGAAGAGTATAGTTTGGGTTTTGTAAGAGCTCACGTAAGATTGTGTGGATAGTAGATTATGGATTTTGTTTATTGTTTCTTAGCGTATGTGGAGAGTATAGTTTGGGTTTTTATTATATGAAATGAGAAAGTATAGTTTGGGTTTTATTATATGAAATGAAAAAGTAGGGGGATGTTTTCCTTCACGTTCGCGCGTTGTTTGGTCATGATCTAGGTAAGATCAATTTTACGTTTTAGGGGGATGTTTTCCTTCACGTACGCGCTTTAAGTATAAGAACCCACAGTATTCGTCGTTCAAACCATTCTGCAAAGAATAAAAAAAGAAGATGGCTTCTAACCAAATGGACAAAATACAAACATTACAAGACGTTTTAGACAACTTAGGAATGATGGAGCAGATGTTAATAAGACTGGTTGAAGACCATTATTCCTATAGTCCCCATCGTGTAAAGATGGAAATTAATAACTTAAAAAAGGTAAAGGACAAGATTAGTGGTGTCATGAAAGAGATAAAGGAGGAGAAGGAGGATGAAGAGGAAAGAATAAGAATAAGCAAATGGAACGAAAAGATTGAAAAAGAAGAAGAAAATGAGAAGAGGAAGAAAGAAGAGGAGGAAGAGAAGAAGAAGAAAGAAGAGCAGGAGAAAAAGAAAGAGAAGAAGAGAAAGAGTGTTGGAGATAAAATAAGAACTTGGTGGAGAAAAAGAAGAAATTAGAAGCAGAAGAAGAAGAAAACCCAAAGGCCCTTTTCAGGGCCAGCCATATTTCTCGAAAAGAGATAGCCTTTCCATTGCCTACCCTTTTTTAAAATTTAAATTTAAATTTAAATTTAAATTTAAAAATTTTTTTAAAAAAATCCCAAAAGCCCAAACTCTATTCCCCATGTTAATTTCCCCTTGTCGCTAGACAGACCCACACTATAGTTCCATGTTAAATTCCCTTTGTCGCTAGAGTGACCCACGATTTTTCTCCATGTTAATTTCCCTTGTCGCTAATCTGACCCACGATTTTTCACCATGTTAAATTTCCCTTGTCGCTAATCTGACCCAGGGGTCTCTGTAATGCTAATTCCCATTGTCGCTAATGTACCCCACTTAACTACTGAACACTTTAAAAAGTTCATTGACTTCTTCTGTCTCCTTGTTTACTCTCTCTGTTTTTTAAATTTCTTCACCGTCTTTTCCTCTTCTTTCTCCTCACTTTCTTCCCTTCTTCTTTTCTTCTCCTGTTTCTTTTTCTTTGCCTCTTGTAAATAGAATTGTCTTCTTTCTTCCTCTTCTTCCTCTGAAGAATCCCTCTCTTCCTCTGAAGAATCCCTCTCTTCTTCTGAAGAATCCCTCTTTTCTTCTGACTCCTCTTGTTTCTTTTTTGGGCAATCTGGAGACCAATGTCTTTTTCTTGACAATAATAACAGGTATCTTGACTTCTGTCTTTTTTAGCCCTTTTTCTTCTTTTTGACGGTCTGGACACTCTGAAGACCAATGCCCTTTCTTCTGACAGATATAGCAAGTATCTTGACTTTTATCTCGAAAGGAAGGAGAGTAGTCCGTGGGCTGGTCTGAAGAGAATTTTCTAATAACCCCTCGCAAAGCTCTGATGAAACGTTCGATTTGGCTAGTCTCTTCCATCGTTGTGCTCGGTTAGAGAGTGAAATGAATAGTGAAAGGACAAGACACACACCCTTTTATATACGTTGGTCTGCCAGGACTATAAATTAGTCCATGGTGTTTAAACTTGAGTCATTTGACGTTTTTCATTCAAGATGAAACGATCCTATTCATTCGAGAAGAAAGAAGAAGAAGAAAGTAAGAGGCAGAAACGTGATCTATCGCCTCGTACCAGGGCTGAAGTCTTGGAACAAATTCATGCCAGTGATTTTGAAGAGGACATGAGTGAACCAGAATCCGAACCCTCTAAACCAAGTTCACCACCCTTAGCCAACCCTGAAAAATACTATGACTTTCGAGAGACAGAAAAGCGCTCCTCTAGAAAATTTAGAACCACGGCTTACAAATACACGGTGAAGTTTAAAGATTTCAAGGCTGAAGTACCGTTAGAGAAAGCAGAAGGGTTCATCACTGGGGTGTGGGATTCTTTGCTCACCGCACTCAAGCGACAATGTCAACCCAAAGAAGACGATCGCTTGAGACTTTCCATTCAACACGACGGTTTGAAATCCCCTGTTTGGATCGAGTTTAGCACCCCTGCAGAATTGACCGCTTCCAAAGTCATGGACAAGATTCAACACGTGCAACAATCCAATGACCAGTTTGACATCACCGATGGAAAAGCCACACTGGATATGACCCACGTCTCTCCTCCTCAAGGGACCGGACGCAAAAAGATGTTATTGGTGAACGAGCTTCGCAGCATTAAGCGTAGCCTCGTCCGAATTAACAACCCTCAAGACCAGATGTGTTTAGCTCGAGCCATCGTGGTGGGACGAACCTATCCCAACAAGAACGACACGACAGAATGGAAAAGAGCCTGGAAAACTATTCGACAATCGGACCGAGCCAAACAACGAAACGAAGCAGAACTCCTGTTGCAACAAGCTGACCTATCCAAAGACACACCCTGTGGCATTCCTGAGATGCAAAAATTGCAAGATGCCCTAGCTCCACGATACACCTTGAAAGTGCACCCTCAAGAAGTGCGCGAACCTCTGTTGTTTCGAGGCCAAGACTTTAAGGACGGAAAATACATTCATGTCTATTATCACGATGACCATTTCGATACCATTACCAGTATCACCGGATTCCTGGGATACGGTTATTACTGTGAGAAATGTGACCATGGTTATAATAATCGAGAGCAACACAAACATTGCGGATTGAAATGCTCAGGATGTTTGGCCTCTCCACCCTGTCTGAGCGAAGGACCAGTGCCTTGTTCAACTTGTCTGCGCACGTTTGTCAGCCCTACCTGTTACCAACAACATCTGAAGACGCAAGGTTCACAGCAGAAATGTGCTTGTCAACTCCTGAGATTGTGCCCTACGTGTGGACAAGGCATATGTACCAATACTGCCAAGGCACACGTATGTCGAGGAAAGAAAAAATGTCACATTTGTCACCACATCGTGGACTTGGAACACCAATGCTACGTGCAAAAATACCAACCTCCACCAGAGAAAGAGGTCGGTCACAAGAAGAAAGGCAATTTCATCTTTTTCGATTTCGAATGCATGCAAGAGACCGGTATTCACATTCCTAATTTCTGCGTGGCTCATCGAGCGTGCGAGAAGTGCATTCAGGAACCTATCTTCAGTCATTGCCCTCACTGCAGCAAGATTCCTGGAGGGCGTGAAAAAATCTTTCGGGGACCGAACACGTTAGCCGATTTTGCCCAATGGGTTTTAGACCCCATCGACAAGACGTGGAGCCAAGAGGACATCAAACGTTACGGCGATTGTCATCGTCATGCCACGGTGATGGCTCACAATTTCTCCGGATACGATGAACAGTTTCTTCTCAGATACTATACGGAACATGGCACCCAACGTCCTAAAGTGACTTTGAACGGAGCCAAAATCATTTTCATGCAAGTGGGACAAGTACAGTTTAAAGATTCGATGAGCTATTTGGCCATGCCTTTGAGTCGAATGCCTAAAACGTTTGGAATGACAGAAATGGCTAAAGGGTACTTTCCACACTTTTTCAATATGGAAGCCAATCAACACGCCGTTCTACACCATTTACCTGAGGCTCACTATTACGACCCTGACAACATGCGTACCGAACAACGAGAAGGTTTCTACGCTTGGTACCAGGCTCATGCCTCGAACCCTTTCGACTTTCAGGAACAAATGTTAAAGTATTGTCGTTCCGACGTGGACATTTTACGGCGTTGCTGTGGAAAATTTCGAGAACTGTTCATGGAACACGGAGGGGTCGATCCTTTGAAAGAAGCTTGCACCATTGCCAAAGCGTCTTCCTTAGTGTATCGGCAACGATTCATGCCTGAAAACACCGTGGCTGTCATCAGCCCTCAAACGACTCACTATGTCAAACGTCAATACTCGGTCAAAGCCCTACGCTGGTTACATTACTTGTGCGACAAGGAAGACAAAGCGATTCAGCATGCCCGCAACGGAGGGGGCGAAAAGACCATCGGAACGCATTCGGTCGATGGCTGGGACTTAGAAAACCCCAAGATCGTGTACGAGTTTAACGGTTGCTTATTTCACGGATGTCCCGTCTGTTACCCTGACCGTGGCACTAAAAATCAGTTTTTACAACGAACCATGGAAGACCTGTACCAGGACACTTGCCAGCGGCGCCTAAAGTTAGAACAGGAAGGATACCAAGTGGTGGAAATGTGGGAACACGAGTACGATCACCGTTTGAAAACCGATCCCGAGTTTAAACGCCTCGTGGAAAGTTACAAGCTGATGGACCCCCTGAACCCGAGGGATAGTTTGTACGGAGGAAGGACCAATGCCACCTGTTTGCTGTACCAAGCCGACGAAGAGAAAGGAGAAGAAATCAAATACTTGGACGTGTGTTCGCTGTATCCCTACGTGTGCAAATATTGTCGCTTTCCTGTAGGGCACCCACAATTGCTGACGGAACACATCGACCTGAAAAACATTCGACAATACGAAGGTCTGATCAAGTGCAAAGTTTTGCCGCCCACGGACTTGTACCATCCCGTGTTACCTCACCATTGCCAAGGCAAACTGATGTTTCCTTTGTGCCGTACGTGTGCCGAAACGTGCAACCAAGACCAGCCTTGCCATCACACCCAGGAAGAACGGGCCTTGACGGGGACGTGGGTCAGCGTGGAATTGTTCAAAGCTCTGGACATGGGATACCAACTGTTAGAAGTGTACGAAATTTGTCACTTTCCCAAGACACAACAATACCACAAGGGTGACCCCAGTCAGAAAGGCATTTTCGCCGACTACGTGGATGCCTTTTTGAAACTGAAACAAGAAGCCAGCGGCTATCCTTCCTGGTGTCACACTGCCGAAGACCAAATACAATTCAAAGAGAAATACTATGAACAAGAATGCATCACTTCAGATCACATCGAGAAAAACGAAGGCAGGCGATCGTTTACCAAAGTGATGTTAAATTGCTTGTGGAGTAAAATGGCACAACGACCGTGTTTACCCAAGACGGAATATTTGACAGAACCTTCCCGCTACTTCCAGATGATTCACGACAAAACCAAATACATGAAACACGTGGACGTCGTTCGCGAGGATTTGATCTTGGTCAATTACGAAGAAGATCTGGACTTTGTACAAGACGACCCCTTTGGAAATGTCATCATTGCGGCTTACGTGACAGCCCATGCTCGCTTAAAATTGTACGAAGCTTTAGAACTGTTAGGGGATCGCGTCCTGTACTTTGACACGGACAGTTGCATCTACATCGATCGACCGGGTCAGCAACACCCTAACATCGAAGGAGACCGTTTAGGAGCCTGGACAGACGAGCATCCTGACGACAAGATTCTAAGTTTCGCGAGTGGTACTCCTAAAAATTACGGCTACGAATACCGGGACCCACAAGGAGAAGTGCACACAGAGTGTAAAGTGAAAGGATTGACTCTGAATTATCGTACCAGTCGAGTGGTCAACTTTGGGGTACTGAAAGAAACCTTGCAATCGGGAGAGGATGGAAACTTTAAAGTGACCACTTATCAACCGAACAAGATTGTACGTTTACCCACTCACCACATCGTCAGTCGACCCTTGGAAAAAGTCTATCAAATCGTGTACCAGAAGTGAGTTCGACTTCCCAATCATTTCACCTTACCGTATGGACACGTCGGTATTGGCTGTATATAAAAAGGAACCCTAGGCAAGATCGATAGTTCATTGTGACTACCAAGACCGAGCGAACAAGATGAATACTTTCAGAGAAACACAAAACAAGTTGTTTAGAAAGGCACAATTCAAGTGTGGGACTTCTGAAGTGGAATGCTATTGTGAGCCTTGCGATGGGTACGATGCTGTACGTTGTGACCTTAGCGATGCCGTAAAGCATCATGGGAACTTTAGTGTCACTACCCCTATCATGGAAAGTGATGCTGTGCGTGTCAAACCTGAGGGATGCGAAAGTGATGCCGCTCGTCCTCTTGGACATTTTACTGGGTTTCGTTTTAAAGGGGAATGTTCACCTTCACGTCTACCCCCCCTACGGATGTCATCCAGCCCTGAGCAAACTCCTGTTCATGTCACCCAACCCTCATCGAAACGAACCTGTGAAAGACGAATATTCGTTTCCTGTGCGTTTGTCGGAATACTGCGCCTTTGAAAATCGTCTTCAATCGTTCAAAGGAAAATGGCCTACGTATCTGGGAGGACCGACCCCCGAAGAATTAGCCAGAGCCGGATTTTTCTACTTGGGCGAAGGAGATAAAGTCAAGTGCTTCAGTTGCGGTGTGTCACTTCACCACTGGGAACCGCAAGATTCGGCCTACGTAGAACATGCTCGATGGTCACCGAATTGTCATAACTTACCCTTAGTGGGACCGAGACATTGAAGTAACTTACCATAATCTGTTCATGGATACTTTACACGAGAACATTCGTGCTTTGCCTGTGGAGTTGAGAGAACGCATTTACCGAGAGCTGGTCAAAATACAAGTGAAACGTAAAGAACAATTGCATCCGTTACGTCACCGGTGTTTGAACCACTGGTACCTGAATGCTATACAAGGACTGATTCAGTTGAAAGTGTTCCATTGGACGGACATTGATCAACGATCCCCTAGTTTTAAAAAGGATTGGTTTGCTCTGGATGAATCTATCTACTACATTGTAAACTTACTGCATCGAATTCCAGAGGAAGAGTTAACGAATTACCAACATCTTGTTCACAATGTCAACTTAGTGAAAGAGGAAACTTCTGAACGAATTGTAATGTGTAAATTAGTAACTAAACGATTTAAATTCGACACTGAAGTAAAACCATGTCTGTGCAAACAATACATTTCTTGTGTCAGACAAAAGAGGATTTAGTATGACCTATTCATGGATACTTTGCTAGAGAACATTCGTGCCTTGTCTGTGGAGTTGAGAGAACGCATTTACCGAGAACTGATCAAAATACTAGTGAAACGCAAACGCAAAGTTATTCAACCGTTTTTAAATTATGCTCTGTTTCAAAGTATAAGAAGACTGATTATGAGTGGATATTACATCAGGCACAAAGGTAAACGAGGCTATTGGCCACCACCCAAGGATTCCAAGAACAGTGTATATACTTATGGATACTTTACAAGAGAACATTTTGGGCTTGCCTGAGGAGTTGAGAGAAAGGATTTACCGAGAGCTGGTGAAAATACAAGTCAAACGTAAAGAACAATTGCATCCGTTACGTCACCAGATCTTTAACCACTGGTACCTGAATGGTATAAGAGGACTGATTCGTCAGAAATTCTTTCAGTGGTCAGACCTTGTTGAACACTTTCAGTTTGTGAATGATGAACTAGACGTTCGTAATTTTGGTTACTTCGAGATTCACCTAGTGCAACGTGTTGAGGAAGACGAGTTAAAGGATTACCAACATTTGTTACGTGGAATCTGCTTAGCGGAAGACGAAACATCTAGACAAACTCTGACCTTTCGGTTACAGTATGTAACATTTAAATTCCCTACTGGAGAACAAACATGTCTAGTTAGAAATGACCTTTATTGCTTCCGAAACAAAGAGACTATAAAATCAGGCTGCCATGCCACGGATTATGTCACATATCATTGAACAGATTCCGTGGAAGGAACTCAATGAAAATATTCAAACCGTGGATCATTACCATCAATTATTACAAGAACTGTATCCAATCAATTTGGGACGACGCATAGTGTGTGTCTTAGTGACTTGTTTTCTGGGATTTCGTTTACCAGCCGATTCCTTGTGGACTCTTTACGATCAGTACTTACCACCCAAATGGTCTTAAATGGTCACGAAAAACTCCTTTTGCTCAAAGCCTTGCGTTTTCATCTGGATACTTCTCGACCTCTACGGGAAAAAAAGATTCGTGAACTTTTAGCTACCCAAGACGTGTATGACGATGTGTGTGTAGCTTGTGACTTACATCCCCATTGGACAGATGTCCGTGCCTGGAAAGAATGGGATTTTGAGGCTTGGACCAAAGAAGTGGCCCAGTATGCACGAGAGTTGTTCAAGGAAAAAGTTACTTTTCAACCTGTGTTAGTGACGGTGCCAGAAGAACCCGTCACCCAGGACAGGACTGTCGTGGACAGGCCTGAAAGACCCTTTCGGGAGGACACTTGTGTGACCTTACCCCCTACTATAGAACTGCTTAGAACATTACCCAAAACATGGTGTACAGACACTTGTTTTTATTCCACGTTAATGGTTATCATGTGCCTTTTATCCTTGTACTTAAGCCTTTGGCTTTTATGTATTTTTGTCTTTCGTATTCATGTTTGAAACATTCAATAAACGTGTTCTGAAAAAAGTATATAAACTCTTGTCTTGTTTGTTTTCGTGTCACAAGTGACATTTCTCACACTATGGCTACCTCTGCTGTCTCTGCTCCCTCTTCCTCTACTGTCATAGTCATCGACGAACACTTAGATCGTGCCAGTTGGGAGGCTTTGTATCTTCGCCATCCCTTTAACATGCTCATTGCTGGACCTAGCGGTTCAGGCAAAACCGAATTCGTCAAAAGTTTGATCGAACATAAACATCATTGGATCGATCGGCGGCCTCAACGTATCGTGTGGTGTTACAAAGAGTGGCAATCGGCGTACAGCCTCTTGCGAGAAAGTCAAGGCGGTTCCATCGTGTTTGTGGAAGGCATTCCTAAAGAAGACGACGGCATCGTCTCTGACTCCCGTCAAACCCATTTGGTCATTTTTGACGACATGTTAGGAGAAGACGAAGAAGAAATTAAACTGTGGTTCACGCGCAAAGGGCATCACCGTAATGCCAGTGTCGTTTACATCACCCAAAATTTGTTTCAACAAAGTAAAGCCCATCGCACCATCAGTCTCAATGCGAATTACGTGGTCTTGTTTAAAAGCCCTCGAGATAAATCGCAAGTGCAAGTCTTAGCCAAACAGTTAGGAACGCATTGGCTGACTCAGGCGTACGACGATGCCACTCAAACGCCACACGCCTATTTACTCGTCGATTTGAAACCTACGACCCCCGAGGATTTGCGATTTCGTACCCACTTGTTTCACCACTGGTGCCAAGATGGAGGGCCTGTCCTGTACACATCTCCGTCCTCGACTTAATTTCACTCCACAAAAACATCTATAAAGACCTCAGACCCTTTTCGTCTGTCTCACACACATTTTGAACATGACGTCCCTTCAGTCGCATCTTCCCGTCAAATTGATTCGTGCCTTGTATGGCATCAGTCGAGAAAAAAATACACAAATACGAGCTCGTGTCTTAGAAGCTAGTCTCAAAGAAGTCTTACGATGGTTCACGGTGACGGCACGTCAAATACTCCAAGGAATCATTCAGATTCCTCATCAAACCAAACGCTTTTTCGATCGAAACAAAGTCGCTTTGACCCAACTGGCCGATCCCCGCATCGACACTCAAACCAAAAAACAAATCATTTTGAAACCTGGAGGGAGCGGTACTCTAGGAGGGGTCATCATTCGCTCTCTCTTAAGATGGGATCCTAATGCCCCCAAACTTCTCCCCAAGAAACAAGTCAAACGAAGCTCCAAGAAGAAGAAGAAAAAGACCAGCTCCCCAAGGAGAACTTCTCCAGTGGCGGGACCCTCCTCTTACCAGACACCACCCCGGAAAAAGAAAAGAAGCACCCAGAAAAAGAAACAGAGAAAAAGTCCCCAGAAAAAGAAAAGTCCACAGAAGAAAACTAGTCGCAAGAGAGGCACTTCTTCTTCGGCCAGGACGCAACCTTACACTCGCAAACCACGACCTGCCACGGCGGTGACTGCGTCTCCGGCAGCCTCACGTTCATCCACTTCTCCGTTGATGACACCAAGAACTGAAGAGTACTTGGAGACGTTGATCACACCAAGAACTTCTCCGTTGATGACCCCAAAAAGAACTTCCCCAGTGGCAGGACCTTCCAATTTAGTGGCAGTGGCTGCTGCTCACAAAGTACCTTCTCCCAAAATCAAAGTCCAAGAAAGATCGGGCATGTTACAAAGTTTACTGGATTTGTCCAAGCAAGAACTGGCTCGATTTAGTCCGTTACGTACCCCTGCACGACGTGTCATGCCTGTCCTCAATCTAATACGACGTAAAGACAATCAGTGGCGACGCGTTCCAGTATAAAAAAGGCCTGTGACCAAGTTGGGTATTAGTGTTTTGGTGCTCCTGAAGTTGTCACCCTCCAGAAAACATCCCTCTTCTAAACAACCCCAAGGAAAGAAAAGAAAAGGACTGCCTCCTCGTTTAGTCAAACATGGGGACGTGTTATCTGTCCTGTCCAAAGCTTCTCCACCTCTACGAAAAAAACTCATTCAATCAGCCTCCAAAGAGGTCATCGATACCGTGTGCGAATCCTGTTTGAACGTCTTGAAAGGCACGATCCCTTTGTCCAAACACCAGAAACAATGCTTAGGCAAACATCGTCACGTTCTTCGCCAAATGGTTCAAAAGAAAATTCCCATTCGTCAAAAGAAGAAGATGTTGGTCGAACGTGTAGGCATTCTATCCCTCTTGTTAGGCCCCTTACTGAAAGGAGTCTTGGGAACCATGTTTGGAGGACTGGTGGGAGCAAGATAAAAAGGCCCTCGGAAGTCCCAAGATCTCAGAATTGACCCTTGACAACCCCATGGAAGGACGAAAACTAGCTTTAGTGCCTTACAAACGATGGATGGAATACCATCGTTGGCAAGAACAACGCACCCCGCATTTACCTCCCAATCCCCATTTGAGCGAGATGTCCCAGTTACAACACGAATTGCAGTCCTTGATGGATCGCCAAGATTTGTCCGAAACAGAAAAATCGCAAAAGTACGGTCAACTCTTGCAACGACTGCAACTCTTTCACCAGAAAGCTTTAGACGAAGCAGCTCTACCCACTCTGAAAGATTTTAAGACCTTGATGAAAAGTCCAGCACCATCACCAGTACCAGTACCACCACTACCAGTGACCAAGACAGAAAAAGGAGAAGAAGAAGAAGAAGAAGGGTTTCAAACTGCACCAGAAAAAGTACGCAAGTTAACAACACCACCTACCTCCAGAATTGGATGGATTAAAAAGATGATGACCACCCCTTCTTCATCACAAGAGAAAAAGAAAGTGAAGACAGAAGTGAAGACACAAGTGAAACAAGAACCGATATCCCCCGCTCAGACGTCCTCCTCGACACCTATTGCCGGTCGCACACGCAAAGCATTGCAATCCAAGAAAGTACCCCAAGAGAAAAAGAGTAGCATCTTCCAAGAGTGAGTGCCTTATTAACACACAAACACACAAAAAAAAAAAGAAATGGAAAAAGTCTTAGCCAGCATTTACTACGATCCCTCGCATCCTGCAGGTTACGCAGGAGTTCAAAAATTGTATCGTGCTGCCAAAACTCGATTGAAAAGTCTCCGTTTACCTCAAGTGCAACGATGGTTACAAGAACAAGCTACCTACACTTTACACAAACCCATTCGACGCAAGTTTGCCAGAAGTCGCACCCGAGTGGAAGGCATCGATCATCAATGGCAAGCCGATTCAGCCGATGTCTCTCATTTGGCCAGTTACAATCTTGGCTACAAATATTTGTTTTGTGTCATCGACGTCTTTTCCAAATTTGCCTGGGTCGTGCCCTTGACTTCCAAATCCAGCAGCGAGTTAGTGCGAGCCCTGCAACGGGTCTTGAAACAAAGCGGTCGTCACCCTCTTCGATGGCAAACGGAGAAAGGCACCGAATTTCTAAACCAAGCTTTCCAAAAAGAATTAAAGACATGTGACATTCATTTTTTTTACCACCGAGAATCCCGAAACCAAAGCCAGCATCGTGGAACGTTTTCAACGCACTTTGAAAGAACGCATGTGGAAATATTTTACGCATCACCACACTCTGAAGTACATCGACATCTTACCGCACCTGGTGCAAGCGTACAACCAATCTTACCATCGAAGCATTGGACGTGCCCCGCAAGAAGTGACTCCCGACAACGAAGTGTTGGTGTTTGAGCGCCTGTTTGGTACGTCCCCGACGAGGGCTGTCCCCAAGAAAAGTGGAGAGTTGGTCGTAGGAGATTGGGTGCGCATTGGCAAAACCAAACGCACTTTCGACAAAGGTTACTTACCTAACTGGACGACCGAATTGTTTCGTGTCACTGAACGAGTGCATGGCCGTCATCCTGCCGTCTATAAATTGGAAGACATGAACGGAGAAGTGCTCAAAGGAACGTTTTATTTGCCCGAGTTACAACGTGTGACCAAAAAGGAAGACGACGTGTACGACATCGAAAGCATTCTCGAACGCAGAACCCGTAAAGTAGGCAAACGACGTGTCAAAGAAGTCAAAGTACGTTGGAAAGGATATCCACCCAGTTTTGATTCTTGGATCGACGCTTCGCAAGTCATCGACTATAAAAAGAAGTGACCATCATGCCCTTTCACACAGACTCAGCTACGTCGACCACTCCTTCACCTAGTTCTTCTGTGCAAGATTTACAAAAACAACCCTTGTGGGTGTGGTGTGGAGAACGTGTGCCTGAAACGCAAATCGTCTTTTTCTGCCAAATCTTCGTGGTGTATTGTGTCATCGGGGCAGCCATTGCCAATTTGAGTTTGCAACAAGGAGACAAACAATTGTGGACCATTTTATTGAGCAGTTGCATCGGTTACCTGCTTCCCAATCCCTCCCTGAAATTCTCCTCGAACGGGAACCACGGGAACCTTGTGTCCAGTGCCAGTGTCAGTCACCACTCCAACAACAACAACAACAACCCCATTTTGGGCGGAGACACTCCTCTGACTTCCAGTAACCCCTAGGACAGCCACAGAACTCTGGAATTATGAGTCACCAAAACCAATTTTACTTAATCTTACCCAGTGACAGTTCCATGGAGGTGTTTCCCGACAACACGTTGTGCTGTTACACGGCCGAATTACCTCAGGCCATCCCATTAGATCACGAAGCCCATTGGGAAGTGGCTTTAGTGGAAATCATTCACACGACCCAAGTCCTCAATGTCCTTCCCAATCAAAATGTTTTTGATGTGGAAGTTTATGACGAGCAAATGCAACAGTACTTGGATACCCATGGCAAATATGACAAGAAAACAACTGGCACAAGAAATCAAAAGTACACCACCTATCACTTGTTCATTCCCCCAGGCTATTATTTTAGTGGTCAACATTTGGTGAGCACCATTACCTCCAGGTTTAATGTCGTGTTTCTGGAAGCTTTGGAAAGTGTCAAAAAAAGTGTCACCATGGAATACCACAAAACAGCTCGTCGCTTCTTGATGAAATTTGACGGGAGTAAAATCCTGTCCATTTTATTTTGTCCTGAATTGTTTGACATGTTGGGCGGAGACATGGACATGAGAATGGCCATGATCAAGAAAAACGAATTACCAATCGTTTACGACAACGAGTCTTTTAGCAAGTTATTTCGTGCCCCGGTAGAAATGAACCAAGGACTGAATTTGATGTTTGTGTACTCCGATGTGGTGGAGTACAACGTGGTGGGACACACCTCTGTACCGTTACTGCGTGTCATTCCTTTCAAAGTGGATTCTGCCACGAACGCTGACGAGGAAGGTGGAAACACCTATCACGTCCACCGCGAATTTGTACATCCTCACTATTTGCCTGTCAGCAAGTCTTATTTGGACACGGTCAACATTGCTATAAAAGGAAATCTGGGACAAAATATTTCATTCACCAAAGGAAAAGTCACGGTGAAACTCCATTTTCGAAAATGGTTTTCTCACGACTAGTAAGTCATGTATCCAGTGTACCGAGGGGTTGCTCGACAGCGAGGACACGGTTTAGGAGATATGTTAAAATCAGCCTTTCGTTCGGTGGCCCCGGTGTTGAAACCGATGGTGACACGCGGATTGCACGCCTTGAAAGATGCGGCACTGACGCAAGGTCAAGAATTTCTCCAAAATGTCATCATCGACAAACAAAACCCAAAAGAAGCCTTCATGAGGGCTGGCAAAAATGTCTTACTGCAAACGGGCAAAGACATTTTGGGTCGCCGAGAAACACCTATAAATGCCCTGCACGCTACCGAGTCAGGCATTCAGCAAGGACAAGGCAGAAAGAGACGACGAAGAAAACACCCTTTCACCAGACTTCACACGTCTAAAGCGAGAAAGGCCAAGAAAAGAAGAACCGTTCGAGACTTAGACGTTTTCGATTATTGAGACACAGAGAAAAAATGATGCACCGAGAATCTTGAGCTTGTTCCAAGACGGAACTGGACCTGTTTGCCATGCCCCCCACGATGATGACGATGCAAGAATCCCAATGGGTGGAATTTCACCCCGTCTCCTCATTGACCGATTCCGTTCCCATCGAGTTTGAAATCAAGGGACAGCCCGAAGATTACATCGATCTGAATAGCAGTTACTTCTACTTAAAAGTCAAAGTTCTAGATAAGGATAATGGTACAGTAGAAGACACTGAGAATATAGTTCCCGTCAACAATTTCATGCATTCCTTGTTCAGCGAAGTGGACTTGTACTTGAATAACAAACTGGTCAGCAGCAGCATGGATACTTACCCTTATCGTGCCTACCTGGAAAATCTCTTGACGTACGGAATAGATGCCAAGAACACTCATCTCAATGCTTGTGTGCTATGGGAACCTGACGAAGTAGACAAGTTCGACACATTAAATAAAGACAATGACGACTTTGAGGAAAGACGAAACAAAATCTTAAATAAGAAGAGTTTAGAACTGATGGATCGTTTGCATTTGGACATGTGGTTGCAAGAGAAATATTTGCTGAACGGGGTAAATATCCGCTTGAGACTGAATCGCAGCAGTGCCGCTTTCCATTTGTTGGCTGATGATGATGCTACTAAGACTGGCACTCCTAAAAGCAAAATCGAGGAGGCCAAACTCTACGTACGACGCGTGGAAGTGTTACCTAAAGTGGGAAACGACATCAGTCAGACGTTGAGCAGAACGACCGCCAAGTATCCGATCCGTCGCGTGGAAGTGAAAACCTTCACCATTCCCAAGGGACAGCGATCCATGATCGAAGATCATCTGTTCCAAGGACAGTTACCCAAACGTTTGATCGTTGGTATCGTCGAGAATACAGCCTTCAACGGAGCTGCCGAAAAAAATCCTTTCTACTTTCAACACTTTGGCGTGTCCAAAATCGAAGTCAGTCGCGATGGCAAGACCTTGTGTACCCGACCTTTCGAACCTGACTTTACCAAGAAGTATTACTTGAGATCGTACTTGTCCCTGTACGAAGCCACCGGACAGTTAGGAACCAATACCAGTCACGGTATTACGTACGAGGATTATGCAGGAGGCTATGCTTTGTGGGCTTTCGATTTCACTCCAGACCAAGGCAGCGACGAGGAACATTTCCACCCTATAAAATCCGGCCAGATTCGTGTGGAAATTCAGTTTAAAGACCGAGACCCTGATGAAACGGTGAACGTCATCCTGTATGCAGAATTCGATAATACCATAGAAATCAACAGTTTGAGAGAAGTCATCCTAGATTACTAGAAACCATGGAAGACTGTTATCCCTCTTTACCTAGTGGAGAAACTTTTAGTGTTGGATTATTGTTAAAAAATGTTAGAGTTCTTGTTGTTTAGTGTTAAGTGATTTTTGAATTAAAAAATGTTGTGTTTTGAAAAAAATTGTTTGATGTTATATTGTTGGATTATTGTTAAAAATGTTAGAGTTGTTGTTTAGTGTTAAGTGATTTTTGAATAAAAAATGTTGTGTTTTGAAAAAAATGCCTTTGTCTTTTGTTTAGCTATAAGAATGTTGGATTGATGCTCTTTCATTTCTTACTATCCCTCTCATGACACTCACTAAACGTTGCGACTCAAAAACCGTGTGGGGGATGTTTTCCTTCACGTCCGCGCTTTAACTTTAAGAACCGGGGAAGTTTCCAGTCTAACCATCCATTGTCGACTCATCCTCCTAAGAAGATGTGCTCCAAACTAGCTAAACTCAACGAAGCCTACGTGAATTTGCATAGGGTCAGACACAGTCTGATACCGAAGCCAGAAGAAATAGAGAATGTGAGAATGTTAAAAATCACTGAAGACCTGATAGAAGAGCTCTTCAGAGAAGAAATGAACAGGGAAAAAGAAGAATGGACAGAGAAGTACAGACTTCAGAGACAGCAGCAACAACAACAACAAGAGCAGCAGCAGCAGCAACCTGAACCTGACAGAGGCTTTGTCGATTGCCGTATCGACACCAAAGAGTTCTTCTTTTCTTTCCGAAGAAGCAGACCTATCGCCAGAAAGTCTATCCTCAGAGGACATCGCATTCTTAGAAACTAAAAAAAGAATGCCATAGCAAACAAAAAAACAGCCCTTTTCAGGGCTACCCCAATACTCTAGAAAAGAAATAACGATCGATTTGCCAATGTGTGTAGGTAGAGTAGTGTGAAAATAAACACTAACTCTTTTTTAAAAAATGTGAGGGTATGTGTTTGTGTGTTAGTAAGTGCTTAAGTAAGTTGGTATGAATAGTAGATTAAAATCATGTTTTTTTGGTGTTTGAGGTGTATATTTGGAGTTAGATTGGATTGCTTTGCGTATGTGGATAGTCTAATGAAGTGATTTATAAAAAATTTTAAAATAGTGATGGGTAGCATAAAAAAGTGAGTGAGTGTTTCTTTTAGGTCCGCGCGTTGTTGTTTTTGTCATGATGTAGGTAACATCAATTTTATGTTTTTTTAGGGGGATGTTTTCCTTCACGTCCGCGCTTTCACTATAAATTCAAACTCGCTGGGCAGTCTAGCTACCCTTGTTGATTGATCAACACCAAAAATGAACACGAGACTGTCTAAACTGTTGGAACTTCATGTGCATCTGGAATATGCCAGGCGCCTGTTGAATGAACTGGCCGCGGAAGCCATTGTGGAGGAGGGAAGGATAAGAGAGGAGGAGGAAAGAAGAAAAAAAGAAGAGGAGGAGAGAAGATATAAAGAAGAAGAGGAAAGAAGATACAAAGAGGAGGAGAGAAGAAACAAAGAAGAGGAGGAGGAGAAGGAAAAGAAGAGAAGAAGAATAAATTTCAGAATCTCAGAGAGCGAAAATTGGGATTCTGAAGCGACATATCCTGCCTCTGCTCTCTCCCCCAAAAAAGTAAAAAGTAACTGGGGGATAAGATGTGTATGTGGCGCCAGGCCTGGAAGGTGCCACCATTAACCAGGTGTCCATGAAGTTCCAAAAAAACAGCCCTTTTCAGGGCTACCCAATACTCTAGAAAAGAAATAACCATCAATTTGCCAATGTGTAGGTAGAGTAGTGTGAATATAAACACTAACTCTTTTTAAAGATAGTGTGAGGGTATGTGTTTGTGTGTTTGTGTTTGTGTGTTTGTGTTTGTACCCGCTCACGTACGATTGTGTGGATAGTAGATTATGGATTTGTTTATTGTTTCTTAGCGTATGTGTTTGTGTTTGTGTGTTTGTGTTTGTGTGTTTGTGTTTGTGTGTTTGTGTTTGTACCCGCTCACGTACGATTGTGTGAATAGTAGATTATGGATTTGTTTATTGTTTCTTAGCGTATGTGTTTGTGTTTGTGTGTTTGTGTTTGTACCGCTCACGTACGATTGTGTGGATAGTAGATTATGGATTTGTTTATTGTTTCTTAGCGTATGTGTTTGTGTGTTTGTGTTTGTGTGTTTGTGTTTGTACCGGCTCACATACGATTGTGTGAATAGTAGATTATGGATTTGTTTATTGTTCTTAGCGTATGTGAAGAGTATAGTTTGGGTTTTGTAAGAGCTCACGTAAGATTGTGTGGATAGTAGATTATGGATTTTGTTTATTGTTTCTTAGCGTATGTGGAGAGTATAGTTTGGGTTTTTATTATATGAAATGAGAAAGTATAGTTTGGGTTTTATTATATGAAATGAAAAAGTAGGGGGATGTTTTCCTTCACGTTCGCGCGTTGTTTGGTCATGATCTAGGTAAGATCAATTTTACGTTTTAGGGGGATGTTTTCCTTCACGTACGCGCTTTAAGTATAAGAACCCACAGTATTCGTCGTTCAAACCATTCTGTAAAGAATAAAAAAAGAAGATGGCTTCTAACCAAATGGACAAAATACAAACATTACAAGACGTTTTAGACAACTTAGGAATGATGGAGCAGATGTTAATAAGACTGGTTGAAGACCATTATTCCTATAGTCCCCATCGTGTAAAGATGGAAATTAATAACTTAAAAAAGGTAAAGGACAAGATTAGTGGTGTCATGAAAGAGATAAAGGAGGAGAAGGAGGATGAAGAGGAAAGAATAAGAATAAGCAAATGGAACGAAAAGATTGAAAAAGAAGAAGAAAATGAGAAGAGGAAGAAAGAAGAGGAGGAAGAGAAGAAGAAGAAAGAAGAGCAGGAGAAAAAGAAAGAGAAGAAGAGAAAGAGTGTTGGAGATAAAATAAGAACTTGGTGGAGAAAAAGAAGAAATTAGAAGCAGAAGAAGAAGAAAACCCAAAGGCCCTTTTCAGGGCCAGCCATATTTCTCGAAAAGAGATAGCCTTTCCATTGCCTACCCTTTTTTAAAATTTAAATTTAAATTTAAATTTAAATTTAAAAATTTTTTTAAAAAAATCCCAAAAGCCCAAACTCTATTCCCCATGTTAATTTCCCCTTGTCGCTAGACAGACCCACACTATAGTTCCATGTTAAATTCCCTTTGTCGCTAGAGTGACCCACGATTTTTCTCCATGTTAATTTCCCTTGTCGCTAATCTGACCCACGATTTTTCACCATGTTAAATTTCCCTTGTCGCTAATCTGACCCAGGGGTCTCTGTAATGCTAATTCCCATTGTCGCTAATGTACCCCACTTAACTACTGAACACTTTAAAAAGTTCATTGACTTCTTCTGTCTCCTTGTTTACTCTCTCTGTTTTTTAAATTTCTTCACCGTCTTTTCCTCTTCTTTCTCCTCACTTTCTTCCCTTCTTCTTTTCTTCTCCTGTTTCTTTTTCTTTGCCTCTTGTAAATAGAATTGTCTTCTTTCTTCCTCTTCTTCCTCTGAAGAATCCCTCTCTTCCTCTGAAGAATCCCTCTCTTCTTCTGAAGAATCCCTCTTTTCTTCTGACTCCTCTTGTTTCTTTTTTGGGCAATCTGGAGACCAATGTCTTTTTCTTGACAATAATAACAGGTATCTTGACTTCTGTCTTTTTTAGCCCTTTTTCTTCTTTTTGACGGTCTGGACACTCTGAAGACCAATGCCCTTTCTTCTGACAGATATAGCAAGTATCTTGACTTTTATCTCGAAAGGAAGGAGAGTAGTCCGTGGGCTGGTCTGAAGAGAATTTTCTAATAACCCCTCGCAAAGCTCTGATGAAACGTTCGATTTGGCTAGTCTCTTCCATCGTTGTGCTCGGTTAGAGAGTGAAATGAATAGTGAAAGGACAAGACACACACCCTTTTATATACGTTGGTCTGCCAGGACTATAAATTAGTCCATGGTGTTTAAACTTGAGTCATTTGACGTTTTTCATTCAAGATGAAACGATCCTATTCATTCGAGAAGAAAGAAGAAGAAGAAAGTAAGAGGCAGAAACGTGATCTATCGCCTCGTACCAGGGCTGAAGTCTTGGAACAAATTCATGCCAGTGATTTTGAAGAGGACATGAGTGAACCAGAATCCGAACCCTCTAAACCAAGTTCACCACCCTTAGCCAACCCTGAAAAATACTATGACTTTCGAGAGACAGAAAAGCGCTCCTCTAGAAAATTTAGAACCACGGCTTACAAATACACGGTGAAGTTTAAAGATTTCAAGGCTGAAGTACCGTTAGAGAAAGCAGAAGGGTTCATCACTGGGGTGTGGGATTCTTTGCTCACCGCACTCAAGCGACAATGTCAACCCAAAGAAGACGATCGCTTGAGACTTTCCATTCAACACGACGGTTTGAAATCCCCTGTTTGGATCGAGTTTAGCACCCCTGCAGAATTGACCGCTTCCAAAGTCATGGACAAGATTCAACACGTGCAACAATCCAATGACCAGTTTGACATCACCGATGGAAAAGCCACACTGGATATGACCCACGTCTCTCCTCCTCAAGGGACCGGACGCAAAAAGATGTTATTGGTGAACGAGCTTCGCAGCATTAAGCGTAGCCTCGTCCGAATTAACAACCCTCAAGACCAGATGTGTTTAGCTCGAGCCATCGTGGTGGGACGAACCTATCCCAACAAGAACGACACGACAGAATGGAAAAGAGCCTGGAAAACTATTCGACAATCGGACCGAGCCAAACAACGAAACGAAGCAGAACTCCTGTTGCAACAAGCTGACCTATCCAAAGACACACCCTGTGGCATTCCTGAGATGCAAAAATTGCAAGATGCCCTAGCTCCACGATACACCTTGAAAGTGCACCCTCAAGAAGTGCGCGAACCTCTGTTGTTTCGAGGCCAAGACTTTAAGGACGGAAAATACATTCATGTCTATTATCACGATGACCATTTCGATACCATTACCAGTATCACCGGATTCCTGGGATACGGTTATTACTGTGAGAAATGTGACCATGGTTATAATAATCGAGAGCAACACAAACATTGCGGATTGAAATGCTCAGGATGTTTGGCCTCTCCACCCTGTCTGAGCGAAGGACCAGTGCCTTGTTCAACTTGTCTGCGCACGTTTGTCAGCCCTACCTGTTACCAACAACATCTGAAGACGCAAGGTTCACAGCAGAAATGTGCTTGTCAACTCCTGAGATTGTGCCCTACGTGTGGACAAGGCATATGTACCAATACTGCCAAGGCACACGTATGTCGAGGAAAGAAAAAATGTCACATTTGTCACCACATCGTGGACTTGGAACACCAATGCTACGTGCAAAAATACCAACCTCCACCAGAGAAAGAGGTCGGTCACAAGAAGAAAGGCAATTTCATCTTTTTCGATTTCGAATGCATGCAAGAGACCGGTATTCACATTCCTAATTTCTGCGTGGCTCATCGAGCGTGCGAGAAGTGCATTCAGGAACCTATCTTCAGTCATTGCCCTCACTGCAGCAAGATTCCTGGAGGGCGTGAAAAAATCTTTCGGGGACCGAACACGTTAGCCGATTTTGCCCAATGGGTTTTAGACCCCATCGACAAGACGTGGAGCCAAGAGGACATCAAACGTTACGGCGATTGTCATCGTCATGCCACGGTGATGGCTCACAATTTCTCCGGATACGATGAACAGTTTCTTCTCAGATACTATACGGAACATGGCACCCAACGTCCTAAAGTGACTTTGAACGGAGCCAAAATCATTTTCATGCAAGTGGGACAAGTACAGTTTAAAGATTCGATGAGCTATTTGGCCATGCCTTTGAGTCGAATGCCTAAAACGTTTGGAATGACAGAAATGGCTAAAGGGTACTTTCCACACTTTTTCAATATGGAAGCCAATCAACACGCCGTTCTACACCATTTACCTGAGGCTCACTATTACGACCCTGACAACATGCGTACCGAACAACGAGAAGGTTTCTACGCTTGGTACCAGGCTCATGCCTCGAACCCTTTCGACTTTCAGGAACAAATGTTAAAGTATTGTCGTTCCGACGTGGACATTTTACGGCGTTGCTGTGGAAAATTTCGAGAACTGTTCATGGAACACGGAGGGGTCGATCCTTTGAAAGAAGCTTGCACCATTGCCAAAGCGTCTTCCTTAGTGTATCGGCAACGATTCATGCCTGAAAACACCGTGGCTGTCATCAGCCCTCAAACGACTCACTATGTCAAACGTCAATACTCGGTCAAAGCCCTACGCTGGTTACATTACTTGTGCGACAAGGAAGACAAAGCGATTCAGCATGCCCGCAACGGAGGGGGCGAAAAGACCATCGGAACGCATTCGGTCGATGGCTGGGACTTAGAAAACCCCAAGATCGTGTACGAGTTTAACGGTTGCTTATTTCACGGATGTCCCGTCTGTTACCCTGACCGTGGCACTAAAAATCAGTTTTTACAACGAACCATGGAAGACCTGTACCAGGACACTTGCCAGCGGCGCCTAAAGTTAGAACAGGAAGGATACCAAGTGGTGGAAATGTGGGAACACGAGTACGATCACCGTTTGAAAGCCGATCCCGAGTTTAAACGCCTCGTGGAAAGTTACAAGCTGATGGACCCCCTGAACCCGAGGGATAGTTTGTACGGAGGAAGGACCAATGCCACCTGTTTGCTGTACCAAGCCGACGAAGAGAAAGGAGAAGAAATCAAATACTTGGACGTGTGTTCGCTGTATCCCTACGTGTGCAAATATTGTCGCTTTCCTGTAGGGCACCCACAATTGCTGACGGAACACATCGACCTGAAAAACATTCGACAATACGAAGGTCTGATCAAGTGCAAAGTTTTGCCGCCCACGGACTTGTACCATCCCGTGTTACCTCACCATTGCCAAGGCAAACTGATGTTTCCTTTGTGCCGTACGTGTGCCGAAACGTGCAACCAAGACCAGCCTTGCCATCACACCCAGGAAGAACGGGCCTTGACGGGGACGTGGGTCAGCGTGGAATTGTTCAAAGCTCTGGACATGGGATACCAACTGTTAGAAGTGTACGAAATTTGTCACTTTCCCAAGACACAACAATACCACAAGGGTGACCCCAGTCAGAAAGGCATTTTCGCCGACTACGTGGATGCCTTTTTGAAACTGAAACAAGAAGCCAGCGGCTATCCTTCCTGGTGTCACACTGCCGAAGACCAAATACAATTCAAAGAGAAATACTATGAACAAGAATGCATCACTTCAGATCACATCGAGAAAAACGAAGGCAGGCGATCGTTTACCAAAGTGATGTTAAATTGCTTGTGGAGTAAAATGGCACAACGACCGTGTTTACCCAAGACGGAATATTTGACAGAACCTTCCCGCTACTTCCAGATGATTCACGACAAAACCAAATACATGAAACACGTGGACGTCGTTCGCGAGGATTTGATCTTGGTCAATTACGAAGAAGATCTGGACTTTGTACAAGACGACCCCTTTGGAAATGTCATCATTGCGGCTTACGTGACAGCCCATGCTCGCTTAAAATTGTACGAAGCTTTAGAACTGTTAGGGGATCGCGTCCTGTACTTTGACACGGACAGTTGCATCTACATCGATCGACCGGGTCAGCAACACCCTAACATCGAAGGAGACCGTTTAGGAGCCTGGACAGACGAGCATCCTGACGACAAGATTCTAAGTTTCGCGAGTGGTACTCCTAAAAATTACGGCTACGAATACCGGGACCCACAAGGAGAAGTGCACACAGAGTGTAAAGTGAAAGGATTGACTCTGAATTATCGTACCAGTCGAGTGGTCAACTTTGGGGTACTGAAAGAAACCTTGCAATCGGGAGAGGATGGAAACTTTAAAGTGACCACTTATCAACCGAACAAGATTGTACGTTTACCCACTCACCACATCGTCAGTCGACCCTTGGAAAAAGTCTATCAAATCGTGTACCAGAAGTGAGTTCGACTTCCCAATCATTTCACCTTACCGTATGGACACGTCGGTATTGGCTGTATATAAAAAGGAACCCTAGGCAAGATCGATAGTTCATTGTGACTACCAAGACCGAGCGAACAAGATGAATACTTTCAGAGAAACACAAAACAAGTTGTTTAGAAAGGCACAATTCAAGTGTGGGACTTCTGAAGTGGAATGCTATTGTGAGCCTTGCGATGGGTACGATGCTGTACGTTGTGACCTTAGCGATGCCGTAAAGCATCATGGGAACTTTAGTGTCACTACCCCTATCATGGAAAGTGATGCTGTGCGTGTCAAACCTGAGGGATGCGAAAGTGATGCCGCTCGTCCTCTTGGACATTTTACTGGGTTTCGTTTTAAAGGGGAATGTTCACCTTCACGTCTACCCCCCCTACGGATGTCATCCAGCCCTGAGCAAACTCCTGTTCATGTCACCCAACCCTCATCGAAACGAACCTGTGAAAGACGAATATTCGTTTCCTGTGCGTTTGTCGGAATACTGCGACTTTGAAAATCGTCTTCAATCGTTCAAAGGAAAATGGCCTACGTATCTGGGAGGACCGACCCCCGAAGAATTAGCCAGAGCCGGATTTTTCTACTTGGGCGAAGGAGATAAAGTCAAGTGCTTCAGTTGCGGTGTGTCACTTCACCACTGGGAACCGCAAGATTCGGCCTACGTAGAACATGCTCGATGGTCACCGAATTGTCATAACTTACCCTTAGTGGGACCGAGACATTGAAGTAACTTACCATAATCTGTTCATGGATACTTTACACGAGAACATTCGTGCTTTGCCTGTGGAGTTGAGAGAACGCATTTACCGAGAGCTGGTCAAAATACAAGTGAAACGTAAAGAACAATTGCATCCGTTACGTCACCGGTGTTTGAACCACTGGTACCTGAATGCTATACAAGGACTGATTCAGTTGAAAGTGTTCCATTGGACGGACATTGATCAACGATCCCCTAGTTTTAAAAAGGATTGGTTTGCTCTGGATGAATCTATCTACTACATTGTAAACTTACTGCATCGAATTCCAGAGGAAGAGTTAACGAATTACCAACATCTTGTTCACAATGTCAACTTAGTGAAAGAGGAAACTTCTGAACGAATTGTAATGTGTAAATTAGTAACTAAACGATTTAAATTCGACACTGAAGTAAAACCATGTCTGTGCAAACAATACATTTCTTGTGTCAGACAAAAGAGGATTTAGTATGACCTATTCATGGATACTTTGCTAGAGAACATTCGTGCCTTGTCTGTGGAGTTGAGAGAACGCATTTACCGAGAACTGATCAAAATACTAGTGAAACGCAAACGCAAAGTTATTCAACCGTTTTTAAATTATGCTCTGTTTCAAAGTATAAGAAGACTGATTATGAGTGGATATTACATCAGGCACAAAGGTAAACGAGGCTATTGGCCACCACCCAAGGATTCCAAGAACAGTGTATATACTTATGGATACTTTACAAGAGAACATTTTGGGCTTGCCTGAGGAGTTGAGAGAAAGGATTTACCGAGAGCTGGTGAAAATACAAGTCAAACGTAAAGAACAATTGCATCCGTTACGTCACCAGATCTTTAACCACTGGTACCTGAATGGTATAAGAGGACTGATTCGTCAGAAATTCTTTCAGTGGTCAGACCTTGTTGAACACTTTCAGTTTGTGAATGATGAACTAGACGTTCGTAATTTTGGTTACTTCGAGATTCACCTAGTGCAACGTGTTGAGGAAGACGAGTTAAAGGATTACCAACATTTGTTACGTGGAATCTGCTTAGCGGAAGACGAAACATCTAGACAAACTCTGACCTTTCGGTTACAGTATGTAACATTTAAATTCCCTACTGGAGAACAAACATGTCTAGTTAGAAATGACCTTTATTGCTTCCGAAACAAAGAGACTATAAAATCAGGCTGCCATGCCACGGATTATGTCACATATCATTGAACAGATTCCGTGGAAGGAACTCAATGAAAATATTCAAACCGTGGATCATTACCATCAATTATTACAAGAACTGTATCCAATCAATTTGGGACGACGCATAGTGTGTGTCTTAGTGACTTGTTTTCTGGGATTTCGTTTACCAGCCGATTCCTTGTGGACTCTTTACGATCAGTACTTACCACCCAAATGGTCTTAAATGGTCACGAAAAACTCCTTTTGCTCAAAGCCTTGCGTTTTCATCTGGATACTTCTCGACCTCTACGGGAAAAAAAGATTCGTCAACTTTTAGCTACCCAAGACGTGTATGACGATGTGTGTGTAGCTTGTGACTTACATCCCCATTGGACAGATGTCCGTGCCTGGAAAGAATGGGATTTTGAGGCTTGGACCAAAGAAGTGGCCCAGTATGCACGAGAGTTGTTCAAGGAAAAAGTTACTTTTCAACCTGTGTTAGTGACGGTGCCAGAAGAACCCGTCACCCAGGACAGGACTGTCGTGGACAGGCCTGAAAGACCCTTTCGGGAGGACACTTGTGTGACCTTACCCCCTACTATAGAACTGCTTAGAACATTACCCAAAACATGGTGTACAGACACTTGTTTTTATTCCACGTTAATGGTTATCATGTGCCTTTTATCCTTGTACTTAAGCCTTTGGCTTTTATGTATTTTTGTCTTTCGTATTCATGTTTGAAACATTCAATAAACGTGTTCTGAAAAAAGTATATAAACTCTTGTCTTGTTTGTTTTCGTGTCACAAGTGACATTTCTCACACTATGGCTACCTCTGCTGTCTCTGCTCCCTCTTCCTCTACTGTCATAGTCATCGACGAACACTTAGATCGTGCCAGTTGGGAGGCTTTGTATCTTCGCCATCCCTTTAACATGCTCATTGCTGGACCTAGCGGTTCAGGCAAAACCGAATTCGTCAAAAGTTTGATCGAACATAAACATCATTGGATCGATCGGCGGCCTCAACGTATCGTGTGGTGTTACAAAGAGTGGCAATCGGCGTACAGCCTCTTGCGAGAAAGTCAAGGCGGTTCCATCGTGTTTGTGGAAGGCATTCCTAAAGAAGACGACGGCATCGTCTCTGACTCCCGTCAAACCCATTTGGTCATTTTTGACGACATGTTAGGAGAAGACGAAGAAGAAATTAAACTGTGGTTCACGCGCAAAGGGCATCACCGTAATGCCAGTGTCGTTTACATCACCCAAAATTTGTTTCAACAAAGTAAAGCCCATCGCACCATCAGTCTCAATGCGAATTACGTGGTCTTGTTTAAAAGCCCTCGAGATAAATCGCAAGTGCAAGTCTTAGCCAAACAGTTAGGAACGCATTGGCTGACTCAGGCGTACGACGATGCCACTCAAACGCCACACGCCTATTTACTCGTCGATTTGAAACCTACGACCCCCGAGGATTTGCGATTTCGTACCCACTTGTTTCACCACTGGTGCCAAGATGGAGGGCCTGTCCTGTACACATCTCCGTCCTCGACTTAATTTCACTCCACAAAAACATCTATAAAGACCTCAGACCCTTTTCGTCTGTCTCACACACATTTTGAACATGACGTCCCTTCAGTCGCATCTTCCCGTCAAATTGATTCGTGCCTTGTATGGCATCAGTCGAGAAAAAAATACACAAATACGAGCTCGTGTCTTAGAAGCTAGTCTCAAAGAAGTCTTACGATGGTTCACGGTGACGGCACGTCAAATACTCCAAGGAATCATTCAGATTCCTCATCAAACCAAACGCTTTTTCGATCGAAACAAAGTCGCTTTGACCCAACTGGCCGATCCCCGCATCGACACTCAAACCAAAAAACAAATCATTTTGAAACCTGGAGGGAGCGGTACTCTAGGAGGGGTCATCATTCGCTCTCTCTTAAGATGGGATCCTAATGCCCCCAAACTTCTCCCCAAGAAACAAGTCAAACGAAGCTCCAAGAAGAAGAAGAAAAAGACCAGCTCCCCAAGGAGAACTTCTCCAGTGGCGGGACCCTCCTCTTACCAGACACCACCCCGGAAAAAGAAAAGAAGCACCCAGAAAAAGAAACAGAGAAAAAGTCCCCAGAAAAAGAAAAGTCCACAGAAGAAAACTAGTCGCAAGAGAGGCACTTCTTCTTCGGCCAGGACGCAACCTTACACTCGCAAACCACGACCTGCCACGGCGGTGACTGCGTCTCCGGCAGCCTCACGTTCATCCACTTCTCCGTTGATGACACCAAGAACTGAAGAGTACTTGGAGACGTTGATCACACCAAGAACTTCTCCGTTGATGACCCCAAAAAGAACTTCCCCAGTGGCAGGACCTTCCAATTTAGTGGCAGTGGCTGCTGCTCACAAAGTACCTTCTCCCAAAATCAAAGTCCAAGAAAGATCGGGCATGTTACAAAGTTTACTGGATTTGTCCAAGCAAGAACTGGCTCGATTTAGTCCGTTACGTACCCCTGCACGACGTGTCATGCCTGTCCTCAATCTAATACGACGTAAAGACAATCAGTGGCGACGCGTTCCAGTATAAAAAAGGCCTGTGACCAAGTTGGGTATTAGTGTTTTGGTGCTCCTGAAGTTGTCACCCTCCAGAAAACATCCCTCTTCTAAACAACCCCAAGGAAAGAAAAGAAAAGGACTGCCTCCTCGTTTAGTCAAACATGGGGACGTGTTATCTGTCCTGTCCAAAGCTTCTCCACCTCTACGAAAAAAACTCATTCAATCAGCCTCCAAAGAGGTCATCGATACCGTGTGCGAATGCTGTTTGAACGTCTTGAAAGGCACGATCCCTTTGTCCAAACACCAGAAACAATGCTTAGGCAAACATCGTCACGTTCTTCGCCAAATGGTTCAAAAGAAAATTCCCATTCGTCAAAAGAAGAAGATGTTGGTCGAACGTGTAGGCATTCTATCCCTCTTGTTAGGCCCCTTACTGAAAGGAGTCTTGGGAACCATGTTTGGAGGACTGGTGGGAGCAAGATAAAAAGGCCCTCGGAAGTCCCAAGATCTCAGAATTGACCCTTGACAACCCCATGGAAGGACGAAAACTAGCTTTAGTGCCTTACAAACGATGGATGGAATACCATCGTTGGCAAGAACAACGCACCCCGCATTTACCTCCCAATCCCCATTTGAGCGAGATGTCCCAGTTACAACACGAATTGCAGTCCTTGATGGATCGCCAAGATTTGTCCGAAACAGAAAAATCGCAAAAGTACGGTCAACTCTTGCAACGACTGCAACTCTTTCACCAGAAAGCTTTAGACGAAGCAGCTCTACCCACTCTGAAAGATTTTAAGACCTTGATGAAAAGTCCAGCACCATCACCAGTACCAGTACCACCACTACCAGTGACCAAGACAGAAAAAGGAGAAGAAGAAGAAGAAGAAGGGTTTCAAACTGCACCAGAAAAAGTACGCAAGTTAACAACACCACCTACCTCCAGAATTGGATGGATTAAAAAGATGATGACCACCCCTTCTTCATCACAAGAGAAAAAGAAAGTGAAGACAGAAGTGAAGACACAAGTGAAACAAGAACCGATATCCCCCGCTCAGACGTCCTCCTCGACACCTATTGCCGGTCGCACACGCAAAGCATTGCAATCCAAGAAAGTACCCCAAGAGAAAAAGAGTAGCATCTTCCAAGAGTGAGTGCCTTATTAACACACAAACACACAAAAAAAAAAGAAATGGAAAAAGTCTTAGCCAGCATTTACTACGATCCCTCGCATCCTGCAGGTTACGCAGGAGTTCAAAAATTGTATCGTGCTGCCAAAACTCGATTGAAAAGTCTCCGTTTACCTCAAGTGCAACGATGGTTACAAGAACAAGCTACCTACACTTTACACAAACCCATTCGACGCAAGTTTGCCAGAAGTCGCACCCGAGTGGAAGGCATCGATCATCAATGGCAAGCCGATTCAGCCGATGTCTCTCATTTGGCCAGTTACAATCTTGGCTACAAATATTTGTTTTGTGTCATCGACGTCTTTTCCAAATTTGCCTGGGTCGTGCCCTTGACTTCCAAATCCAGCAGCGAGTTAGTGCGAGCCCTGCAACGGGTCTTGAAACAAAGCGGTCGTCACCCTCTTCGATGGCAAACGGAGAAAGGCACCGAATTTCTAAACCAAGCTTTCCAAAAAGAATTAAAGACATGTGACATTCATTTTTTTTACCACCGAGAATCCCGAAACCAAAGCCAGCATCGTGGAACGTTTTCAACGCACTTTGAAAGAACGCATGTGGAAATATTTTACGCATCACCACACTCTGAAGTACATCGACATCTTACCGCACCTGGTGCAAGCGTACAACCAATCTTACCATCGAAGCATTGGACGTGCCCCGCAAGAAGTGACTCCCGACAACGAAGTGTTGGTGTTTGAGCGCCTGTTTGGTACGTCCCCGACGAGGGTTGTCCCCAAGAAAAGTGGAGAGTTGGTCGTAGGAGATTGGGTGCGCATTGGCAAAACCAAACGCACTTTCGACAAAGGTTACTTACCTAACTGGACGACCGAATTGTTTCGTGTCACTGAACGAGTGCATGGCCGTCATCCTGCCGTCTATAAATTGGAAGACATGAACGGAGAAGTGCTCAAAGGAACGTTTTATTTGCCCGAGTTACAACGTGTGACCAAAAAGGAAGACGACGTGTACGACATCGAAAGCATTCTCGAACGCAGAACCCGTAAAGTAGGCAAACGACGTGTCAAAGAAGTCAAAGTACGTTGGAAAGGATATCCACCCAGTTTTGATTCTTGGATCGACGCTTCGCAAGTCATCGACTATAAAAAGAAGTGACCATCATGCCCTTTCACACAGACTCAGCTACGTCGACCACTCCTTCACCTAGTTCTTCTGTGCAAGATTTACAAAAACAACCCTCGTGGGTGTGGTGTGGAGAACGTGTGCCTGAAACGCAAATCGTCTTTTTCTGCCAAATCTTCGTGGTGTATTGTGTCATCGGGGCAGCCATTGCCAATTTGAGTTTGCAACAAGGAGACAAACAATTGTGGACCATTTTATTGAGCAGTTGCATCGGTTACCTGCTTCCCAATCCCTCCCTGAAATTCTCCTCGAACGGGAACCACGGGAACCTTGTGTCCAGTGCCAGTGTCAGTCACCACTCCAACAACAACAACAACAACCCCATTTTGGGCGGAGACACTCCTCTGACTTCCAGTAACCCCTAGGACAGCCACAGAACTCTGGAATTATGAGTCACCAAAACCAATTTTACTTAACCTTACCCAGTGACAGTTCCATGGAGGTGTTTCCCGACAACACGTTGTGCTGTTACACGGCCGAATTACCTCAGGCCATCCCATTAGATCACGAAGCCCATTGGGAAGTGGCTTTAGTGGAAATCATTCACACGACCCAAGTCCTCAATGTCCTTCCCAATCAAAATGTTTTTGATGTGGAAGTTTATGACGAGCAAATGCAACAGTACTTGGATACCCATGGCAAATATGACAAGAAAACAACTGGCACAAGAAATCAAAAGTACACCACCTATCACTTGTTCATTCCCCCAGGCTATTATTTTAGTGGTCAACATTTGGTGAGCACCATTACCTCCAGGTTTAATGTCGTGTTTCTGGAAGCTTTGGAAAGTGTCAAAAAAAGTGTCACCATGGAATACCACAAAACAGCTCGTCGCTTTATTTTGTCCTGAATTGTTTGACATGTTGGGCGGAGACATGGACATGAGAATGGCCATGATCAAGAAAAACGAATTACCAATCGTTTACGACAACGAGTCTTTTAGCAAGTTATTTCGTGCCCCGGTAGAAATGAACCAAGGACTGAATTTGATGTTTGTGTACTCCGATGTGGTGGAGTACAACGTGGTGGGACACACCTCTGTACCGTTACTGCGTGTCATTCCTTTCAAAGTGGATTCTGCCACGAACGCTGACGAGGAAGGTGGAAACACCTATCACGTCCACCGCGAATTTGTACATCCTCACTATTTGCCTGTCAGCAAGTCTTATTTGGACACGGTCAACATTGCTATAAAAGGAAATCTGGGACAAAATATTTCATTCACCAAAGGAAAAGTCACGGTGAAACTCCATTTTCGAAAATGGTTTTCTCACGACTAGTAAGTCATGTATCCAGTGTACCGAGGGGTTGCTCGACAGCGAGGACACGGTTTAGGAGATATGTTAAAATCAGCCTTTCGTTCGGTGGCCCCGGTGTTGAAACCGATGGTGACACGCGGATTGCACGCCTTGAAAGATGCGGCACTGACGCAAGGTCAAGAATTTCTCCAAAATGTCATCATCGACAAACAAAACCCAAAAGAAGCCTTCATGAGGGCTGGCAAAAATGTCTTACTGCAAACGGGCAAAGACATTTTGGGTCGCCGAGAAACACCTATAAATGCCCTGCACGCTACCGAGTCAGGCATTCAGCAAGGACAAGGCAGAAAGAGACGACGAAGAAAACACCCTTTCACCAGACTTCACACGTCTAAAGCGAGAAAGGCCAAGAAAAGAAGAACCGTTCGAGACTTAGACGTTTTCGATTATTGAGACACAGAGAAAAAATGATGCACCGAGAATCTTGAGCTTGTTCCAAGACGGAACTGGACCTGTTTGCCATGCCCCCCACGATGATGACGATGCAAGAATCCCAATGGGTGGAATTTCACCCCGTCTCCTCATTGACCGATTCCGTTCCCATCGAGTTTGAAATCAAGGGACAGCCCGAAGATTACATCGATCTGAATAGCAGTTACTTCTACTTAAAAGTCAAAGTTCTAGATAAGGATAATGGTACAGTAGAAGACACTGAGAATATAGTTCCCGTCAACAATTTCATGCATTCCTTGTTCAGCGAAGTGGACTTGTACTTGAATAACAAACTGGTCAGCAGCAGCATGGATACTTACCCTTATCGTGCCTACCTGGAAAATCTCTTGACGTACGGAATAGATGCCAAGAACACTCATCTCAATGCTTGTGTACTATGGGAACCTGACGAAGTGGACAAGTTCGACACATTAAATAAAGACAATGACGACTTTGAGGAAAGACGAAACAAAATCTTAAATAAGAAGAGTTTAGAACTGATGGATCGTTTGCATTTGGACATGTGGTTGCAAGGAAATATTTGCTGAACGGGGTAAATATCCGCTTGAGACTGAATCGCAGCAGTGCCGCTTTCCATTTGTTGGCTGATGATGATGCTACTAAGACTGGCACTCCTAAAAGCAAAATCGAGGAGGCCAAACTCTACGTACGACGCGTGGAAGTGTTACCTAAAGTGGGAAACGACATCAGTCAGACGTTGAGCAGAACGACCGCCAAGTATCCGATCCGTCGCGTGGAAGTGAAAACCTTCACCATTCCCAAGGGACAGCGATCCATGATCGAAGATCATCTGTTTCAAGGACAGTTACCCAAATGTTTAATCCTTGGTATGGTCGAGAATTCAGCCTTCAACGGAGCCTTCGCTGAAAATCCTTTCCACTTTCGACACTTTGACGTGTCCAATATCGAAGTCAGTCGCGATGGCAAGACCTTGTGTACCCGAGCTTTCGAACCTGACTTTGAGAATAAGAATTACTTGAGATCGTACTTGTCCCTGTACGAAGCCACTGGACAATTAGGGACCAACACCAGTCACGGCATTACGTACGAAGATTACGCAGGAGGTTAAGCTTTGTGGGCTTTTGATTTCACTCCAGACCAAGGCAGCGACGAGGGACATTTCCACCCTATAAAATCCGGCCAGATTCGAGTGGAACTTCAATTTACTAATGCTCTAACAGACACGGTGAACGTCATCCTGTATGCAGAATTCGATAATACCATAGAAATCAACAGTTTGAGACAAGTCATTCTAGACTATTAGAAACCATGGAAGATTGTTATCCCTCTTTACAAAGTAGAGAAACTCTGGAGACGGAATGTGAGGAGATCGTGGAAGAAGAATCCCAAGACAAAGACGAAGAAGTTGTCATGATGAAGTCAAGATGGCCAGAACAAGAAGCCCATTTAGTCTCCTGTTTTGCCAAACACTTGGTCGAAAAAATGACGCAATTCATCAAGAAAAATTGCTATGGATTTCAAAACGATCATCCCAGTCAAATTCAACACGATAAATGCCTGATGTTGAGTCAAGAAGAAAAATTGGACGAGTATCTGGACGATGCTTGGAGTCTCATCTCGGACGAAGACGTGTTACACCAGTGGTATAAAGACTTGCGTGAACATTCTTGTCCACCATTAACCACTCAAGAGATCGATCGCATCGAAGCTCTCCTGAATCAGAGTGAGGAGACGAAACGAAGAAACGGTTATTTGTCAGACATTTTCAAGCAAAAAGTCAGGATCGAATTGATGACTTATTATCACCTGTGAAGAAGAAAAAAACAACACAAATGGATACCTGGGAACTTTATTACCTTTTGAACCACAGTTCGTATACGGCTTCTTGGAATCCTGTCGTCTGTGCTAAAGATGAACTCCCTCATCGCAAACCTCAAGACCATCTAGCTTACGTGATCAACACGGACGACAGTCATCTCCCAGGAACCCACTGGGTAGCCGTTTACTTTCCTCAAGAAGGATGTGTGGAATATTTCGATTCGTACGAATTGCCCCCTTTGGAAGACGATATCATTGACTTTATGAGAAGAAATGCTCAGACCACCCGATTCAATAATGTGAAATTACAAGGCACAGATTCCTTGGTGTGTGGACAATATTGTGTGTATTTTCTGCATCATCGCAGCCTGGGCTGTTCCTTAGAACATTTAGTGACTCATTTTGATCCTCGTTCTTCTTCTAGAAACGATGTGAAAGTAGATCGATGGTTTTGTGACCATTATGCTTATCTTTTGTCTCAAGCTAGGAAACGTAGTGTCCATCAATGGCCTAATGACTTCCAACAGTGGAAATCACAATTTCATTCACAACGTTGTCAGCCCTGTTTAAAGTAGAGTGTGAATTGAAAAAATGTTTGTGATTTGAAAAAATGTTTGATGTTATATTGTTGGATTATTGTTAAAAATGTTAGAGTTGTTGGTTAGTGTTAAGTGATTTTTGAATAAAAAATGTTGTGTTTTGAAAACAAATGCCTTTGTCTTTTGTTTGACTATAAGAATGTTGATTCATGCTCTTTGACTTCTTACTATCCCTCTCATGACACTCATTGAACGTTGCGACTCGAAAACCGTGGAGGGATGTTTTCCTTCACGTCCGCGCTTTGACTTTAAGAACCGGGGAAGTTTCCAGTCTAACCATCCATTGTCGACTCATCCTCCTACGAAGATGTGCTCCAAACTAGCTAAGCTAAACGAAGCCTACTGAAATTTGCATAGGGTCAGACACAGTCTGATACCGAAGCCAGAAGAGATAGAGAATGTGAGAATGCTAAAAGTCACTGAAGACCTGATAGAAGAGCTCTTCAGAGAAGAAGTGAACAGGGAGAAAGAAGAATGGACAAAGAAGTACAGACTTCAGAGACAGCAGCAACAACAACAACAACAGCAGCAGCAACCTGAACCTGACAGAGGCTTTGTCGATTGTCGTATCGACACCAAAGAGTTCTTCTTCTCTTTCCGAAGAAGCAGACCTATCGCCAGAAAGTCTATCCTCAGAGGACATCGCATTCTTAGAAACTAAAAGATTGCCATAGCAAACAAAAAAACAGCCCTTTTCAGGGCTACCCCCAATACTCTAGAAAAGAAATAACCATCAATTTGCCAATGTGTGTAGGTAGAGTAGTGTGAATATAAACACTAACTCTTTTTTTTAATAGTGCGAGTGTATGTGTTTGTGTGTTTGTGTTTGTAACAGCTCACGTACGTTGGTATGGATAGTAGATTAAGATCATGTCTTTTTTTGGCTGTTTGAGGTGTGGGGAGAGTAGATTTGGTGGTTTGATTGGATTGCTTTGCGTATGTGAATAGTATATTGAAGTGATTAATGAAAAAAAATTTTTTTAGAATAGTGATGGGTAGTATAACAAAAGTGAGTGAGTGTTTCTTTTAGGTCCGCGAGTTGTTTTTTTGGTCATGATCTCGGTAAGATCAATTTTATGTTTTTTAGGGAGATGTTTTCCTTCACGTCCGCACTTTTAGTATAAATTGAAACTCGTTCGGCAGTCCAGCTACCCTTGTTGATTGATCAACACCAGAATGAACACCAGACTAGCCAAACTGTTGGAACTTCATGTGCATCTGGAATATGCCAGGCGCCTGTTGAACGAACTGGCCGCGGAAGCCATTGTGGAAGAGGGAAGGATGAGAGAGGAGGAGGAAAGAAGAAACAAAGAAGAGGAGAAAAGATACAAAGAAGAGGCGGAGAGAAGATACAAAGAAGAGGAAGAGGAGAGAAGAAACAAAGAAAAGGAGGAAAAGGAGAGAAGAAATTTCAGAATCCCAGAGACAGAAAATTGGGATTCTGAAGCTATTTATCCCGCCTCTGCTCTCTCCCCAAAAAAAGTAAAAAGCAACTGGAGAACAAGATGTGTATGTGGCGCCAGGCCTGGAAGGTGCCATCATTAACCAGGTGTCCATTAAGTTCAAAAAAAAAAACAGCCCTTTTCAGGGCTACCCAATACTCTAGAAAAGAAATAACCATCAATTTGCCAATGTGTGTAGGTAGAGTAGTGTGAATATAAACACTGACTCTTTTCTTCATAGTGTGAGTGTATGTGCTTGTGTTTGTGTTTGTAAAAGCTCACGTAAGTTTGTGTGAATAGTAGATAATGGGTTCGTTTATTGTTTCTTAGCGTATGTGAAGAGTATAGTTAGGGTTTTATTATATGAAATGAGAAAGTAGGGGATGTTTTCCTTCACGTCCGCGCGTTTTAAGTGATGATCTAGGTAATATCAATTTTATGTCTTAGGGGGATGTTTTCCTTCACGTCCGCGCTTTTCGTATAAGAACCCACAACTTTCGTCGTTCGCACCATTCTACGGAATAACAGATACAAGATGGAAGTGTCGGCGTTGTTTAATGATTTAAGAATTGTTTACTTTTGGATGATGGATGGAGAATATACTATTGAAAGGATAGAAAGAGAATGGAGATTAAGAAAAAGTCTTGACTATGTCAATGAACTGAAATTAGCCAGGAAGATGATAGAGGAGATGATAGAGGAAGAAGTTAAGAGATTGAGAGGATTGATTCAACCAGAGTATGTAAGAGTGGGGACAATAAAAGAGTCTATGGACAAGGTAAAAGCAGTGAGATGTTATTTAGAAGAGCTAGAGAAATGGTCAGAGTGAAAGTTTGTGAAAAGGGGCAGTGAACAACTAAAGAAAGCGGAAGAAAAGATGAAAAAGATAATAGAGGAAGAACTGCAGAAAATTAAGGACAGATGGGCAAAAGATAGAAAAGAACAAGAGAATAGAAAGAAAAAAAGAAGAATATGAGAGACTGAACAATAACTGGATAAAAATCCAACAGAAGTTCCGAGCCATGGGTCACCCGGACTGGATACCGGAAAATGAAAAGAAGAAGAACAAAGGAATTTGGGGAAAGATTTAGGGCTGGTTGAGGAAATGGAGGAAATAGAAGAAAGCCAAAGGCCCTTTTCAGGGCCACCCACATTTCTCGAAAAGAGAATGACTTTCAATTGCCTACCCCTTTTTTTTTTTAATTTTTTTTTTTTTAAAAGTCCCATGTTCAATTTCCCTTGACGCTATACAGTCCCACCCTGTTTAAATTCCTTTGACGCTATACAGTCCCTATTCCCATGTTCAATTCCTCTTGAGGCTATATCGTCCCACGATTTTTCTCCATGTTCAATTCCCTTGAGGCTATATCGTCCCACGATTTTTCTCCATGTTCAATTCCCTTGAGGCTATATCGTCCCACGATTTTCTCTCCATGTTAAATTTCCCTTGAGGCTATATGTTCCCGGGGGGGGGGGGTCTGTAATGCTAATTCCCATTGAGGCTATACTATCCCTATTTACTACTGACGTGGCTCAGCTAACCGGGTAGGATATCATGTAGAGTATATCATAGTTCTTTCACATCCAGGTTAATTAACACAGAAAGGATCTTGTTATCAAGATAATATGGTATGATTTAATGACAATGCTATCAAGCTAGCCACATATGATACTATGTATAGCATATCGTTGTCCCCAAATTTCAAATAAAACCGTATGTATCCCAAAATTTGGCATGACTTCGTACCAAACGAAATTTTGTCGAAAGTATGCAAAAGTTTAAAGAAATTTGCATTTTAAAAAAATGTTATGTAAATACCTGTTTGTCCCCGGTATAAAGTCAACAGTCAACAAAATCTGTTGATTTCAGTCTTGTAATAATGGATAATTTAGTTTCATTACCGATCTGGGTCAACGCTGTTTATACCACATGATTTTGCCCCCGCGGCAAACGCGAGTGAATCCTCGCGGCTACCCGCAGGGGGTCCGGTGAAGTTGCTCGCAATGACTGCATGTGAGAACACCCCCACCCGCGACGCTTCTCGCTGGAAGCTAGTGCTGTTACCGATTGAGTCTGCCTACAGCTGCATTGGCATAAATCGCGATGCTTCTGTTAAGAATACACTAATCCCAAAATTTCTCGTTATGCGTGCCTTAATTCTTAGAGATGAACGAAAAATGACTTGGATTAAAATCCCTAGCAGGCAAATTTGACCACTGTTGATATGAAAAAGAATCGAATTATTGTTGGCGAATGTGCCAATTCATGATTACTGACTCTTTTCATATAAGTATATTAGGCAGGATTTTTGTGAGTGCTGTTAAGTTCAAGGATGAGTCCTGTTAAACTATTTGCTAAGGGCCTGTGATGCCGAATCGGTTAGCGCGTCGTACTCTCATCGAGACATTCCAGATTCAAATTGTGCTAGCGGAAAATCTAATTTTTATAACTGAGGAAACTGTGAGCTCAACTAAAGAAAATGAAAGTCAAATATCACTATATCCCGTAGATGTCACTTAAACTGTCAACCAGGCATGCATAATTCTTTGAGAGGTAGTTAGCTTTGAAACAACCTCTGAATCTTCCAGGATGTCGTTTGGCGCCTTTGGGGCTCATCTGATTTTACAAATTAGCACCACCGTAATTGACTCTGACAAGTAACACGTCTCTTGACCAGGCATCATCGTACCTATAAATCTCAAGGAAATACCTCCTACAACACAAACCCGAGCGGGGAAAGTTTTCTGAAAACTTAAAAATAATTATTTGCAAAAACTTCATTGCCTGATAAACAATTAAATAAATGATTATTATTTTAAGTTGGGTTTGAGGGTAGCCGGATTTTTGTGCGAAACGACTATCCACCGCGGCAAGCAAAGCTTCTACAAATGAGCTATCGAGCTTCGTCTGCTGTTGCTGACTGACACGGATGGTCCAGAGTCGCAACAACATTACGTGTATATAAAAATATCTTTCCCGGTAGTTTTTTTTTATCGGCACAGCAAGCATAAAGAAAGAAGGTTTCCGTGTCGAAGCTGTCCCCCTGTATCTGGCACGCAAACGTCTTTGACTATCATGACTTTTGCCGTGTGGAAGTCAGCGAAAGCCGCAACTTATGATCATACCAGAAACCGACAAGAACATTTTTAAATTAACCGCGATGGAACGGGAGACGAAAGTTACATGTCATTTACTCGGACTTCGAATATGTGAATATTCCCGTGAATTCCAATGACCAGGAAATCGACATGGATTTGTGAAACACAACATAAATTGCTGAACATGTCGCATGTGGATTTTTATACATTGTTGATATATTCGACGTAGTAACTAAGCCGCCAATACTGTACCGCAGTTAGGACTCACATGAGGAGTTTATTAACTCCTTTTGTTTTATGTACACTGGGATTTTTGTATTGTTTCTATTACATTAGCAGTACGATTCATTTTATTATGGGATGTCTTGCTTTTAATCTATCGGATTTTTAAAACAAATACATGGGGGGGGGGGGTATATTTAGCTCTGCTTTTTAAAGGAGACCAGAAATCAAACTTTTCGTTTTGCGTATGTAATTCTCGACAGATTTTAATGTGAGTGTAGTGTTTATAAATTAAGTATCGTAAGCGGGTAGTGATTATATTGCGTGGAAGATACCACGATTCCGTGAATTGCCGAATTTTTCCGAGTTTTGATGAGACGACAGATCACGTGGTCCCGTGACGTAATACTAGCCAGTCCTCGAACATAAACATGGCGAGCGAGACAGACAGGATGAGACCAGATTTGGGTTGCACATTCAAAAGTTGAATCTGCCGTCTGATATAACAGTTTATGTACTATACTGGTCAGTGCTCAAAGAATTTTTTTTTTAGGGACAGGCCCCGGGCTGGTGACTTAAAAAAAAGACTCAAGCCCTGACTGAAATTCCACAAGCCCTGACAGTTCATATATGTCAACTCTTAAGCCGGGAATAAAACCTCCCGATTTTGGGGGTATTTCCTCATCTACCTCCTGATCTCGTAAAATCTCCCAATTTTTCGCAGAGAAGTCACCGATTATTACATTATGTCTGTCAATTTTCCTTTCTCAGAAGACAAAAAAATACCCCAAACTATACATAAATAGATATAACATATGCAATCCACAGATGCTATATTCTATTGTATCACTTGTGAATATTGTAGTGATGAAATCAGTGCCGGATTTATGCATAAGCTAAACAAGCTACAGCTTAGGACCTCACGGTCTGAACTCATAGTATGAAGGGACCTCTCGATTTTATTTTGAGTCTCTCAATTTTATTTTTGACCAAATAGGGCCTCTATAGCTTCCCATAGCTTATGACCTCGCTATGTCTAAACTGCCAAACTGCAGACATCGTAGCGATATGACTGAATTTCTTTTTAAAGCTACGTTAAAAATCTAAATCACACACAAACACGCGTCTAAATCCGGCACTGGACGAAATAATTAATATCACAGGACAGTTTTTTTTTTCTTCAGTAAATAGAACGTTAAGATTAAACATTATTCACGTAAATTCAAATGTTTTTAAACAACTACAACAGTACTATAGTAAAAAAAAAAAAAAAAAAAAAAAAAAAACAATAAAATTGTCACCAATTAACTTAAACGAATGATCACTGTGAATGCTGTGAAATTTTCTCCGCAAACAAAATCGCATCTCCATTTCCTCCAAAGAAACGCGGCCAGTTAACACCCAACATTCCTCTACCGTATATGTAAAGTTTAATTACCATGATTAAATTAAAAGAAGGAATAAAACAAAATATGCCATGCAGTATATGTGCCCCTAAAGAACTAATTCAGAATAAATATTTTATTCAGTAAACAGTGTTACATGCATTAAGACTTAAACCTAAGGAAATAAGGTGGGGAATAAAACGTGGGAAAAACAGTTGCCACATGTACGGTAACTTGTGACTGCAGATTTTAACTATTAAAATGAAGTCCTAGGCATCGTAAGTTACAACAAAATAGGCAACATTTATTTGGCAATCAATTGTTGGTGCTTACATACATACACACACTGTCGAACATGGTTTCTTTAAAGTATGTCCGAAAGGCAGTCCTTTTCACATGATAAATGCAAGGAAAAGGATTAACTGTTAATTAGTCAGACTGGCTATACTTAAATCAAAACTAGCTATTTTGCAGTTTAGCCAGAGCTGACCAGAATATGAAAAAGGGGCTTGTCCTGGGGGGAAAATAAGGCGTATCACAGGGAGAAATGGCACGTCCCATGGGAGCTCACACATTGGGGCAAGGGGGTGGGGTCAATAGTCTCCTCCCTCCCCCATTTCTATTGTCAGCCAGTAATGTGAAACTTTGTTCTCTTCTTTTAATCGCTGCTATTTAAACTGCCCAAGGGATAGTTTTACACCAGTTGTTTATACATACTACATGTAACAGGCATAGACTTAAAAGTATTTTTTTTTAAAGATAACTGAATATTGTGTTTTCTCGAAACAAAACAGGTTTAGAATCTTATTTTTAGCAAAGCTTCCATTTGATTAAAATCAGATCTCAATTTCACCTAGGACAGTGGTGATTTGATTTAGATTGTGCCGTGTTAAGGCATGTATGTCAACATCTTGAAAATACATTTACTCATATTTCACCAGCGCGATCAAAGTTTCATCAGGCAAACAATTTTTGTTTCGACAAGCCCGACGGGCACCTCACTTTGAATACAGGATGGGCCCGAACTAAAATCAGAGGGGCCCCGGGTGTCGGGCTATCAGATTTTTTTTAGCACTGCTGGTGTAGATAAAAGATCAGTGAATTGATTGTTGCATTTTGTGGTCACTTACTCGGCCTTCTGCCTATTTTCGTAACTCACACGTTTAACACTTTTCCCAGTATTAAAACAGTACCGAACGGTATGCCTGGAACAGCGCCAACAGTCTAGGGGGCAAGGTCCAGTTTTTATGTACAAATTTAATGCCGCAATCAGCGACCTAGTATAAAAAATCATAAAAAATCAAATACACAAGTGAGGTCAAAAAGGTCCATATTTTTAGATACCTATATTAAAACAAAGCATAAGAATAGTATTCACTTGACCAGAGAAGTCAATGGCAGTTCATAGCAGAAGAGGCTTATGCACCCCAACCCCTATTTTATACCTGCATTTTTCACATCCAAATACCATTTTTGACAGCATGTAGTGCTCACAGTGCAAACGCAAGCCCTTTCCCTGGATGAAAATTTTGAAAAACATTGTCTACTAAATGGTTTGATGCAATTCAGAATAGTTGTCATCCAAGCCGTTTTTGAGATACTCGGCTTACCTTGAACCCACGTGTCTACTGCTATGGGAGGCCAGCTCTTCTTCCTAGCCAACTATTGGTATTTCACTATCAACATACTGCAGAACAACTATGGAAGGTGTACATGCCTGACATCAGTTTCAAGAATAGCACAAGCCCAAAACACCTAATTCACAAATATATCCATATCTATAAATAGTAAACAATAATAGCTGAAAAAGTCACACCATAGCCTTAAGTTAAGAAATTTGCCAGGGGCCAATTTACGAAACTGGACCCTGCCACCTTAAGGATTTGGCTCAAAATGGTTTATGTTAAAAGTTGTGTACATATCACATATTTAGACATTATCTAGTACAATGGTATAAAGGAAAACTTTTTGTGCACAAAACTAAAAATGGTATTATGCTTCTAAAAAAGTTACCTCTTTGCGGCAAAAAGCACTGCATTATTTACATTGTGAATTATGACTGACTGCATTTCTTGAAAGATTTCAAATTGTTTGCAACCTACAATGCTCTTGGTCTTTGTTTACCACCATAGCATCAGTACAAAATCAAAATTCCTTTACAATGTTTCAGGAATGTCAAGAAGAGATCTGGAAGTTATAAATTTTAGGAGGGAATAACAGAAATGCTATGTTAGGTGTCAGTGACAGAAGTGAAAAGTTTCTCTAAACTCTTCTAGCAAACTTAAAGAAATCACACATTTAAGTAAATCATGTGCTTTAGAAGTACTCTTAGACTCATATAAAACAAGTGGTTCCTAACTTTTCATTATCATTCTGGAGATGCTAATAGCAACATCAGTGTTGTGTCAGTGTATATTGTGTGTGTGTGTGTGTGTGGGTAATCGCAACACAAGTCTAGCTAGTCTGGAAAAGTCAAAGTTTAATCAATTAACATTAGACAATGCTGGAATATTGATATACTGATGTGTAGGACCCTAAAACTTACAAAGAGTGACATATCAAATAAATTCATTGATACATAGCCAATGAAATTGACCATACATATGCAAATTACTCAATACAGTTTAACAGAGAAATTTCTTCTCAGGCACCAATTTACTTACAACTGACTTTAATGTTTTCTGGAGTTTACAAAATCATAGTAAATAATAAGATACGGTATAGAACAAATATTTATAGTGGAAAATCCAGTTAAAGGTAAAAAGCATATCACCGGCTTGGCTTTTGATAAGCACGTACCATAAAACAACTCCTGCAGAAGCTGAGTTTGTCCGTCAAAGTCACTCTCTTGTGCACTTAGATCAGAATGAGTATCTGGATGAGATTGAAGCTATTGTTTCTTTCAGCATGACTAACCGATTAATCCTAATCTCTTACTATGCAAACTGACACCTGCAAAAAGAAAAGAAACAAGTGATATTGATGTACTTTTAACATTCAGTGAAAACATAAGACTTTCAGAGGAGAAACTGTATGTGCATTGTCAAATGCATGAAGCTGCCACTTAATTTTAAGCTTTTCCCCCTTTGTTAACTGAACCTAGAAATTTCAAGATATATACATAACATTGAAACATTTTCTATTATCACCCAAGTGTGAGATATGAATCTCTTATGTCAACTTCAGAGTGGGGTCATGAAGGTAGAAACTATGTCGGTGTGCTAAAACTTTCATTCTTCTCACCAAAATATAGCAAGTAATATGCCATATGCATCATTATTTCTAAGACCGTTCCATTGGTGACATTCAGTATTCACAACAGTATGTTTATGTATGATTCCTCTGAATTCTATCTGCTCCTGTGGAGTTAAATTACTTTAAAGAATACATGTTGACATGCTATGCAATTGTTTAGGTGTGTCTGTACTGAAATGTGAATAGTATTCATAAAAATAGAGGTGCAAAACCTTGACAGCAACAGAAAGTGCAAGACAATACATTATGGTTACCATTTTGTTTGCATATTTAGTAAGTTATATCCAAAATATGCTATTTTGTCATGATGTAAACAGTTCTTACATGGAGGTACAAAATACAGTTACCTCCCTCTCCAAAGAACATCACATACAACACTAAGTAATATATGGAAAAAGGAAGGAGATATAATAAAGCTAATGCATAAAAATTATTTAAATATACACAAAGAAACAGAAAAGTATAATAGATGTGGCTGACTGCACCATCAAAAAATGATCAATTTTCCTTAAGGGGGCAGGGTCCAGTTTTTATGTACAAATTTAATGCCGCAATCAGCGACCTAGTATAAAAAATCATAAAAAATCAAATACACAAGTGAGGTCAAAAAGGTCCATATTTTTAGATACCTATATTAAAACAAAGCATAAGAATAGTATTCACTTGACCAGAGAAGTCAATGGCAGTTCATAGCAGAAGAGGTTTATGCACCCCAACCCCTATTTTATACCTGCATTTTTCACATCCAAATACCATTTTTGACAGCATGTAGTGCTCACAGTGCAAACACAAGCCCTTTCCCTGGATGAAAATTTTGAAAAACATTGTCTACTAAATGGTTTGATGCAATTCATTTTTGACAGCATGTAGTGCTCACAGTGCAAACGCAAGCCCTTTCCCTGGATGAAAATTTTGAAAAACATTGTCTACTAAATGGTTTGATGCAATTCAGAATAGTTGTCATCCAAGCCGTTTTTGAGATACTCGGCTTACCTTGAACCCACGTGTCTACTGCTATGGGAGGCCAGCTCTTCTTCCTAGCCAACTATTGGTATTTCACTATCAACATACTGCAGAACAACTATGGAAGGTGTACATGCCTGACATCAGTTTCAAGAACAGCACAAGCCCAAAACACCTAATTCACAAATATATCCATATCTATAAATAGTAAACAATAATAGCTGAAAAAGTCACACCATAGCCTTAAGTTAAGAAATTTGCCAGGGGCCAATTTACGAAACTGGACCCTGCCACCTTAAGGATTTGGCTCAAAATGGTTTATGTTAAAAGTTGTGTACATATCACATATTTAGACATTATCTAGTACAATGGTATAAAGGAAAACTTTTTGTGCACAAAACTAAAAATGGTATTATGCTTCTAAAAAAGTTACCTCTTTGCGGCAAAAAGCACTGCATTATTTACATTGTGAATTATGACTGACTGCATTTCTTGAAAGATTTCAAATTGTTTGCAACCTACAATGCTCTTGGTCTTTGTTTACCACCATAGCATCAGTACAAAATCAAAATTCCTTTACAATGTTTCAGGAATGTCAAGAAGAGATCTGGAAGTTATAAATTTTAGGAGGGAATAACAGAAATGCTATGTTAGGTGTCAGTGACAGAAGTGAAAAGTTTCTCTAAACTCTTCTAACAAACTTAAAGAAATCACACATTTAAGTAAATCATGTGCTTTAGAAGTACTCTTAGACTCATATAAAACAAGTGGTTCCTAACTTTTCATTATCATTCTGGAGATGCTAATAGCAACATCAGTGTTGTGTCAGTGTATATTGTGTGTGTGTGTGTGGGGGGTAATCGCAACACAAGTCTAGCTAGTCTGGAAAAGTCAAAGTTTAATCAATTAACATTAGACAATGCTGGAATATTGATATACTGATGTATAGGACCCTAAAACTTACAAAGAGTGACATATCAAATAAATTCATTGATACATAGCCAATGAAATTGACCATACATATGCAAATTACTCAATACAGTTTAACAGAGAAATTTCTTCTCAGGCACCAATTTACTTACAACTGACTTTAATGTTTTCTGGAGTTTACAAAATCATAGTAAATAATAAGATACGGTATAGAACAAATATTTATAGTGGAAAATCCAGTTAAAGGTAAAAAGCATATCACCGGCTTGGCTTTTGATAAGCACGTACCATAAAACAACTCCTGCAGAAGCTGAGTTTGTCCGTCAAAGTCACTCTCTTGTGCACTTAGATCAGAATGAGTATCTGGATGAGATTGAAGCTATTGTTTCTTTCAGCATGACTAACCGATTAATCCTAATCTCTTACTATGCAAACTGACACCTGCAAAAAGAAAAGAAACAAGTGATATTGATGTACTTTTAACATTCAGTGAAAACATAAGACTTTCAGAGGAGAAACTGTATGTGCATTGTCAAATGCATGAAGCTGCCACTTAATTTTAAGCTTTTCCCCCTTTGTTAACTGAACCTAGAAATTTCAAGATATATACATAACACTGAAACATTTTCTATTATCACCCAAGTGTGAGATATGAATCTCTTATGTCAACTTCAGAGTGGGGTCATGAAGGTAGAAACTATGTCGGTGTGCTAAAACTTTCATTCTTCTCACCAAAATATAGCAGGTAATATGCCATATGCATCATTATTTCTAAGACCGTTCCATTGGTGACATTCAGTATTCACAACAGTATGTTTATGTATGATTCCTCTGAATTCTATCTGCTCCTGTGGAGTTAAATTACTTTAAAGAATACATGTTGACATGCTATGCAATTGTTTAGGTGTGTCTGTACTGAAATGTGAATAGTATTCATAAAAATAGAGGTGCAAAACCTTGACAGCAACAGAAAGTGCAAGACAATACATTATGGTTACCATTTTGTTCGCATATTTAGTAAGTTATATCCAAAATATGCTATTTTGTCATGATGTAAACAGTTCTTACATGGAGGTACAAAACACAGTTACCTCCCTCTCCAAAGAACATCACATACAACACTAAGTAATATATGGAAAAAGGAAGGAGATATAATAAAGCTAATGCATAAAAATTATTTAAATATACACAAAGAAACAGAAAAGTATAATAGATGTGGCTGACTGCACCATCAAAAAATGATCAATTTTCCTTAAGGGGGCAGGGTCCAGTTTTTATGTACAAATTTAATGCCGCAATCAGCGACCTAGTATAAAAAATCATAAAAAATCAAATACACAAGTGAGGTCAAAAAGGTCCATATTTTTAGATACCTATATTAAAACAAAGCATAAGAATAGTATTCACTTGACCAGAGAAGTCAATGGCAGTTCATAGCAGAAGAGGTTTATGCACCCCAACCCCTATTTTATACCTGCATTTTTCACATCCAAATACCATTTTTGACAGCATGTAGTGCTCACAGTGCAAACGCAAGCCCTTTCCCTGGATGAAAATTTTGAAAAACATTGTCTACTAAATGGTTTGATGCAATTCATTTTTGACAGCATGTAGTGCTCACAGTGCAAACGCAAGCCCTTTCCCTGGATGAAAATTTTGAAAAACATTGTCTACTAAATGGTTTGATGCAATTCAGAATAGTTGTCATCCAAGCCGTTTTTGAGATACTCGGCTTACCTTGAACCCACGTGTCTACTGCTATGGAAGGCTAGCTCTTCTTCCTAGCCAACTATTGGTATTTCACTATCAACATACTGCAGAACAACTATGGAAGGTGTACGTGCCTGACATCAATTTCAAGAACAGCACAAGCCCAAAACACCTAATTCACAAATTAATCCATATCTATAAATAGTAAACAATAATAGCTGAAAAAGTCACACCATAGCCTTAAGTTAAGAAATTTGCCAGGGGCCAATTTACGAAACTGGACCCTGCCACCCTAGGCCTAGCATTTGCCTATCCTAGAGCTGCTATTTTTTCAGGATCCCTCTCGTACCATTCCTTTGAGAAATGTAATGAGCACAGAGAGCTGTATGGTGTTGCTTTGAAATCGACTCGCTTGTAATAATGTATCCATACTTTCCTTATGCCTTTATCTTTTGGAAAAGAAACAAAAATGTTCTCTACAGGTTTTTCTTAATGTGCTATTACACCCCTAAGCAACGCAAAACGGCATTGTCTTTTATTCTGGCAACTCCCACTTGGGATGCTGGAGTCGCTACTATGACGTAACATCCCGAAAGTAACCGAATAGGCGCGGAAATTTTGCATACGAGGTCACGGAAATTCAGCTCCTAGAAGATATGCCAATATTTAAATATTGGCATTACAGTCGCAGATGATACTTCAGAATAAGGTTTTCTTCTATAGTACTTTTATTATTATTCTATATTTCCATTGGTTTCTGGTCTCCTTTAAATGCAAACCTTTGATACTAAGGTGGGTCTCGATTAATAAAATTTAAATTTCCTTTAGTTGTTTAGCTGGCTATTGTGTCCTGCCGAAAAAACGAGTGCTGTGTAATTCCTAAAATTTTAAGAAATCAGCAACTTTTAATCAAGATATAAGACTGCCTTCAAAACAATTGAAAAAGGAAAAACTTTATTAGGACCTACTTTCTAATAGTTGATAGTCCATATATCGTCATTACATACAACACAACACAAATAATGTTCACAATTCTAAAAGTTATAAAGAAAATGAGAATATTTGAAGAATACTGTAATCACTGAGCCACTGGCTCTGCGTCTTTGTGCTGTCTTATTTCAACGTCCGTCCATGGCGAGAGTTTGCTGTCTCCATCCAATGAATGACTTTTTTTAAATACTGTTAGAATCGGTTAAAAAAGTTCAAACCAAAGGTACATTCAGGCACGACATAATTAAAAAATGCGATTTTATATACTGTTTAATTTTTCACTAAGTATGTCATCGTGTAAGTGAGGATGTGAATAGACGCGACAATGTACTAATTTATTTGCAGATAAGGCTACAGTAGAGGACAGAAAAGATTCGAGACACTGAGTATGAGTTAATTGGCATTTCTCACACTGATCGAGGTATTGGCAAAAATGCCAAATACAATCTGCCATTTACGCGAGGTTCCACTGCTATCAAACCATGTAGCCATGACAACTACTTATTAGCACTAACATTTTATGTGTGATTTGAAATATGATATATACGGCTTGTAAATCAATACGACACGGTAGTATTTTATTGCAGAATATTTGCCTACAACATTACTACTGATATACAATCTTACCATGTAATAATAATAAATATATATACAAAATACTAGAACTCAACCATCAGACTTTAAAATCCTTTGGGTTAAATAAATAACAATTCATAGTGACGCATCATAAAGACCAAATCAAACTGAATAAATGTAATATTTAATTTTTATATCAGGAGGTAAGGATTAGTACATCTTGTGATCGATTAATCCTTTGAACGACTTAGACCAAACCTTCATAAGACAAGTCTGCATATAAATATTGTAAACAAAGAAATCTATTAGAATGGACGATGATGACATAATAAATCCATTATCTGTAACTGTATGGTATAATTCTACTCTACTTAACTGCTCCGGTGGCCTAGTGGTTACAGCGTCCACATCGGAAGCGGGAGGTCGTGGGTTCGATCCCCGGCCGAGTCATACCAAAGGCTTACAAAAATGGTACTAACAGCTGCCTCGCTCGGCGATCAGCAATAAGAAGTTTGTGTTAGGACTGGTCGGCCTGGTGTCAGGATAATGTGACTGGGTGGGACATCATGATACATGTCTGCGTCATGATGCCCCAGTGCTAGACATCACTATAAGCTGCCACACTGCAGACATCGTAGCGATATGACTGAAAAATTGTTAAAGCTACGTTACAAATCCTAATCACACACACACTCTACTCTACTTGATTCTCTTAAATTGATGACCTTGCATACATCCCTTTGTTAAATGAGTGTCGTCGAAATCAGTACTTTTTATGTGAATCAAACTAGTAATATAAAGTGTAAAGATACGTTGAAAACGGTGTAATGCATCTCGCATGTCACTCGAGATTATATTAACATGATTACATCAAAAGAATAACATCTTAGTCACACCATTTCGAGAATAGTTCACGCCATTCGTTGGAACCGATGATCTAATTTTCGTGGAGGGTTGAGATATAATCAAATATGACACTTCTTGAACATGCCGACTGACACAAGTTCCAGCTGTGATAAGAATTGTATCTGTTTCTAGTTCTTGTTCAAACAAACTTTCTCTTTTATAAATTAAAAAGTGTTGTTCGGCCCGGGCCCCCTTACTGGCCCTGGCCCCTGGGATATATCCCCGGTTGCCCCCCCCCCCCCCGCCGGCCCTGAGCCACCTGTATCATGCAGGTGGATAGTGTGCGATGGACGACTGTTCCGCCATCAGTTGTTAATAATCATATATTCTTTCTCTTGTATAGTTACTCAAGTGCGTGTTTGTATCCTTTGTTTATGTCTGTGATCTGTGTCAGTGTTTACCACTCGTATTTCATCCTTGACATTGACATTTCATTGTCATTTTCATATGTATAGTTTATAAAACTGTTTGATTTGGAATGATATTGGTACAGTCATATTTGTTTGTGGATCCTTACCTGTTTGTGTTACCGTTTTACCGTAATTGTATTAATTGGGGTATCTTCCGCTTTTTGTTATCATCTGATATTTCTATCGTGGTGTACATCGTAAATAATTATTCATATTTACATCAGTGGTGTCAATATTGCGGGTCTTTTTTTTTTTCCATTTTATCCCCTTCATTACTTTTCTAGGTCACAGCCTTTATCTTATTATGACTTTTGCCATTTAGCCAGCAAGTCACACAAGTTATGCAACATGCAGATCAATAACATTAATATACCATGAAAGTGAAGTGGCCCGAACACGCAGCCAGAGTGATGCAGTGACGCAAAACAGTAACCGGCAAAACCGCCAATGACACTAATCCGATAGAATTTTGTCAACTTTTATTGTCTGTAAAACTTGTCTGTGCTCGGAGTTGTCGGTGATTCTCCATTTGCGCCAGAACAGTCATGAAGTGGGCCATGCAAATTATTTTATCCTCGATAACGACCGAATACGGCTTACTAATCGTTTTAAAATTGCTTTGTGCCGCTGCAATGTGGGTTCAACACAGTTCCTCTATTAATAATGCAATCGCATTAGTAAAATTACAAGAGACAAAGACCTCGTCCAGACTCATTTCGTCCAGATGCAAAGAGCACAAGCACTTACAGCCAGTTCATCTTTCTACTGGTACAACTGTCATACAATCATAAAATATTTAGATTTCGGTGAAAGAGTGTTCTATGGGTCCAACACCCTTTTCCTTTAAAAAGACACCGATTACGCCAGTACCTTTTACCTCTAACGATCTTCGTCGTCCAATAGGTGTCACACGGACAAGTTCATCAATGTTCAATAACAGTCGATATCGTTTTTGTCTCACCTGAGCTAATGTTAGTGTAGAATATTCGTTGGTGAACGTTAATGGTGGTGGATGCAGCGACGAATATCACTTTGTCGTTTTAGAAGCAACCCCTGAGTGTTTTGACACATGGTTATATAATCAACATTTGTGCGTTTGCGTTTGCATTGCGATGATTCCAAGCTGTCATTGAGTTGGTATTGTACATCGAGGTGGTTCAAACTGTAAATTACTATTTTACCCCTAACAGGAGTATATTTTAGAGTATACGAGGGTCTGTTAGCACCATTCTGACAGATATTCGTCAAGAAGTGGAACCAAACCACCATCAATCTTAGCACCCGATGCCAATTGGTCTAACCTCTCGTCAGCCGATTCCTCAACCTTTTCTGGCGGACATAATCTGTTAATTATATACAAAGATAAGTCTAGTGTTAAAACACAAACACCAAAAACCGTTAAATACCGTCCGGATAAATGTCGATTCCTTCTAACTGAATTTCACCTCCGGCGACCAATGACGCCCATATTGCTTTTATGAACGATTTTTGAACACTATTGCCCCTGAAGGTACGCGTTATTTATGGCCTACCACCGTGGTTATTGTTGATCACCACTGACATTGGGTTCCAGTCGTCACTAAAGCCGAGTGCGTGAAATAAATACGTTTCAGACTAGCGCACCTTTAAAATGTGAGTTCTAGATGTATCAAAACTATCCCTGACAGCAGCGAAAACAAGTCGACTTTTTAGTCTCCTTTGCTTTTCAATAGACTCCAGAATATGTCATATGAAGTTACACATCGTTGTGGTGCGGGTATCATAGAACTGGAACGGACTAAATTAGGCTAAGCTTTTGAGAAGAAAAATAATATAATTTATATAATATTATGCAAGAAGAAACGGAGTTTCTGAAGTTGTGTAAATCACCCGCTACATTGGATGCGAGGGAGGATTGTTATTCGAATCAATTTTCTGATCATGTCAGTGAATGTTCTAGCTGTAATGATGAACATATACAACAGCAAATCAATGAACAGATGTTTTTGATTATTAATAAAAAATGGAATCCGAGCTCACCAATCTTCGGTGTATAAATGAAATGTGGTCCAATGATGAAGAAGAGGAGCAATTCAAAGACCAGAAACAATTTTCAGAATTTATTACTAAAACAACGAAGTAAAACTACTGAGGAAATTTACCAACACTCCGAGACATTTGATGCTATTGCAGCAAACGTACAAAGTCTGGGCGTATTGGAGTTGAAGCAATATTCAGTGTGGGTCATTTGAGATACTTTGGACTGATTGTAAGCTTGAAATTATCTTATCCGCGTTTGTAGATGAATTTACATCTACGATTGCAACATTTTATGCTGATACCAAAAAGAAAAAGCCGTTGTACTTGAGAAAGCCTGATATACAATTACGAATTACCATATGATCACGTAATGGACTCTGTAAAGTTCTCTGTCCGCCAGACCTCATTATCAGTGAAACATTTGATACAGAGGAGGAGATAGAAAAGCAGTAATGGGAATCCATGCTAAAGCAGATGAAAAAAATGGAAGAAGGTTGTGAATACTCTGATGTGCCTAGCGATGTGAATTTTTCAATTGAATAAACTCTTGCGTAAATAAAAACCTCAGTGGCATTGGGAAACTACAAACGCAAAGGTGTATACTTCAGAAAAGATTAACTCTGTTGCAGAACGTGTCTATATGAATACTGTAAAACACATTTGCTGGTATTACGTACTGCCCCCAGTGCTCGACCATGTCTTAAATGCGGCATCGAAGTAAAATCACATAATCAAATTTGCCGACCATGTGGATCCGTTCGTGAATATTATTATGCGAGACGTCAGAGATTGGCACAAACACTTGTAATTGCACAAACACATGTGATAACAAAGACAACCGAAGCGGATCATAAAATAAATGAAAATGAAACAGATACCAAGACGAATAAAATAATAGCTAGGATTGAATCGATTCCAGTTTCGAATCCTGATAGAGTACAGAAATTTAAAGAAGTTATTGACGGACTTCTCAAGTAGAGAAGGTTTTCCCTTATATAAGCATGCCAACTGTGAATCAGCTACAAAAGACGCACAATAGCATGGAATGCTAATACCAAAGGGCTTGCAAATAGCTGACATAATTGACCTTATTGAGACCTATATACCTGCACTGGATCAACTAGCTGTCCCAAATAATCCATCGCCGGTTGCCAATACAATAGAAACGGTACAATAACTGAAACAATTTGCCCGTGAGTATAATATATGATTACCAAGATGTGCAAGAAAAACCGACGTACGTACATTATTTGAAGCGTTTGAACAAAACCGTCGTCGTATTGAGGATGAATAAAACCATCATATCTTTAATTATTTACCATTTTGTGGACCCATTTACATACCAACACCAGCGTGGATTCTCTCACACCTGAATTTTTGACAGGGGCAGTAAGGTTGTGGAGAGTAAGAAAAACACAACTCTTAATTGCAGTAACTGTAGGAGTGCTATACGGGCCTGTGAATTAATTACTAATTACAATCTGTAGGAGTGCTATAAGGGCCTGTGAATTAATTACTAATTACAATCTGTAGGAGTGATATAAGAACCTGTAAATTAATTACTAATTACCTGTATGAGTGCTATAAGGACGTGTAAATTAATTACTAATTACAATATCCGTAGGAGTGTTATAAAGGCCTGGGAAGTAAGCACTCAATGCAATATCTTTAGGAGTGCAATAAAGGGCCAGTGAATTAATTACTAACTACAATATCTGTAGCAATTGTGCTTGTGACGCAATAACTAATTACAGTATCTTTAGGAGTGCTATAGGGTTCTGTGAAGTAATTACTAATTACAATATCTTTAGGAGTGCTATAAAGGGCATGTGAAGGAATTACTAATTACAATATCAATAGGAGTGTTATAAGGGTCTGTGAAGTAATTACTAATTACATTATCCGTAGGAGTGATACAAAGGGACTGCCTAATAATGACTAATTACAATATCAGTAGGACTGCTATAAGGGTCTTTGAAGTAATTACTAATTACAATATTAGTAGGAGTGCTATAAAGGCCTGTGCATAATAACTAATTTTAATATCAGTAGGAGTAATAAAAGGGCCTGTGAGGTAATTACTACTTAAAATACCAGTAGGAGTGATAAAAGGGCCTGTGAGATAATTACTAATTACAATATCAGTAGGAGTGATAAAAGGACATGTGAGATAATTACTAATTACAATATTAGATGGAGTGCTATATGGGTCTGTGAAGTAATTACTAATTACAATATCAGTAGGAGTAATAAAAAGGTCTGTGAGGTAATTACTACTTAAAATATAAGTGGGAGTGATAAAAGGGCCTGTGAGATAATTACTAATTACAATATCAGTAGGAGTGATAAAAGGGTCCTGTGAGATAATTGCTAATTACAATATCCGTAGGAGTGATAAAAGGACCTGTGAGATAATTACTTATTATTATATTAGTAGGAAAGCTATATGGGTCTGTGAAGTAATTATTAATTACAATATCAGTAGGAGTGAAACAAAGGGTCTGCCTAATAATGACTAATTACAATATCGGTAGGAGTGATAAAAGGGTCCTGTGAGATAATTACTAATTACAATCTCAGGGGGAGTGATAAAATGGCCTGTGAGATAATTACTACATGTAATAATAATATCAGTGGGAGTGATAAAAGGGTCTGTGAGGTAATTAGTAATTATAATGTCAGTGGGAGTGATAAAAGGGTCTGTGAGATAATTACTAATTATAATATCAGTGGGAGTGATAAAAGGGTCTGTGAGGTAATTAGTAATTATAATGTCAGTGGGAGTGATAAAAGGGTCTGTGAGATAATTACTAATTATAATATCAGTGGGAGTGATAAAAGGGTCTGTGAGGTAATTACAAATTACAATATCAGAATGGCTGCTATAAGGGCTTGTGAAGCTTAGTAATGGGATATATAATACTACCATTATCACGATTCTAACAGATGGAGATATAATACTATTTTCACGATTCTAAGAAAGGGAGATACACTACTATTATCACGATTCTAACAAAGGGAGATATACTACTATTATCACGATTCTAACAAAGGGAGATATACTACTATTATCACGATTCTAACAAAGGGAGATATACTACTATTATCACGATTCTAACAAAGGGAGATATACTACTATTATCACGATTCTAACAAAGGGAGATATGCTACTATTATCACGATTCTAACAAAGGGAGATATACTACTATTATCACGATTCTAACAAAGGGAGATATGCTACTATTATTACGATTCTAACAAAGGGAGATATACTACTATTATTACGATTCTAACAAAGGGAGATATAACACTACTATTATTACGATTCTAACAAAGGGAGATATACTACTATTATCACGATTCTAACAAAGGGAGATATGCTACTATTATTACGATTCTAACAAAGGGAGATATGCTACTATTATCACGATTCTAACAAAGGGAGATATACTACTATTATCACGATTCTAACAAAGGGAGATATACTACTATTATCACGATTCTAACAAAGGGAGATATACTACTATTATCACGATTCTAACAAAGGGAGATATGCTACTATTATCACGATTCTAACAAAGGGAGATATACTACTATTATCACGATTCTAACAAAGGGAGATATGCTACTATTATTACGATTCTAACAAAGGGAGATATACTACTATTATTACGATTCTAACAAAGGGAGATATAACACTACTATTATTACGATTCTAACAAAGGGAGATATACTACTATTATCACGATTCTAACAAAGGGAGATATGCTACTATTATTACGATTCTAACAAAGGGAGATATGCTACTATTATCACGATTCTAACAAAGGGAGATATACTACTATTATCACGATTCTAACAAAGGGAGATATACTACTATTATCACGATTCTAACAAAGGGAGATATGCTACTATTATTACGATTCTAACAAAGGGAGATATACTACTATTATCACGATTCTAACAAAGGGAGATATGCTACTATTATCACGATTCTAACAAAGGGAGATATACTACTATTATCACGATTCTAACAAAGGGAGATATGCTACTATTATTACGATTCTAACAAAGGGAGATATGCTACTATTATCACGATTCTAACAAAGGGAGATATAACACTACTATTATTACGATTCTAACAAAGGGAGATATAACACTACTATTATTACGATTCTAACAAAGGGAGATATAACACTACTATTATTACGATTCTAACAAAGGGAGATATACTACTATTATCACGATTCTAACAAAGGGAGATATGCTACTATTATTACGATTCTAACAAAGGGAGATATGCTACTATTATCACGATTCTAACAAAGGGAGATATACTACTATTATCACGATTCTAACAAAGGGAGATATAACACTACTATTATCACGATTCTAACAAAGGGAGATATGCTACTATTATCACGATTCTAACAAAGGGAGATATACTACTATTATCACGATTCTAACAAAGGGAGATATACTACTATTATCACGATTCTAACAAAGGGAGATATACTACTATTATCACGATTCTAACAAAGGGAGATATGCTACTATTATTACGATTCTAACAAAGGGAGATATACTACTATTATCACGATTCTAACAAAGGGAGATATACTACTATTATCACGATTCTAACAAAGGGAGATATAACACTACTATTATTACGATTCTAACAAAGGGAGATATAACACTACTATTATCACGATTCTAACAAAGGGAGATATAACACTACTATTATCACGATTCTAACAAAGGGAGATATAACACTACTATTATCACGATTCTAACAAAGGGAGATATGCTACTATTATCACGATTCTAACAAAGGGAGATATACTACTATTATCACGATTCTAACAAAGGGAGATATACTACTATTATCACGATTCTAAGAAAGGGAGATATACTACTATTATCACGATTCTAACAAAGGGAGATATACTACTATTATCACGATTCTAACAAAGGGAGATATACTACTATTATCACGATTCTAACAAAGGGAGATATGCTACTATTATTACGATTCTAACAAAGGGAGATATACTACTATTATTACGATTCTAACAAAGGGAGATATACTACTATTATCACGATTCTAACAAAGGGAGATATAACACTACTATTATTACGATTCTAACAAAGGGAGATATAACACTACTATTATCACGATTCTAACAAAGGGAGATATACTACTATTATCACGATTCTAACAAAGGGAGATATACTACTATTATCACGATTCTAAGAAAGGGAGATATACTACTATTATCACGATTCTAACAAAGGGAGATATACTACTATTATCACGATTCTAACAAAGGGAGATATACTACTATTATCACGATTCTAACAAAGGGAGATATGCTACTATTATTACGATTCTAACAAAGGGAGATATACTACTATTATTACGATTCTAACAAAGGGAGATATACTACTATTATCACGATTCTAACAAAGGGAGATATAACACTACTATTATTACGATTCTAACAAAGGGAGATATAACACTACTATTATCACGATTCTAACAAAGGGAGATATACTACTATTATCACGATTCTAACAAAGGGAGATATACTACTATTATCACGATTCTAACAAAGGGAGATATACTACTATTATCACGATTCTAACAAAGGGAGATATGCTACTATTATCACGATTCTAACAAAGGGAGATATACTACTATTATCACGATTCTAACAAAGGGAGATATGCTACTATTATTACGATTCTAACAAAGGGAGATATACTACTATTATTACGATTCTAACAAAGGGAGATATAACACTACTATTATTACGATTCTAACAAAGGGAGATATGCTACTATTATTATGATTCTAACAAAGGGAGATATACTACTATTATTACGATTCTAACAAAGGGAGATATAACACTACTATTATTACGATTCTAACAAAGGGAGATATAACACTACTATTATCACGATTCTAACAAAGGGAGATATACTACTATTATCACGATTCTAACAAAGGGAGATATGCTACTATTATCACGATTCTAACAAAGGGAGATATACTACTATTATCACGATTCTAACAAAGGGAGATATGCTACTATTATTACGATTCTAACAAAGGGAGATATACTACTATTATTACGATTCTAACAAAGGGAGATATAACACTACTATTATTACGATTCTAACAAAGGGAGATATGCTACTATTATTACGATTCTAACAAAGGGAGATATACTACTATTATTACGATTCTAACAAAGGGAGATATAACACTACTATTATTACGATTCTAACAAAGGGAGATATAACACTACTATTATCACGATTCTAACAAAGGGAGATATACTACTATTATCACGATTCTAACAAAGGGAGATATGCTACTATTATCACGATTCTAACAAAGGGAGATATACTACTATTATCACGATTCTAACAAAGGGAGATATGCTACTATTATTACGATTCTAACAAAGGGAGATATACTACTATTATTACGATTCTAACAAAGGGAGATATAACATTACTATTATCACGATTCTAACAAAGGGAGATATGCTACTATTATTATGATTCTAACAAAGGGAGATATGCTACTATTATCACGATTCTAACAAAGGGAGATATACTACTATTATCACGATTCTAACAAAGGGAGATATACTACTATTATCACGATTCTAACAAAGGGAGATATACTACTATTATCACGATTCTAACAAAGGGAGATATGCTACTATTATCACGATTCTAACAAAGGGAGATATACTACTATTATCACGATTCTAACAAAGGGAGATATGCTACTATTATTACGATTCTAACAAAGGGAGATATACTACTATTATTACGATTCTAACAAAGGGAGATATAACACTACTATTATTACGATTCTAACAAAGGGAGATATACTACTATTATCACGATTCTAACAAAGGGAGATATGCTACTATTATTACGATTCTAACAAAGGGAGATATGCTACTATTATCACGATTCTAACAAAGGGAGATATACTACTATTATCACGATTCTAACAAAGGGAGATATACTACTATTATCACGATTCTAACAAAGGGAGATATACTACTATTATCACGATTCTAACAAAGGGAGATATGCTACTATTATCACGATTCTAACAAAGGGAGATATACTACTATTATCACGATTCTAACAAAGGGAGATATGCTACTATTATTACGATTCTAACAAAGGGAGATATGCTACTATTATTACGATTCTAACAAAGGGAGATATAACACTACTATTATTACGATTCTAACAAAGGGAGATATACTACTATTATTACGATTCTAACAAAGGGAGATATGCTACTATTATTACGATTCTAACAAAGGGAGATATAACACTACTATTATTACGATTCTAACAAAGGGAGATATACTACTATTATCACGATTCTAACAAAGGGAGATATGCTACTATTATCACGATTCTAACAAAGGGAGATATACTACTATTATCACGATTCTAACAAAGGGAGATATGCTACTATTATTACGATTCTAACAAAGGGAGATATGCTACTATTATTACGATTCTAACAAAGGGAGATATAACACTACTATTATTACGATTCTAACAAAGGGAGATATACTACTATTATTACGATTCTAACAAAGGGAGATATGCTACTATTATCACGATTCTAACAAAGGGAGATATGCTACTATTATTACGATTCTAACAAAGGGAGATATGCTACTATTATTACGATTCTAACAAAGGGAGATATAACACTACTATTATCACGATTCTAACAAATGGAGATTGTTACAGGGTCATTACAATTCCAGTCTGTTTTCATTTCTAATCAGTTGTCTATAGAAAATGGAAATTTACTGTTTTGCACAAAGTATTCTCAAATTTATCGAATTCGGTAACTTATCAACGCAAAGACTGCAAAAGGAGATAATAACCTGTTCTCTGATGATAGTCCTAAGACCAGTTTTCCCTCCTGTTTAGGTCCAGGATATGTACTCTGGGCTGATCTGCCTGTTCTGTGGCATTGGGCATGAACATGCTGCCTTTACTCTTGCGATATTGCAATGCTCCCTGAAGCATTCCCTATAAAATAGGCACAAATGAATCAATGATGGCAGCATTCAACAACTTAGACCTTACACATGGCTATTCCAGATTAAGGGTTACAAAATTAAAGCCGCAGAATAATTTATTTCTGCGCTTGCAATAAAATATTACTCTTACACAAATTTAACTGACAGTAACAAAACTAGGATAAAGCAGTCAAATGACATATGTGTCCTAGTCATGTAAATTCTTGTGTACATAGCAAGAAAGACAGTGCATGTGTGTTAAAACCTGTTTTACTCTTCTCAGTTTTTATGTTTCTTTTTTTGGGGGGGGGGACCTACTATACAACAAAATACTCCTACACCTCAAACAAATATAAAGTCGCTATTGAGAAGAAATTGAATCTAATTTGTGGTGTTATGTATATCTATATTATGTGTAGTTTTTATTCATGACTGTAAAATGTAATGATCATCTGTAGTCCAGATATTTGATAGCTAATTTGTTGGTACTCGGGTATAAAATTCTTTTTTAAAGATATTACGAGTGTAGACGGCGTAGGATCGATAAATAGCTGTCAGGTTTCTAATAATAATGCCTGTTGACAACTTTGGGGCAATTTCTCATTGGTTGCTTTTAGGTTAGGTGGGTTCCAAGAAGAATGATGTCACATTGGATGGAGTAAGTCACATGAATAGGTATTTTGAAATATTAGGTTGAGTAGTGTGATCTGTCACGTGGGATATATTGCAACATATAGTCGTAATAGACTCTTGCAGGTGTAAATACGGAGCGAACTGTGTAACCGGGTTAATTCCTATTTCGGATTAATTCCTAATTTAGATTCTTATTCTATATGTTGAAAACAGTCTGCAGATTTGTTGGAGGTTGTGTTTAGATAATTTTGAGATACATTTTTTTTAGGGTTATTGATTGAAACTACATACTGCTCATTGGACTAGAAAATTATTTTTGGACTACTGTGAATTATTCAAAGAAAATCTGGACAGCACCATTGTGATACGTACATTTGAGGATCTGAAGTTTATTCGGAACATTCAATTCTTTCGGACTTTAATAGAACTTTTTAGAATTCTTTTGGACTCACTTCATAACACTGTAAGTTCCTCTTAAATTTTCATTTTATAACTTTGATAATTAAATCATTGGTTAAGTTTTATAAAACTTATTATTTTTACTTCTTTGTATTATTTAGGTTATAGCCATAGAGTTGTAAGTGAAATTGAGAGCTCGTATGAGATACGAATTTAATAAATATTTAAGAGAATTGAAATTCTTTTGAAATTTAAATTAATTTTATTTTGGATGTTTCTTTATCCCTGATCTTTTTATAACTTCGATACTTAAAATATTTACGTTTGACACAACTTTGGTTTTGCTTCTTTCTGCTATTTACTTTATTATCATAGAGTTCTGGCATCTTATTTACGTAAACAGAAATAATATGAAGCTTAAATGGTCAATACAAATAATGTGAATTGTTTTTGTAATGATTACATTCAGACAATTTATGAAAATTAGAGAATATCGTTATCGTGCAGCCACTGGCTCTGCAATATGTGCTGTCGACTTGAAACATATGTGTGTCATTCTAGAGTTTGCAGCCTCCATCCCAAGTATGAATACAATTTATGATAAAGGTAATATAGATTTTTCATTAAATAAGATATAATTAGTACGAATCTGAGATCATATTTACAATTTTATTGAAATTTTATTAAAGTATGTTATCCCGCCAGTAAGCGTGTGAAAAATAATGGTGATCACATTTATATTAAAAATAATGCATATGAGAAGAAAAAAGCATAAACATATATTACATTGCTAAAGAATAGATTAGAATAGTTCTATCTGGTATATGCTTAAGGCCATTTATTATAATAATGTTAAGGGCCATTTATTACAATAATGTTAAGGGCCATTTATTACAATAATGTTAAGGGCCATTTATTACAATAATAAAGAACGGCGAGAATATGGCCAAATAAAAAAAGAATAAGGCCAAATTGCCTTTTGATGTGCGAGGTTCCATCGTCATTGAAGATGATAATGCCATAAAGGGTTGAAAACTACATTTTTAAACTAAACAAGAGACTTCTTCTTCTTAATCTTTGACATCCAACAGAATGCAAATTTGACACCTGATTATATATACATGACAATTGCTATGACATGAAATATAAATAACTTTTAAAAGAAAAAATATATAATTTTATGCCAAATCGTAAATTTAGGTCTCCTTCTATATGCGAAGATAAGTTTGAGTTATTTATTCACCATTTAGACGACGTGAAACAGCATGCCTTTGCTTCAGCCCCAGTCAATTAATTTGTATTTATAACAACGTTTTGATTACTTTGTTACACGTGTTTCAATTTTAATAAAAGACTATACAAATGTTAAACTGCTGTAGACAAATCATTTAGCTAGACGATGCAAATAATGTCTAAACAAATAACATACTACTAGTAGTATAATGGGCAAAACAAAAGACACACAAGTACGCTTGAAAATAAATCGATGTTAACAACAACGCCATTTTTCAGCACATATATATGGTGGATGAAGAACTCCGGAAGACCCTAGGAAGAACCGTCGACCTACCGGAAGCTACTGTAAAGTTAAATTACATACCCAAGTTGTTCAAGCCGAGATTCGAACCCATGTGGACAAAACTGAGACTTGGGTACCTGTAAAAACGAACACCTTAGTCTATTCAACCAACCGGGGCCCCTGCAACGATAAAACAATTGATAAAGGTCCAGACTCAAAACGGATGCCCAACGTTGCGGGCTAAAGAAGCTCTTCGTCAGTGGAGAAAAACTTACATATACAAAGCAAACATTTAACACAAAATCTACGAAAACTTGAGAACTCCACATGTTTCTTAATAGTGGAATATATAACGAACCAATATATATAAAGATCACATGACTTGTAGAGAAGTTCAACGTTTTAAAACAGCACCCATTCCAATAACCTCTGCATTAATCAAGAAATGTTCGCAGCTCCATTGTGTTTATCTTCGTTTTTGTTTAGAAAAGTCTAAGAACGATAAGTTCCGGTCGTTTTTATTCATAATTTATTTGAAAAATGAGAAATAATTTATGAACCACTAAATGTTATTATTGAAATAAATGCCGTCACGTTGATAAACTGAATTTTTTTGTTATAGCAAGTAAGGAAAGGCTTCGATAAATTAAATTCATAACAACATTTTATTCGACATGAATTTTTTTACATGAATGTATCGAGGAACAGAAAGATATGGTCGGTTTTGATCTTAGCTAAACACAACAGTAACTTGAAAGTACTGAAAAATGGCATGATATATTTATGTGTGCAGACTTTATCTTGGGCACATACAAGTAAAACATTCTTGTATGCTTACTTTCGACTTCAAGCAAGAAGAGATAATTTGCTCAAAGATAAACTCTGCGTACTTTACCAGGTCATTGTACATCTGGTTTCTAATTGCCACGTCCACACACCTCCAGAAAGATGCTATCTCATTGGCTGACACAACCAAACCTCCTGGCAGCGCCCATTGTATCGTATTTCTAAATGAAAACAGGTGACCCATGATTCTCAAGAGTGTGTCTTGCAAATCATGTACAATGTTTTTAAGTCCATCGTGATATCAGTAGAAAGTTGGAGCTGGTCGTTTGCAATAATGTAAATTTTAAAACTTAAACATAATTTTTTGGTACATTTAAAATTTTCTACCACCACGAATAATAGTAGGGACATACATTTTACATTAAGTTAATTGATCTGGTCCAAATTTTGGCCAATCGGTATCCTCAGGAAATGTTTTACACTTAAGACAATGGATTAGCCAATTTTAAGTAAGAAATAAAATTGTAGCCAATACGACTGACATATATTTTAGCCTATTAGACTGACAAATCCAAATCATATTTTTATCCTACTCAAACAAATCCAAATAATGTTAATATCATACTCAAATCTTAATCATTTTACTATCATGCTCAAACAAATCTTAATTATAGTATTATCCTACTCAACCAAATCTAAATAATGTTACCATCCTACTCAAACAAATCTTCATCATATTACAATCATACTCAAGCACATTTTAATCATTTTACTATCATGGTCAAACAAATTTTACTCATGTTATTATCCTACTCAAACAAATCTTAATCATATTATCCTACTCAAACGAATCTTACTCACATTACTATCCTACTCAAACGAATTTTAATCGCATTAATATCATACTCTAATCTTAATGTACATGAATATCTCACACAGGTATATGGTTGTATTTGTATGTATATGTTTTTCCAAATATTTCGAGCTAAGCAAATCCTTCATAAGTGTGGGTTGATGGGAAGGAAAACAAAATAGTTACAAGGACAAACCAGGCACTTAAGACCAAAATCCACCCCAAAAAATTGAAAATATATGCATTATGAGATTTGTAAAAGAACTCCTGTACATATCAAAATGAAGCCAAAAAAAAATATAGAACGTTTGATATCAACCACTAACACACTGTGACTCCTACTTCAATTGGAAAATTAGAAGCCTCTTACGAAACTAGCCACCACACATTGTGACTCCTACCTGCATTAAACACATATTATGAAACTAGCCACCACACATTGTGACTCATACCTCCATTAAACACATATTACGAAACTAGCCACCATACATTGTGACTCATACCTTCATTAAACACATATTACTAAACTAGCCAACACACATTGTGATTCATACCCCCATTAAACACATATTACGAAACTAGCCACCACACATTGTGACTCATACCTTCATTAGACATAATTACGACATGCAGAAGAGCTCATCAATATCATAAAACATCTCGCGATTGGTTTACTTTTTTGTTGTGGTATTATGTCTCCAAAGATAATATGGATGGTATTCTTGGTTATGTTATCGTGTGTCACAGAGAAGGGGGGGGGGGTATTTTAACAAAAATATTGAATATCGGTGACACACTATTGTAGAGTATTTTCTTTTCCAGAGAATGTGGCAATTACTTTTTGTTATGGCATTATGTGCCCCACAGAAACTAAATGGTATTTCTTTTAATGGCATTCGCATCCCGGAAAAAATGAATATTTTTGTTCATAACAATCTTGATAAAAACGTCCATCTTTTTTACATGCATTATGCCGTACGATTAGATAGACTTAACTGACTGTGCATCTGAAGGTATAAACGTTAACATGTGCATCATTAATGACTATGTAAGTAAGTGTGAATAGCATATTTAACATTATACTGACTTTTTTAAAGAATGAGACACAATAGTCTACTATCAGATGGAAACGGAAAATGTTGAATTCGATTTGTACATACACTGAGAGACATATGCAAAGACACCCAACTTTAGTATAAGATAAACAAAACCTTTTGTTATTCCAAACATTAACATACCTGCTTAAGATGAAGAGGTGTACATGCCCTGACTTTCTTGTCTAAATACTACCCGATTACAAATATTAATCTTACACCAAAACTTGCTAAATTAGAACCCGTGCATATAGTACTAGTTAATTGGGAAAATATTTCGTAATACTTTTTTTTGTCTTTCAGCTGATTTAAGACAAAAAAATGTTATATTTCCAAGGTCTGAAAAGGTAAATTATTTTCCAACAGATGTCAGGCTGGTAGGGGTGGATGTAAGATCTTTTAAGTTTGCTAGGCTTGGTAGTAAGCGGCTACCATATACCGACAGCGCGCTCTTTCGGCTAATTTCAACATTTCGTAAAGGACATACGCCCCGACCTAACCCGCAACATAAACATGAAAATATATGCATCTAAAATGAGGTGGAGAAAGGACAGAAGAAACTCGGGCAAGCATTATCTATCACACAGGTTGTGATAGACGCGTGATCGACGTGGAAAATTACTCGATGTGAAGGTCAGAAACACACCTCCAAGAAAAATCTTAACTTAATTGGATGAGCAGGAAAGCCTTTCCGACGGCGCCCACCATTTAATTGAAGCAAAAGAAGTTAAAAGGACTTCAGATCCAGGTCGTTGGAGTAGTGTTTTATGCAGTCAGTGCCTTAATGAGTACAAAGTAGTTAAGAAGCTTCATTTTGAGTACAAGCTCTGCCAATAAATATATAACACTACCTCGCTCTGTCATAAACATAGGTATAGCAGTCCCTAAGAGAGAGAGAGAGAGAGAGAGATGTCTGCTTTTTTCTTCTTCTGACAAACTGTTAAATACATATAAGTCAATTTTACGTGCTTAAATCAATTCATAGCCATACTGACACCCCTCCAGAAGACTATTTCATTAGTTAAGAAGACCGTATCTTAACAAAAGCATTTTTCTATTAGGCGATGCCAGTGACCTGAACTAAATATTTATAATCCTTGTGCTTCTTTCATTTAGTGTCTACGTCTTTATCTTTTCAGCTATCGGAAATTAGCGTAATAAGTGATTGTAATGAAACGTGTTCACATATATAAAAATTAATAGGTAGGAATTTATTATATTAATGTTTATTACTCTAAAGCTTACACTTTGGAGGCCTGAAACTTATGAATTGATTCCTATAAGAAATGTCTACAATATAAAGTTGAGACATATTTAACTGTCACAGCATAATACAACAGTATCCGGCACAAGTTTTAATAACTTAATTAGGATTATCCATTTAGTTTATAAAAGTGTAATGACATAATTATCCCTATCCATTCAGTTTATAAGGAAATCTTCCTGGTAACATTCTGCATTTAAGAAAGTTAAAAACTCAGCTTTTTCATTGTATTACACAGGTATGACGATTGTATTACACGGGTATGACGATTTTGTTACACAGGTATGACGATTGTATTACACAGGTATGATGATTGTATTACACAAGTATGACGATTTTATTATATGAGGATATTGATGTATGTATAATTTGTTAGAACATATCTTGCACCATGCATACAGTATTCAACTGAATTTTTACCCCTGAAAAAAATAAACATTATTTGCACATTTATGCAGAACGGATTTAAAATCTTTTTATAAATATTGTTATAATTTGCTTATATCAAATTTGTTTGACGTAGGTCATGAAACACGCATGCAGTTTTCATAGATATTCGTTGGGTAATAGGTTTTTATGGTATGTTTTATAGTGAGATAATGAAGATATATAAGTGAGCAGAAAATTATATCACCACAGTGGCGATAGAGCTTTTATCGCCATAGACGAGATATCTCTTTTAAACTGCTTTCTTTTCCTGTTTAAAAAATGTAAGTGCCCTTATCAACGTTATTAAAATCAGCAAATATTTACGCTTTGTTTAATTTCTATCGTTCTTTTTCTCCTTTCAAGTCGTCCCTTCCTCTTTCTTTTCTCTCCCTCTCCTCACGATGAACAGATCTTAAAGCGTATCAACATTGTAGACATTCCAGCATACATTTATGTCATCAACGAGGCGCCATCAAGAATACCCCAAAACAAACGATACGCAAAAACTTAGGCTTCAGGCATTCATTTCTTATAATTAAGTTTCCTCACGAATCATGCAAATTTTCAGTGACAATTGTTGCAATTCGATATTCGGTGTCACCCATTCAGTATCATACACCTGTTATACTCTACGAAAACTGGGACACATTTAAAAGAAAAATACATGGTTAAGTGTAGTGATAAAAACGTGTGAGTGGTATCTTAATTACAATCATAATTTTGTCTGAAAACGACGTGGAAATCGTGCATTGATGGACTCATATCTCAGTTATAATTGACTGAATTATAACAACGTATTGCGGTTATCTTGCTAAGCATTCATCAGTCATTAAAATCAAACTGTAAGATACGTGTTTTGTGTGTACAATTACCCCGGTTCCAGAGATAATGTGACTATCTCTCTATCTATTTATCTAATTCACATACACACACACAAATATATATATATATATATATATATATATATATATATATATATATATATATATATATATATATATATATATATATGCATGTGTGTACGTGAGTGAATTCTCAACGAATATTATTATTAATGATTCAATATACATATAATTACCCAGAAAGATGCGCAATACTCTTGAGTCTGCTCCATGTTCAAAAATGCAAATGTAGATCTGTAACGATGTATATGCATTTCACCCCATTCCTAGATTCATGCCGCAACCATCCGGTATATTATTATGTTTAGTATATATTTAACAAGGCCAAATGACTTTATGAAAGAAACTTCAATCAGGCAATATACTGTCGACGAATGCTGGACAAGAAAAGAACTTTTTCTGTCTGGAATGTTAGGTTGTTAGCTGTGTCCGCCATCTAGAACCGTTACTTTTCCACGTGCTTCGTGAAGGTAGAGATATGATCGTGCTCGTGGAACACTGTTCAATGTAAAGGTCACAGGCACACCCCCAATAGACTTCATTTGATTGGCAGAGCTAGTCAAAACCTCCAGACATCGCCCACTTCAACGAAGCAAATTAAGATGAAACAAAAGCATGTACTCTGCTCCACGTCATTGCAAGTCTGTTTCCTGTTGTAGATTTTCGGTCAGTGATTAGATCAAGTAGCGGGTGAACCACAGCTTATAAATCGCCTTTAAGAGATTCTCTCTCTCTCTCTCTCTCTCTCTCTCTCTCTCTCTCTCTCTCTCTCTCACACACACACACACACACACACACGCATGTACCTGCTCAATAAAAACAGTACTAAATATAGAGTATGAAAGAATAAAGTTTACTTTAACCCTCCTTGGAGGTGGGAGTGGCTTAGTGGTCTAAGACTTTCACCTTTCCAGATCACAGACATTCGAGTCCTGTTGCTAGTAGCTTCGATTGTTATTTTAACCTTGACATATATACATTAGTACCATAAATGACCGATCAAATTGCACAACATCGATGAGTAAAATTCTTGCAACACATATGTGAATGTGTACATAATAACTGACAAAAAGACGGGTTTAATGTGACAGAAAGAGAAAAAGACAGGCACGTATTCATTTTAATTCTATTTGATACAGACAAATTTCATTGTTGAGGTATAAAGATTTATCTAGATCTGTCTCATTTCAGAAGAACAAACATATCAATATTAATAGTTGTGCAACTGCTTATATCATTTAAAATAAAAAATAAACTTACATGCATATCATAGTACATGCAATCAGGTCGATAACACAACAGACATAATACCGAAAGAGGGTTCATTGTTGCAATTCAAAAACTTCATTACCAACTCAAAGTTTATTTTGTTCTATATTGTTACATCATCATGTTGAAAATAGCAGAGAGCCAATACGCTCATACTAAGAAGATATGATATATCATGAAATAATCAATGACCTGTTATATTGGGTTCACCGTTGCCTCTTTTACCTACTCGCCCGTCTGATCATTTTTCTATTTATTTAAAACTTTTAAAACTGCATTGTAGCACACAGAGATTAACCACTTTCTGATCCGCATACCCTTACGTACATTTTATGACTTTTCAACTCAATATGCCCGTATGAATCTATTACATATATATATATATATATATATATATATATATATATATATATATATATATATATATGCTGTTCAGCTCCGGCATCATACTGTAAAATTGTAAAATTCAGCGATTCTCATATATATATTATTGTTCTAGTCTAATTAAACAAATATGTAATAGGAAAACCGTAAGTTGTTTCCATATTTCTTTCCATTATAATTCATTCTGTATTTGAGACTCGTCTCCCAATTACCGCTACCTGTTACCTTGTTGTTTTCAAGCAAGCCTCGTCTCCCTATTACCGCTACCTGTTGTCTTGTTGTTTTCAAGTAAGCATTCAGCTAAAATGACTAACTGGGTTTTATATTTCTTGGTTATCGGAACCTTGGCTAGCGAAGATGATATATTGCACACAAAGTCATCAGTTCCAGTGGTTAGTCTATGCTGGATTGCTTGTTAAACTTGCTGAGTGTTGGAGACAGGATCTTCTGCTATTAATGTTACCTCCTGCAATATTTGAATAGTAATTAACATTGTCTTGATTTTTAAAAAAAAATACAAATTCTGCACTTATTCCAATATTTTTTCTGTTTTCTTCCTTCTATTTTGCACTTCAGAAATTTTGCAAAATATTTCACTACCACTCTGTTGGGCTATATTATAATTTGTGTCAACTTTTTACTTCCATATTTTGATTTCTTTTAAATCATTATCCTCCAGAGGTTTTCAAAGCGCTCCGATGGCCTAGTAGTTTGAACGTCCGCCTCGGATGCGGGGGGGGGGGGGGGGTCCGCGGGTTCAAACCTTGGCCGAGTCATACTAAAGAATAATAAATATTGTACAAGTAACTACCTTGCTTAGCGCTTAGCATTAACAGGCTAGTGTTGGGACTGGTCAGCCTGGTGAAAGGATAATGTTAATAGATGGAACATCATGATTCATGTCTGCGGCATCATGCCCCAGTGCTGGACATCGCTATAAATTCTCACACTGCAGACATCGTGGTGATATGGCTGAAATTTGTTAAAGCTGCGTTAAAAATCTAACACACACACACACACACACACACACACACACCAGAGGTTTCCGTAGTTTGGTATCTACGCATCTTTTTTTTCAACCCCGTCAGCAACTGCATCTGTTAATTAAACATACGTACATGTTTGATACAGTTATCACTAGGATATTAACAAGTGTTATATGCTTGTCCCAGTGAAATATATTTATCTTTGCTTTATGTCCCTATGTTTAAAGAAAAATCTAACGTTACTAGGACTTCTGAAAGACATTGTGATATATTTGATCTCTACACGAGTTACGTTATTAATCGAACATTAATGCTACGATGTCATTTTGCTTCTTAGCAATGTTCATTTCGTAGGGTCTCTAGCACTGTGTTTTAAAGATATTTAGTCATGTCATCAACTTTAGCAATATAAACCAGAACAAGATAATCTTTTTCAATGTTAGAAAGTGACATAATGTTTGAAAATAACTGAGTGACCCTAACAGACGGAAGCTGAAGATTTGCTCTCTATTCGTTTACCTTGGGTATCAATGTGGTGGAAGATAACTCTGCACGAAAATATGGAAGATGAATATACCTACTCAAGCATTTCCAGCATAATTACCAAAGCGTTATTATTAATACCTTGCCAGTCCAATAATAATATGATATTATTATTATTATTATTATTATTATTATTATTATTATTATTGGTGTTGTTGTTGTTGTTATTATTATTATTAGTAGTAGTAGTAGTAGTAGCAGTAGTAGTAGTAGTAGTAGTACTATAGCAATTTCTATGTCATTACCTACGAGGGGTTATGGACTTTAAAATTCGCTAATATTCCTTTTAGTTTCAAACTTGGCAGCGTTATGCATTTATCTGGCAAGTACTATCAGTCACTGCTATACATAACCTTCGGTTTTAACCACGTGACAATACTGAATCAATCAGATTTGGTAGAGAATCCGCCAACGAGTCAGATTTGGCGAACCGGCCATCCTCTCTCTCTCTCTCTCCCGCATTTGTTATGGTTCAATAAATTTCAGTATATAAAATATTTGTACATGGGATATATTACTCTATACAAACACTCTGATCTCGTGGGTCGGTGGTTCTTTCCGGGGTTTTCCCGGGTTCTTCCTCCACCATTAATACTGGCCGCCATGTATAGCCTATCGTGTGCTGAAAAATGGCGTTAAACCGTGCAGCAACAACAACATCAAACACTCTGAGACACAAACTCTGTATCCTAACTTGACTATATAGTTTGAGTAGCAGAACAACACTTCTACAATGGATAAATTGTGACAGACCAATGACAGGGTATAAAGGTACTAAATAAAATGCAGTTACTAAGGGGAATTGCAATGTGACACAAAATAGCGTCCTACAATTGAATTAGTCAACGAATCTAACAGTTTTTATACAGAATCGGCATATTTCACACATTACTGACAGCAATATGTTCATTTTGATTTTGAGTAAAAAATATATAAAAATGTATATATTTATACATTTAAATAGATAATTTTTTCCATTTTGTACATTGTGGGTTTGTACTCTGGGATGAGGCCATTTCGTATGAGTAAACATGTTTTTGAGGCCTTTAGACTTGTGAGCTGTAGAAGAAATTGTGTTGATGAATTTAATACGATTTGTTTGAGTTTAGGTCATGGGTTTCCCCTAGGAAAACCAGGTGACATAACTTCTGACTGGTCAGCTGCTAAAAGTGCTGACCTTTTATTATTCGACCCTGGTTCTGAAATTGTGTCGTAGTTATTTTTATATACAAGGGATGTTGCATTTGAGGATTAATTATTCTTATCTTAATCATCAGTCTTAGTGGAGTCATTTTGTTGTGTTCAGTTCACACAATTTAATTTATTTATTTCAATTATTCATTGGAATTACAAAGTGCTTATAAACTTTGGACTAAGTAGCTGTTTTGGAATTACTGTAAAGATATTTTCGACTATATCATTGTGATGCGTCAGGACTGTTAACATATCAAACTATTTCGACTACTGGCACATCAGCACAATAGATTGGACTTCATTGGAACACCACTGGAATACATTTGGATTACTCGATAATTTTGGACTTGTAATATAACTTTAGGGACTATTTAGGGTTTCATTCACCATCCTGTACGTTATTTTTTATTTTTCTCTTTGTATTCGAGGGAATACATTATTTGTTGAATTTTACAAACTTGCTGACTTTCACTTTTTCTGTTACGTAGTTTAAGACCATAGAATCGTAACATCTGGCGAGGTATGCTATATGCAGTTGCAATGTCCGTTAACATTTTGATGCTAAAAAGTAACATTTTTAAAGTAATTAATCTAGTATTTAATGCAGATAGATGTTACACGAACTTGAATGAAAAAATCCAGTTCTGAGATCGTTTTCGTATATCATATTATAAACTCTCTTGTCACATAGTTGGTACTGTTTGCCTATAGTGTGTGCCAGTTTCATATTTTTGATATTATAACATATGAACACACCACTGTACGTGATTCTGATTGGTCAAAAGAAACCCATGAAATTATTGTGCAGTATTCTTTTTAATGATTGGCTGCGATCGTGAGAAACCTTTTTTTAACCCCGCATTCTGGAATGTTTTGTTTTCAATGAACATTTTGGCCGCCATTTTTTAAATTCAATTCACAACAGAAATTAGGGGCCAAATAGTATCGTCTGTCTGAATATGCCCAATTCACTACCGCATGGGGCTTGTTATGTCATTATATTATATCATAACATGAAAAATGGTTGAAACCCCCAAGACAATAACAACAGCAACAACAAGTAAAACTAAGGGTACTGCTCAGTTCATAGCAAATGTGTAAGTTCGTGGAAGAGGCAAACTTGAAGAATGGAATCCATCCTATTTAAAAGTGTGGTTTAAATGTTAACTTACAGAAGTAAATAAACCCACCTCTGTTTACAGAAGAACGTCCACATAAACCGGTCTCCGACCTGACAGGGGGCCCCGATTGGCCGAGTGGTCTAAAGCGCTCTCCGTTACGGATCACGGCCATCTCACCACTGTCTGCGTGGGTTGGAGTCTAGGATTAGGCCAATGTGGGTATGTGAGAAAGCTTGCCAGTAGCTTCTCGTGGGTTCTTCCCGGGGTTTTCTCGGGTTCTTCCTCCACTATTAATACTGGCCGCCATGCATAGCCTATCGTGTGCTGAAAAATGGCGTTAAACTCCACAACAACAACTACCAAACTGACAGAAGTTTATCCAACCATTGGATATTTACACGGTAAATATGTGATGCAATTCCGACTCAAAATATTCTGTAGTCTGCTGCTCCAAGTCAAATACTGCAAATATCCAATCACAAATACATTACAGTAAATATAAGAATTTCTGCATCTAAGAAACCTTCTTTCAACGAATATTGCAACAATGTAATGTTTAGTTGTGAGAGTGACATGTTAGGTTACGTAAACATGGACCGTCTACTGCATTCCAACCGGTACGTCATCAAACAATTTGACATCACAAGCATTGGACATTTTGTTGGAAAATGATTTTGTAAAATGTTGTTTATTTGGAAGGACGAATGTTCTTTAACTTATAGATTGTAAGAAAGTACGATCTGCTTTTAAACGTTAATACTAATTCAACTTTCTTTGGGACTATGTTTTACGCACAATAAATGAAAGGTTCAACGCCAGCGAGAATGGATGAAATTATTCGTGTTTCTTTCTATCTAAATAATTTCCACTTGTTTCATAAATTCAATATTAAATCATTACCCATTTGAGATCCTCTACGTATTTATAATTCTTGTCATTGATATTATGGTATAAATTGTAATATTAGTAGTGAAGGGGGATAATATAGCGACAATGGGAATTAGCATTACAGGACCCCTTGGGAACATATAGCGACAATGGAAATTTAACATGGAGAAAAATCGTGGGAACATATAGCGACAAGGGAAATTTAACATGGAGAAAAATCGTGGGAACATATAGCGACAAGGGAAATGAACATGGAGAAAAATCGTGGGACTGTTGAGCGACAAGGGGATTTGAACATGGAGAAAAATCGTGGGAACATATAGCGACAAAGGAAATTAACATGGGATTTTTTTTTTTTTTTTTAAAATTAAAAAATAAAAAAGGGGTAGGCAATGGAAAGGCTATCTCTTTTCGAGAAATATGGCTGGCCCTGAAAAGGGCCTTTGGGTTTTCTTCTTCTTCTTCTTCTTCTTCTGCTTCTAATTTCTTCTTTTCCTCCACCAAGTTCTTATTTTATCTCCTACACTCTTCTTCCCTTTCTTTTTTTTCTTCTCCTCCTCTTCTTTCTTCTTCTCTTCCTCCTCTTCTTTCTTCCTCTTTTCATTTTCTTCTTCTTTTTCAATTTTTTCGTTCCATTTGCGTATTCTTATTCTTTCCTCTTCATCCTCCTTCTCCTCCTTTATCTCTTTCATGACACCACTAATCTTGTCCTTTGCTTTTCTTAAGTTATTAATTTCCATCTTTACACGATGGGGACTATAGGAATAATGGTCTTCAACGAGTCTTATTAGCATCTGTTCCATTATTCCTAAGTTGTCTAAAACGTCTTGCAAGGTTTGTATTTTGTCCATTTGGTTTGACGCCATCTTCTTTTTATTCTTTGCAGAATGGTTTGAACGACGAATACTGTGGGTTCTTATACTTAAAGCGCGTACGTGAAGGAAAACACCCCCCTAAAAACATAAAATGGATCTTACCTAGATCATGACCAAACAACGCGCGGACGTGAAGGAAAACATCCCCCTACTTTTTCATTTCATATAATATAACCCAAACTATACTCTCCACATTTGCTAAGAAACAATAAAGAAACCCATAATCTACTATTCGCACAAACATACCTTTACTCTTACAAACACAAACACACTAACACATACCCTCACATTTTTTTAAAAAAGAGTTAGTGTTTATATACACACTACTCTACCTACACACATTGGCAAATCGATAGTTATTTCTTTTCTAGAGTATTGGGTAGCCCTGAAAAGGGCTGTTGGTTTTTTTTTGAACTCCTGATGCACCTATCTAATGGTTGCACCTTCCTGGCCTGGCGCCACACACGCATCTTCTTCCCCAGTCTTCTTTCACCTTTCTTCTGGGGAGCGCAGAGGGAGGATGATTCGCTTCAACACCCCAATCCTCTGTCTCGGGAATATTGAACGACATCCTCTCTTCTCTTTTCTTTTCCTCTTCTTCCCTCTCTCTTCTCTCCTCCTCTTCTTTCTTTATTCTTTCTTCTTCTATTATAGCCTCCGCAGCCAGTTCATTGACCAGGCGCCTTACATATTCCAGATGTATCTGGAGTTCAAGAAGTTTGCTTATTCTGCTACTATTCATTCTTGTGTTGATCAATCAACAAGGGTAGCTAGACTGTCCAGCGAGTTTCAATTTATAGTGAAAGCGCGGACGTGAAGGAAAACATCCCCCTAAAAACATAAAATTGATCTTACCTAGATCATGACCAAAAACAACAACAACGCGCGGACCTAAAAGAAACACTCACTTTTTATGCTACCCATCACTATTTTAAAATTTTTTCATAAATCACTTCAATAGACTATTTACATACGCAAAGCAATCCAATTTAACCCCAAATACACACCTCAAACACCAAAAAAGACATCATTTTAATCTACTATCCATACCAACTTACTTGATCACTTACAAACACAAACACACAAAAACATACCCTCACATTTTTTAAAAAGAGTTAGTGTTTATTTTCACACTACTCTACCTACACACATTGGACATTGATCGTTATTTCTTTTCTAGAGTATTGGGTAGCCCTGAAAAGGGCTGTTTTTTGTTTGCTATGGCATTCTTTTTTTTAGTTTCTAAGAATGCGATGTCCTCTGAGGATTGACTTTCTGGCGATAGGTCTGCTTCTTCGGAAAGAGAAGAAGAACTCTTTGGTGTCGATACGACAATCGACAAAGCCTCTGTCAGCTTCAGGTTGTTGCTGCTGCTGTTGCTGTTGTTGCTGCTGTTGCTGCTGTCTCTGAAGTCTGTACTTCTCTGTCCATTCTTCTTTCTCCCTGTTCATTTCTTCTCTGAAGAGCTCTTCTATCAGGTCTTCAGTGATTTTTAACATTCTCACATTCTCTATTTCTTCTGGCTTCGGTATCAGACTGTGTCTGACCCTATGCAAATTCACGTAGGCTTCGTTGAGCTTAGCTAGTTTGGAGCACATCTTCGTAGGAGGATGAGTCGACAATGGATGGTTAGACTGGGAACAACCCGGTTCTTAAAGTCAAAGCGCGGACGTGAAGGAAAACATCCCCCACACGGTTTTCGAGCCGCAACGTTCATGAGAGGGATAGTAAGAAATGAAAGAGCATCAATCCAACATTCTTATAGCTAAACAAAAGACAAAGGCATTTTTTTCTAAACACAACATTTTTTATTCAAAAATCACTTAACACTAAACATCAACATTTCTAACATTTTTTAACAATAATCCAATACTATAACATCAAACAATCTTTTTCTAATCACAAACATTTTTTTCTTCAAATACTAACTACTTTGAACAGGGCTGACAACGTTGTGAATGAAATTGTGATTTCCACTGTTGGAAATCATTAGGCCATTGATGGACACTACGTTTCCTAGCTTGAGACAAAAGATAAGCATAATGGTCACAAAACCATCGATCTACTTTCACATCATTTCTAGCAGAAGAACGAGGATCAAAATGAGTCACTAAATGTTCTAAGGAATAGCCCAGGCTGCGATGATGCAGAAAATACACGCAGTACTGTCCACACACCAAAGAATCTGTGCCTTGTAATTTCACGTTATTGAATCGGGTGGTTTGAGCATTTCTTCTCATAAAGTCGATGATATCGTCTTCCAAAGGGGGCAATCCGTACGAATCGAAATATTCCACACATCCTTCTTGAGGAAAGTAGACGGCTACCCAGTGGGTTCCTGGGAGATGACTGTCGTCCGTGTTGATCACGTAAGCTTGATGGTCTTGAGGTTTGCGATGAGGGAGTTCATCTTTAGCACAGACGACAGGATTCCAAGAAGCCGTATACGAACTGTGGTTCAAAAGGTAATAAAGTTCCCAGGTATCCATTGTTTTGTGTTTTTTTCTTCTTCTTCTTCACAGGTAATAATAAGTCGTCAATTCGATCCTGACTTTTTGCTTGAAAATGTCTGACGAATAAACGGTTATTCGTTCTGTTTCCTCACTCTGATTCAGGAGAGCTTCGATACGATGGATCTCTTGAGTGGTTAATGGTGGACAAGAATGTTCACGCAAGTCTTTATACCACTGATGCAACACGTCTTTGTTTGAGATGAGACTCCAAGCTTCGTCCAGATACTCGTCCAATTTTTCTTCTTGGCTCAACATCAGGCATTTATCGTGTTGAATTTGACTGGGATGATCGTTTTGACATCCATAGCAATTTTTCTTGATCAATTCCGTCATTTTGTCGACTAAGTGTTTGGCAAAACAGGAGACTAAATGGGCTTCTTGTTCTGGCCATCTCGACTTCATCATGATCACTTCTTCTTTTTCCACGGTCTCCTCACATTCCATCTCCAAAGTTTCTCCACTAGGTAAAGAGGGACAACAGTCTTCCATGGTTTCTAGTAATCTAGGATGACTTCTCTCAAACTGTTGATTTCAATGGTATTATCGAATTCTGCATACAGGATGACGTTCACTGTCTCTTTCAGTGGTTCTGCAAACTGAAGTTCCACACGAATCTGGCCTGATTTTATAGGGTGGAAATGTCCCTCGTCGCTGCCTTGGTCTGGAGTGAAATCGAAAGCCCACAAAGCATAGCCTCCTGCGTAATCCTCGTACGTAATACCGTGACTGGTGTTGGTTCCTAACTGTCCGGTGGCTTCGTACAGGGACAAGTACGATCTCAAGTAATTCTTCTCTTTAAAGTCAGGTTCGAAAGGTCGGGTACACAAGGTTTTGCCATCGCGACTGACTTCGATTTTCTTCACGTCGAAGTGTTGAAAGTTGAAAGGATTTTGAGCGAAGGCTCCGTTGAAGGCTGAATTCGAGACCATACCAAGGATCAAACGTTTGGGTAGCTGTCCTTGGAACAGATGATCTTCGATCATGGAATGATGTCCAACGGGAATGGTGAACGTTTTCACTTCCACGCGTCGTATGGGATACTTGGCGGTCGTTCTGCTCAACGTTTGACTGATGTCGTTACCTACTTTGGGTAACACTTCCACGCGTCGTACGTAGAGTTTGGCCTCTTCGATTTTGCTTTTAGGAGCCTTAGCATCCTCAGCCAACAAATGGAAAGCGGTACTGCTACGATTCAGTCTCAAGCGGACATTGACTCCGTTCAGCAAATATTTCTCTTGCAACCACATGTCCAAATGCAAACGATCCATCAGTTCTAAACACTTCTTATCTAAGATTTTGAGTTCTCTTTGCTCAAAGCCGCTATTGGTTCCATCTACAAGGTCGAACTTGCCCGCTTCGTCAGGTTCCCACAGCACACAAGCATTGAGATGGGTATCCTTGGCATCTATTCCGTACGTCAAGAGATTTTCCAGGTAGGCACGGTAAGGGTAAGTATCCATGCTGCTGCTGACCAGTTTGTTATTCAAGTACAAGTCCACTCCACTAAACAAGGAATGCATGAAATTGTTGACGGGAGCTATATTCTCAGTGTCATCTACTGCACCATCATCCTTATCTAGAACTTTGACTTTCAAGTACAAGTAACTGCTATTCAAATCGATGTAATCTTCGGGCTGTCCTTTGATTTCAAACTCGATGGGAGCTGAGGCTGTCAATGAGGAGACGGGATGAAATTCCACCCATTGAGATTCTTGCATCGTCATCATGGTGGGGGGCATGGCAAACAGATCCAGTTCCGTCTTGGAACAAGCGCAAGACTCTCGGTGCATCATTTTTTCTCTGTGTCTCAATAATCGAAAACGTCTAAGTCTCGAACGGTTCTTCTTTTCTTAGCCTTTCTCGCTTGAAGTCTGGTGAAAGGGTGTTTTCTTCGTCGTCTCTTTCTGCCTTGTCCTTGTTGAATGCCTGACTCGGTAGCGTGCAGAACATTTATAGGTGTGTCTCGTCGGCCCAAAATGTCTTTGCCCGTTTGCAGCAAGACATTTTTGCCAGCCCTCATGAAGGCTTCTTTAGGGTTTTGTTTGTCGATGATGACATTTTGGAGAAATTCTTTGCCTTGCGTCAGTGCCGCATCTTTCAAGGCGTGCAATCCGCGTGTCACCATCGGTTTCAAGACTGGGGCCACCGAACGAAAGGCCGATTTTAACATGTCTCCTAAGCCGTGTCCTCGCTGTCGTGCAACCCCTCGGTACACTGGATACATGACTTACTTACGAGTCGTGAGAAAACCGTTTTCGAAAATGGAGTTTCACCGTGACTTTTCCTTTGGTGAATGGAATATTTTGTCCTAAATCTCCTTTTATAGTAATGTTGACCGTGTCCAAATACGACTTGCTGACAGGTAAATAGTGAGGATGGACAAATTCGCGGTGGACGTGGTAAGTGTTTCCACCTTCCTCGTCAGCGTTTGCGGCAGAATCCACTTTGAAAGGAATGACACGCAGTAACGGCACAGAGGTGTGTCCCACCACGTTATACTCCACCACATCGGAGTACACGAACATCAAATTTAGTCCTTGGTTCAGTTCTACCGGGGTACGAAAATACTTGGCAAAAGTATCGTTGTCAGAAATGACTAGTAATTCGCCTTTTTGTTGTTCTACTTTCTTCCTCAGCTCCATGTCACCGCCCAACATGTCAAACAATTCAGGACAAAATAAGAAAGACATGATTTTGGGCCCCTCAGGAAATTTTATCAGGAAGCGACGAGCTGTTTTGTGGTACTCCAGGGTGACACTTTTTTTGACATGCTCTAAAGCTTTCAGAAACACACCATTAAACCTGGTGGCTATGGTGTTGACCAAATGTTGACCACTAAAATAATAGCCTGGGGGAATGAACAAGTGATAGGTGGTCCACTTTAGATTTGGTGTACGGGTTTTCTTGTCATATTTGCTATGGGTATCCAAGTACTGTTGCATTTGTTCGTCATGAACTTCCACATCAAATTTATTTTGATTGGGAAGGACGTTGAGGACTTGGGTCGGGTGAATCATTTCCACTAAAGCCACTTCCCAATGGGCTTCGTGATCTAAGGGGATGGCTTGAGGTAATTTGGCCGTGTAACAGCACAACGTGTTATTGGGAAACACCTCCATGGAACTGTCACTGGGTAAGGTCAAGTAAAATTGGTTTTCGTGACTCATAATTCTAGAGTTCTGTGGCTGTCCGAGGGGATATTACTGGACCTCAGAGGCGTGTCTCCACCCAAAATGGGGTTCTGGTTGTGGTTGTGACTGACAATGGCACTGGACACAAGGTTCCCGGGGTTCCCGTTCGAGGAGAATTTCAGGGAGGGATTGGGAAGCAGGTAACCGATGCAACTGCTCAATAAAATGGTCCACAATTGTTTGTCTCCTTGTTGCAAACTCAAATTGGCGATGGCTGCCCCGATGACACAATACACCACGAAGATTTGGCAGAAAAAGACGATTTGCGTTTTAGGCACACGTTCTCCACACCACACCCACAAGGGTTGTTTTTGTAAATCTTGCACAGAAGAACTAGGTGAAGAAGGAGTGGTCGACGTAGCTGCGTCTGATGTGTGAAAGGGCATGATGGTCACTTCTTCTTTTTATAGTCGATGACTTGCGAAGCGTCGATCCAAGAATCGAAACTGGGTGGATATCCTTTCCAACGTACTTTGACTTCTTTGACACGTCGTTTGCCCACTTTACGGGTTCTGCGTTCGAGAATGCTTTCGATGTCGTACACGTCGTCTTCTTTTTTGGTGACACGTTGTAACTCGGGCAAATAAAACGTTCCTTTGAGCACTTCTCCGTTCATGTCTTCCAATTTATAGACGGTAGGATGACGGCCATGCACTCGTCCAGTGACGCGAAACAATTCGGTCGTCCAGTTAGGTAAGTAACCTTTGTCGAAAGTGCGTTTGGTTTTGCCAATGCGCACCCAATCTCCTACGGTCAACTCTCCACTTTTCTTGGGGACAGCCCTCGTCGGGGACGTACCAAACAGGCGCTCAAACACCAGCACTTCGTTGTCGGGAGTCACGTCTTGCGGGGCACGTCCGATGCTTCGATGGTAAGATTGGTTGTACGCTTGCACCAGGTGCGGTAAGATGTCGATGTACTTCAGAGTGTGGTGATGCGTAAAATATTTCCACATGCGTTCTTTCAAAGTGCGTTGAAAACGTTCCACGATGCTGGCTTTGGTTTCGGGATTCTCGGTGGTAAAAAAATGAACGTCACGTTTCTTTAATTCTTTTTGGAAAGCTTGGTTCAGAAATTCGGTGCCTTTGTCCGTTTGCCATCGAAGAGGGTGACGACCGCTTTGTTTCAACACTCGTTGCAGGGCTCGCACTAACTCGCTGCTGGATTTATAAGTCAAGGGCACGACCCAGGCAAATTTGGAAAAGACGTCGATGACACAAAACAAATATTTGTAGCCGCGATTGTAGCTGGCCAAATGAGAGACATCGGCTAAATCGGCTTGCCATTGATGATCGATGCCTTCCACTCGGGTGCGACTTCTGGCAAACTTACGTCGAATGGGTTTGTGTAAAGTGTAGGTAGCTTGTTCTTGTAACCATCGTTGCACTTGAGGTAAACGGAGACTTTTCAGTCGAGTTTTGGCAGCACGATACAATTTTTGAACTCCTGCGTAACCTGCAGGATGCGAGGGATCGTAGTAAATGCTGGCTAAGACTTTTTCCATTTTTTTGTGTTTTTGTGTTAATAAGGCACCCACTCTTGGAAGAGGCTACTCTTTTTCTCTTGGGGTATTTTCTTGGATTGCAAGGCTTTGCGTGTGCGACCGGCAATAGGTGTCGAAGAGGAGGATGTCTGAGCAGGGGATATCGGTTCTTGTTTCACTTCTGTCTTCACTTTCTTTTTCTCTTGTGATGAAGAAGGGGTGGCCATCATCTTTTTAATCCATCCAATTCTGGAGGTAGGTGGTGTTGTTAACTTGCGTACTTTTTCTGGTGGAGTTTGAAACCCTTCTTCTTCTTCTTCTTTTCCTTTTTCTTTCTTGACCACTGGTACCGGTACTGGTACTGGTACTGGTGATGGTGCTGGACTTTTCATCAAGGTCTTAAAATCTTTCAAAGTGGGTAGAGCTGTTTCGTCTAAAGCTTTCTGGTGAAAGAGTTGCAGTCGTTGCAAGAGTTGACCGTACTTTTGCGATTTTTCTGTTTCGGACAAATCTTGGCGATCCATCAAGGATTGCAATTCGTGTTGTAACTGGGACATCTCGCTCAAATTGGGATTGGGAGGTAAATGCGGGGTGCGTTGTTCTTGCCACCGATGGTATTCCATCCATCGTTTGTAAGGCACTAAAGCTAGTTTTCGTCCTTCCATGGGGTTGTCAGGGGTGAATTCTGAGATCTTGGGACTTTCGAGGGCCTTTTTATCTTGCTCCCACTAGTCCTCCCAACATGGTTCCCAAGACTCCTTTCAGTATGGGGCCTAACAAGAGGGGCAAAATGCCTCCACGTTGCACTAACATCTTCTTTTTTTGACGAATGGGAATTTTCTTTCGAACCATTTGGCGAAGAACGTGACGATGTTTGCTTAAGCATTGTTTCTGGTGTTTGGACAAAGGGATCGTGCCTTTCAAAACGTTCAAACAACATTCGCACACGGTATCGATGACCTCTTTGGAGGCTGTTTGAATGAGTTTTTTTCGTAGGGGTGGAGAAGCTTTGGACAGGACAGATAACATGTCCCCATGTTTGGCTAAACGTGGTGGCAGTCCTTTCCTTTTCTTTCCTTTGGGTTTTCTGGAGGGTGACATCTTTGAGTCTTCAGGAGCACCAAAAAAACACTGATACCCTACTTGGTCACAGGCCTTTTTTATACTGGAACGCGTCGCCACTGATTGTCTTTACGTCGTATCAACTTCATGACAGGCATGACACGTCGTGCAGGGGTACGCAACGGACTAAATCGAGCCAGTTCTTGCTTGGACAAATCCAGTAAACTTTGTAACATGCCCGATCTTTCATGGACTTTGATTTTGGGAGAAGGTACTTTTTGAGCAGCAGCCACTGCCACTAAATTGGAGGGTCCTGCCACTGGGGAAGTTCTTTTGGGGGTCATCAACGGAGAAGTTCTTGGTGTGATCAACGTCTCCAAGTACTCTTCAGTTCCTGGTGACATCAACGGAGAAGTGGATAAACGTGAGGCTGCCGGAGACGCAGTCACCGCTGTGGCAGGCCGTGGTTTGCGAGTGTAAGGTTGCGTCCTGGCCGAAGTGCCTCTCTTGCGACTAGTTTTCTTCTGTGGACTTTTCTTTTTCTGGGGACTTTTTCTCTGTTTCTTTTTCTGGGGGCTTCTTCTCTTTTTCCGGGGTGGTGTCTGGTAAGAGGAGGGTCCTGCCACTGGAGAAGTTATTCTTCTTGGGGACCTGGTCTTTTTCTTTTTCTTCTTGGGGCTTCGTTGGACTTTTGTCTTGGGGATAACTTTGGGGGCATTAGGATCCCATCTTAAGAGTGAGCGAATGATGACCCCTCCTAAAGTACCGCTCCCTCCAGGTTTCAAAATGATTTGTTTTTTGGTTTGAGTGTCGATGCGGGGATCGGCCAGTTGGACCAAAGCGACTTTGTTTCGATCGAAAAAGCGTTTGGTTTGATGAGGAATCTGAATGATTCCTTGGAGTAATTGACGTGCTGTCACCGTGAACCATCGTAAGACTTCTTTGAGACTAGCTTCTAAGACACGAGCTCGTGTTTGTGGATCTTTTTCTCGACTGATACCATACAAGGCACGAATCAATTTGACGGGAAGATGCGACTGAAGGGACGTCATGTTCGCACTGTGAGTGAGACAGACGAAAAAGGGTCTGAGGTTTTTATAGATTTTTTTTATGGGGAGTGAAATGAAGTCGAGGACGGAGACGTGTACAGGACAGGCCCTCCGTCTTGGCACCAGTGGTGAAACAAGTGGGTACGAAATCGCAAATCCTCGGGGGTCGTAGGTTTCAAATCGACGAGTAAATAGGCGTGTGGCGTTTGAGTGGCATCGTCGTACGCCTGAGTCAGCCAAGGCGTTCCTAACTGTTTGGCTAAGACTTGCACTTGCGATTGATCTCGAGGGCTTTTAAACAAGACCACGTAATGCGCATTGAGACTGATGGTGCGATGGGCTTTACTTTGTTGAAACAAATTTTGGGTGATGTAAACGACACTGGCATTACGGTGATGCCCTTTGCGCGTGAACCACAGTTTAATTTCTTCTTCGTCTTCTCCTAACATGTCGTCGAAAATGACCAAATGGGTTTGACGGGAGTCAGAGACGATGCCGTCGTCTTCTTTAGGAATGCCTTCCACAAACACGATGGAATCACCTTGACTTTCTCGCAAGAGGCTGTACGCCGATTGCCACTCTTTGTAACACCACACGATCCGTTGAGGGGGTCGATCGATCAAATGATGTTTATGTTCGATCAAACGTTTGACGAATTCGGTTTTGCCAGAACCGCTAGGTCCAGCAATGAGCATGTTAAAGGGATGGCGAAGATACAAAGCCTCCCAACTGGCACGATCTAAGTGTTCGTCGATGACTTTGACAGTAGAGGAAGAGGGAGCAGAGACAGTAGAGGCAGCCATGGTGTGAGAAATGTCACTTGTGACACGAAAAACAAACAAGACAAGAGTTTATATACTTTTTTCAGAACACGTTTATTGAATGTTTTTTTTCAAACATGAATACGAAAGACAAAAATACATAAAAGCCAAAGGCTTAAGTACAAGGATAAAAGGCACATGATAACTATGAACGTGGAATAAACACAAGTGTCTGTACAACAACCACATGTTTTGGGTAATGTTCTAACCAGTTCTATAGTAGGGGGTAAGGTCACACAAGTGTCCTCCCGAAAGGGTCTTTCAGGTCTGTCCACGACAGTCCCGTCCTGGGTGACGGGTTCTTCTGGCACCGTCACTAACACGGGTTGAAAAGTAACTTTTTTCCTTGAACAACTCTCGTGCATACTGGGCCACTTCTTGGGTCCAAGCCTCAAAACCCCATTCTTTCCAGGCACGGACATCTGTCCAATGGGGATGTAAGTCACAAGCTACACACACATCGTCATACACGTCTTGGGTAGCTAAAAGTTGACGAATATTTTTTTCCTGTTGAGGTCGAGAAGTATCCAGATGAAACCGCAAGGCTTTGAGCAAAAGGAGTTTTTCGTGACCATTTAAGGCCATTGAGGTGGTAAGTACTGATCGTAAAGAGTCCACAAAGAATCGGCTGGTAAACGAAATCCCAAAAAACAAGTCACTAAGACACACACCACTTGTCGTCCCAAATTGAACGGATACAGTTCTTGTAATAATTGATGGTAATGATCCACGGTTTGAATATGGTCATTGAGTTCCTTCCACGGAATCTGTTGAATGATATGTGACATAATCCGTGGCATGGCAACTTGATTTTATAGTGTCTTTGTTTCGGAAGCAATAAAGGTAATTTCTAACCAAACACGTTCGTTCTCCAGTAGGGAATTTAAATGTTACATACTGTAACTGAAACGTCAGAGTTTGTCTAGATGTTTCGTCTTTTTCTAAGCAGATTCCATGTAACAAATGTTGGTAATCCTTTAACTCGTCTTCCTCAATACGTTGCAGTAAGTGAATCTCCAAGTAACCAAAATTACGAACGTCTGGCCCATCATCATTCATATACTGAAAGTATTCAACAAGGTCTGACCAGTGAAAAAATTTCTGACGAATCAGTCCTCTTATACCATTCAGGTACCAGTGGTTAAAGATCTGGTGACGTAACGGATGCAATTGTTCTTTACGTTTCACTTGTATTTTCACCAACTCTCGATAAATCCTTTCTCTCAACTCCTCAGGCAAGCCCAAAATGTTCTCTTGTAAAGTATCCATAAGTATATACACTGTTTTTGGAATCGCTGGGTGGTGGCCAATAGCCTCGTTTAACTTTGTGCCTAATGTAATATCCACTCATAATCAGTCTTCTTGTACTTTGGAACATAGCATAATTTAAAAACGGACGAATCACTTTGAGTTTGCGTTTCACTTGTATTTTGATCAGTTCTCGGTAAATGCGTTCTCTCAACTCCACAGGCAAAGCACGAATGTTCTCTAGCAAAGTATCCATGAATAGGTCATACTAAATCCTCTTTGGTCTGACACAAGAAATGTACTCTTTGCACAAACATGGTTTTACTTCAGTGTCGAATTTAAATCGTTGAGTCACTAATCTACACATTACAATTCGTTCAGAAGTTTCCTCTTTCACCAAGTTGACATTGTGTTCAAGATGTTGGTAATTCGTTAACTCTTCCTCTGGAATTCGATGCAGTACGTTTACAATGATGTAACTACAATCGTCCATACCAAACCAATCCTTTTTAAAACTAGAGGATCGTTGATCAATGTCTGTCCGATGGAACACTTTCAATTGAATCAATCCTTGTATAGCCTTCAGGTACCAGTGGTTCAAACACCGGTGACGTAACGGATGCAATTGTTCTTTACGTTTCACTTGTATTTTGACCAGCTCTCGATAAATGCGTTCTCTCAACTCCACAGGCAAAGCACGAATGTTCTCTTGTAAAGTATCCATGAACAGATCATCATGGTAAGAAGTTACTTCAATGTCTCGGTCCCACTAAGGGTAAGTAATGACAATTCGGTGACCATCGAGCATGTTCTACGTAGGCCGAATCTTGCGGTTCCCAGTGGTGAAGTGACACACCGCAACTGAAGCACTTGACTTTATCTCCTTCGCCCAAGTAGAAAAATCCGGCTCTGGCTAATTCTTCGGGGGTCGGTCCTCCCAGATACTTAGGCCATTTTCCTTTGAACGATTGAAGACGATTTTCAAAGTCGCAGTATTCCGACAAACGCACAGGAAACGAATATTCGTTTTTCACAGGTTCGTCTCGATGAGGGTTGGGTGACAGGAACAGGAGTTTGCTCAGGGCTGGATGACATCCGTAGGGGGGTAGACGTGAAGGTGAACATTCCCCTTTAAACCCGGTAAAATGTCTAAGAGGACGAGCAGCATCGCTTTCGCATCCCACAGGTTTGACACGCACAGCATCACTTTCCATGATAGGGGTAGGGGCACTAAAGTTCCCATGATGCTTTACGGCATCGCTCAGGTCACAAGGTACAGCATCGGTCCCATCGCAAGGCTCACAATCGCACTCGTCTGCAAACTCCGTTACGCAATTACAATGGTAACCACATGGACAATCGCAGTTTCCTTCCGGACATTTTCCGTCGCAATGTCTGGGTCTTATCCATCCAATATTAGTCACACTAGAGGAAGATACAACTTTTTTACAATCCCCAAACTGGAACGATGTCTCTTTCAAAGTATTCATCTTGTTCGCTCGGTCTTGGTAGTCACAATGAACTATCGATCTTGCCTAGGGTTCCTTTTTTATATACAGACCAATACCGACGTGACCGTACGGCAACGTAAAGTGATTGGGAAGTCGCACTCGCTTCTGGTACACGATTTGATAGACTTTTTCCAAGGGTCGACTGACGATGTGGTGAGTGGGTAAACGTACAATTTTGTTAGGTTGGTAGGTGGTCACTTTAAAGTTTCCATCCTCTCCCGATTGCAAGGCTTCTTTCAATACCCCAAAGTTGACCACTCGACTGGTACGATAATTCAGAGTCAGTCCTTTCACTTTGCACGTCGTGTGCACTTCTCCTTGTTTGTCCCGGTATTCGTAGCCGTAATTTTTGGGACCGCCACTGACGAAACTTAGAATCTTGTCGTCGGGATGCTCGTCTGTCCAGGCTCCTAAACGGTCTCCTTCGATGTTAGGGTGATGTTGAATCGGGTGATGGATGTAAATGCAACTGTCCGTGTCAAAGTACAGGACGCGTTCCCCTAACAGTTCTAAAGCTTCGTACAATTTTAAGCGAGCATGGGCTGTCACGTAAGCCGCAATGATGACATTTCCAAAAGGGTCGTCTTGTACAAAGTCCAGATCTTCTTCGTAATTGACCAAGATCAAATCCTCGCGAACGACGTCCACGTGTTTCATGTATTTGGTTTTGTCGTGAATCATCTGGAAGTAGCGGGAAGGTTCTGTCAAATATTCCGTCTTGGGTAAACACGGTCGTTGTGCCATTTTACCCCACAAGCAATTTAACATCACTTTGGCAAACGATCGCCTGCCTTCGTTTTTCTCGATGTGGTCTAAAGTGATGCCTTCTTGTTCATAGTATTTCTCTTTGAATTTTATTTGGTCTTCGGGAGTGTGACACCAGGAAGGATAGCCGCTGGCTTCTTGCTTCAGTTTCAAAAAGGCATCCACGTAGTCTGCGAAAATGCCTTTCTGCGTGGGGTCACCCTTGTGGTATTGTTGTGTCTTGGGAAAGTGACAAATTTCGTACACTTCTAACAGTTGGTATCCCATGTCCAAAGCTTTGAACAATTCTACGCTGACCCAGGTTCCCGTCAAGGCCCGTTCTTCCTGGGTGTGCTGACAAGGCTGATCTTGGTTGCACGTTTCGGCACAAGTGCGGCACAAGGGAAACATCAGTTTGCCTTGACAATGGTGAGGTAAGACGGGATGGTATAGGTTCGTGGGAGGCAAAACTTTGCACTTGATCAAGCCTTCGTATTGTCGAATGTTGACCAGGTCGATGTGTTCCGTCAGCAATTGCGGGTGCCCTGTAGGAAAGTGACAATATTTGCACACGTAGGGATACAGCGAACACACATCCAAGTATTTGATTTCTTCTCCTTTCTCTTCGTCGGCTTGGTACAGCAAGCAGGTGGCATTGGTCCTTCCTCCGTACAAACTATCCCTCGGGTTCAGCGGGTCCATGAACTGGTAACTTTCCACGAGGCGTTTAAACTCGGGATCGGTTTTCATACGGTGATCGTACTCGTGTTCCCACATTTCCACCACTTGGTATCCTTGCTGTTCTAACTTTAGGCGTCGCTGACAAGTGTCCTGGTACAAGTCTTCCATGGTTCGTTGCAAAAACTGATTTTTAGTGCCACGGTCAGGGTAACAAACAGGACATCCGTGAAATAAGCAACCGTTAAACTCGTACACGATCTTGGGGTTTTCTAAGTCCCAGCCATCGACCGAATGCGTTCCGATGGTCTTTTCGCCCCCTCCGTTGCGGGCATGCTGAATCCACTTGTCTTCCTTGTCGCACAAGTAATGTAGCCAGCGTAGGGCTTTGACCGAGTATTGACGTTTGACAAAGTGGGTCGTTTGAGGACTGATGACAGCCACGGTGTTTTCATGCATGAATCGTTGTCGATACACTAAGGAAGACGCTTTGGCAATGGTGCAAGCTTCTTTCAAAGGATCGACCCCTCCGTGTTCCATGAACAGTTCTCGAAATTTTCCACAGCAACGTCGTAAAATGTCCACGTCGGAACGACAATACTTTAGCATTTCTTCCTGAAAGTCGAAAGGGTCCGAGGCGTGAGCCTGGTACCAAGCGTAGAAAGCTTCTCGTTGTTCGGTACGCATGTTGTCGGGGTCGTAATAGTGAGCCTCAGGTAAATGGGGTAGAACGGCGTGTTGATTGGCTTCCGTATTGAAAAAGTGTGGAAAGTACCCTTTAGCCATTTCTGTCATTCCAAACGTTTTAGGCATTCGACTCAAAGGCATGGCCAAATAGCTCATCGAATCTTTAAACTGTACTTGTCCCACTTGCATGAAAATGATTTTGGCTCCGTTCAAAGTCACTTTAGGACGCTCGGTGCCTTGTTCCATATAGTACCTCAAAAGAAACTGTCCATCGTATCCGGAGAAATTGTGAGCCATCACCGTGGCATGACGATGACAATCTCCGTAAAGTTCGATGTCCTCTTGGCTCCACGTCTTGTCGACGGGGTCTAAGACCCATTGGGCAAAATCGGCTAGCGTGTTCGGTCCCCGAAAGATTTTTTCACGCCCTCCAGGAATCTTGCTACAGTGAGGGCAATGACTGAAGATAGGTTCTTGAATGCACTTCTCGCACGCTCGATGAGCCACGCAGAAATTAGGAATGTGAATGCCGGTCTCTTGCATGCATTCGAAATCGAAAAAGATGAAATTGCCTTTCTTCTTGTGACCATCCTCTTTCTCTGGTGGGGGCTGGTATTTTTGCACGTAGCATTGGTGTTCCAAGTCCACGATGTGGTGACAAATGTGACATTTTTTCTTTCCTGAACATACGTGTGCCTTGGTATTATTGGTACGTATGACTTGTTCACACGTAGGGCACAATCTCAGAAGTTGACAAGCACATTTCTTCTGTGAACCTTGCGTTTTCAGATGTTGTTGGTAACAGGTAGGGCTAACAAACGTGCGCAGACAAGTTGAACAAGGCACTGGTTCTTCGCTCAGACAGGGTGAAGAGGCCAAACATCCTGAGCATTTCGATCCACAATGCTTGTGTTGCTCTCGATTATTATAACCATGGTCACATTTCTCACAGTAATAACCGTATCCCAGGAATCCGGTGATAGTGGTAATGGTATCGAAATGGTCATCGTGATAATAGACATGAATGTATTTTCCGTCCTTAAAGTCTTGCCCTCGAAACAACAAAGACCCGCGCACTTCTTGAGGGTGCACTTTCAAGGTGTAACGTGGAGCTAGGGCATCTTGCAATTTTTGCATCTCAGGAATGCCACAGGGTGTGTCTTTGGACAGGCCAGCTTGTCGTAACAGGAGTTCTGCTTCGTTTCGTTGTTTGGCTCGATCGGATCGTTGAATAGTTTTCCAGGCTCTTTTCCATTGTACCGTGTCGTTCTTGTTGGCATAGGTTCGTCCCACCACGATGGCACGGGCTAAACACATCTGGTCATGAGGATTGTGAATTTGGACAAGGCTACGCTTAATGCTGCGAAGGTCGTTCACCAATAACATCTTTTTGCGTCCGGTCCCTTGAGGAGGAGAGACGTGGGTCATGTCCAATGTGGCTTTTCCATCGGTGATGTCAAACTGGTCATTAGATTGTTGCACGTGTTGAATCTTGTCCATGACTTTGGAAGCGGTCAATTCTGCAGGGGTGCTAAACTCGATCCAAACAGGGGATTTCAAACCGTCGTGTTGTATGGAAAGTCTCAAGCGATCGTCTTCTTTGGGTTGACATTGTTGCTTGAGTGCAGTGAGCAAAGAATCCCACACCTCAGTGATCAACACTTCTGCTTTCTCTAACGGCACTTCAGCCTTGAAATCTTTAAACTTCACCGTGTATTTGTAAGCCGTGGTTCTAAATTTTCTAGAGGAGCGCTTTTCCGTCTCTCGAATGGAATAGTATTTTTCAGGGTTGACTAAGGGTGGTGAACTTGTTTTAGAGGGTTCTGATTCTGGTTCACTCATGTCCTCTTCAAAATCACTGGCATGAATTTGTGCCAAGATTTCAGCTCTGGTACGAGGCGATAGATCACGTTTCTGCCTCTTACTTTCTTCTTCTTTCTTCTCAAATGAATTAGATCGTTTCATCTTGAAAGCAAAAAGTCAAATGACTCAAGTTCAAACACCATGAGCTACTTTATAGTCATAGCAGACCAGCGTATATAAAAGGGTGTGTGTCTTGTCCTTTCACTATTCATTTCACTCTCAAGCCGAGCACAACGATGGAAGAGACTAACCAGATGGAACGTTTCGTCAGAGCTTTGCGAGGGGTCATTAGAAAATTCTCTTCAGACCAGCCGACGGACTACTCTCCTTCCTTTCGAGATAAAAGTCAAGATACTTGCTATATCTGTCAGAAGAAAGGGCATTGGTCTTCAGAGTGTCCAGACCGTCAAAAAAGAACAAAAACAGGGACTAAAAAAGACAAAAGTCAAGATACCTGTTATTATTGTCAAGAAAAAGGACATTGGTCTCCAGATTGCCCAAAAAAGAAACAAGAGGAGTCAGAAGAAAAGAGGGATTCTTCAGAAGAAGAGAGGGATTCTTCGGAAGAAGAGAGGGATTCTTCAGAGGAAGAAGAGGAAGAAAGAAGACAATTCTATTTACAAGAGGCAAAGAAACAGGAGAAGAAGAAAAGAAGAAGGGAAGAAAATGAGGAAAAGACGGTGAAGAAATTTAAAAAACAGAGAGACTGAACAAGGAGAAAGAAGAAGTCAATGAACTTTTTATTAAAGTGTTGTGTTGTGAATTGTGAATTGGATTGTAAAAAATGGAGAAAAGAATAAATTAATGATATAAGGTAAGTGTCTTTGAGTTTTGATCTTAAAATAAGAACGTATACTCACGCACTCATACACAGAGACGTACTATAAGGGTAAAATGGGTGGGGTTTATTTTTGAGTTATTGGCAAATTGAAATTGTATTTCTTTTCGAGAAATGTGGGTGGCCCTGAAAAGGGCCTTTTTTCTTTATGGCGTAGGGGTGAGTTTAAGCAATCAACTTTAACTGCCTTATGCCTTTGCCACGGCCAAGGCCTACTTCTGGACTGCGTAATGTTGATGATGATGATAACGATTGGGTTGAAATCACTAAGGGTGGTACGGTAGGCTTAATCACAGGGTTGACGTGTTTAGCTCGGGAAGGTCGTATTCTCTTCGGTCGTAATAAAGAAGTCCGATACATTTGTTTCAGACTTCTTAACTTCGCTAAAATGTCCAACAGTACCGTGACCGTTTGATTTTCACCCTCTTGTTTCTTTGCTGCTACTTCTTCTTGCTGTTGTTGCTGTTGTTTTTTTCTTACCTCTTCTTCTTGCTGCTGTTGCTGTAGGAGAAAAGCTTGTTCCGCTTCCTTTTGTCGTTGTATAAATTTCTCCAATTCTTCTTTCTGTCTCTGTCTAAAATTCTCCACTTGCGGTAATGAAGAAGGTAACGAAGGTTCCGGAACAAATTCTTGCGAAGAGAGAAAATCCACAAAATCCCAATTCACCTCTTCTGAAAGTAAGTCCGGGTTCCCTTGGGCGGTCTCCCCTGCTGGTGCACCCCATTGGATCGTTTTCTGAGTTTCCGTCATGTTGAATCACTGTCGCATAGATTGACTGCACACAAGCGCTTGCGAATCTATATAGACCAACAGACGTCACAGACAGCTCTCTTCGGATTGGATGTGGGCTGACTGAATTTTGTAACGCGTGTTCGGATTGGTGAATGAACTCAATCCGTTTCAATCCTACCTCTGCCTATAAATAAGCGCAGTTCACTGCATTGATTCACCTGTTCTCGGAGCCTCAAGATGTGGACCGACGTTCAATCTTCAACCCTTGTGTCAACAATGATGTTCAGGACGGACATGCTCATGTATGTCCGGTCCAAGTGGACTGTTGTTGATAGGACAGATACTAGTCTATGGATGAGGAGAGTTTATATAGAAAGACAAGGATGTCTCAAGAGGGTACTTGTGTATGGACCGGCAGTTAGAAGGAGTTTAAGAAGAAGAAGAAGATGTGACAGATGCCATCTATGTTAATATTAATATTAACATAAACCCAAAGGCCCTTTTCAGGGCCAGCCATATTTCTCGAAAAGAGATAGCCTTTCCATTGCCTACCCCTTTTTTATTTTTTAATTTTTAAAAAAAAAAAATCCCATGTTAATTTCCTTTGTCGCTATATGTTCCCACGATTTTTCTCCATGTTCAAAGCCCCTTGTCGCTCAACAGTCCCACGATTTTTCTCCATGTTCATTTCCCTTGTCGCTATATGTTCCCACGATTTTTCTCCATGTTAAATTTCCCTTGTCGCTATATGTTCCCACGATTTTTCTCCATGTTAAATTTCCATTGTCGCTATATGTTCCCAAGGGGTCCTGTAATGCTAATTCCCATTGTCGCTATATTATCCCCCTTCACTACTAATATTTGACAATGATTTGTTGATTTGACAATATCTGGTATTCCAGCAAATGTAATATCTTCTTGATTGAATTTTCGTTATTTTCAGACGTTTTTCAGCAACTAATTATCTCAAGCTACGTTCTACTTGTAATAGTTGTTTTCAATTCCTGTTTATTTCTCTTCAGTTTCTGCAGAAGTTGAATGTTTGCTTTTTTGTCTTAGATAAATACCGATGATTTATTCCAGCTGAGGTTTAAATATAGCCAAAATGTGCCTGAAAATTGTGCTAACCATTTTATAAATCACGTTTCAATCACTAAAAGTTAAAGAAACATTAACATGAGCTGAAAGGTTGAAAAAACTATTTAAAGAAAGAGTGTAGCAGTATTACCTTTATAGCCAGAAAAACAAAACTATTATTGTATCAACTTTTTTTGTTCTGTCTTTAGTAAATTTGAACATTGTGTAGTGGTTGAGGCGATTAAGTGGAAACAGTGCTCCACAAGGAGGTGAAGATGATTAATTACTTGACAAGGTTGAAAAAAGATATCTCCAAAGATGTGCTCGAGTTAGCCACGAGTTAGCAACGACGCACTACGTTATAATAAGTTGGCTTTGGAAACTGCTGTACAAAATGTTTCGTCATAGCTGTGCGAGCTGTTTTAGTTTTTGGAGTACGAGTTGATTTCATGCTCGCAGTTTTAAGTGGAGATGTAAATATCAAACTAGCACGGGGGTCTTAACCGTTTTATTGACCTCTCGAAATCGACATCTGTTATTATACCAGATGCGAATTTTGTTTAGACCTGTAACATGAACGTCCGAGTGCCAAATCGTGTTCTCTGCAGGTATGCTGAAAGCTCATCTTTGTCAAATTTGCTATGCACGGGCACCACCACCTTGGTAAGTGTCATCGTCTTTATTCTTATTAGCATAATTGTTATTCATTTGACCTTTTTCTCCTTTACAGTTTGATACCATTTTTAATACATTATTTTATCAGACCGCGGCATACCGTTTCTTTTTCTGGTTTTCCGTGGATAATTATCTTTGTAAATATCTGTATTAGTGGCTGATTTGTCCTTGGAAAAAAGGATTCGTCGGATTTTTGTACATTATTGTAGTATTTGCAAGACCTTAAAATTGTTACACGCTATGTTAAATTGTTGTAGAGTTAAATTGCTGCAGACTATGTTAAATTGTTTCAAGTCAATATAATTGTTTGCTGGATTAAAATCATCTTGATCAAGTTATGGCAAAGCACCTTTCGGACCGCAGCGTTCTTATCTTGTGGTAAACGGGAAATGTGTAACTCGATTTGGCTCATTCTCATACATTCCTACCGGTCAACAAGTTAAGTTGAACGACGATCACCCATACCTTTCATACTAAAGTGGCTTACCCTGTGCAAATACGTTGAATCTCTGCTTAATGTTTGTCCTAACTGAAATGTAGTACTGTCAAATTTTAAAGTGACGTTATACAATGATACAAACCATTTATATATCAATGTTGAGTTTCAGTATAATAGTTTTTATTTCGTTAAATACGTTCGATGTATCATTAGTTATAGCAAGTAATACAGGACAAGGAAATGGAACACAGCTTGTTACCTCTGGAAACCTCGAATCTTTTGTAGTAAATTTAGAGTATGTGCACTTGGTTATAGCGCCCCGTTTTAAGCAATTCTTAGATTTGTGTGATTACTTGTTTGATTTATGGAATTCGGCGCCATGGAAATATTCCTGGCCCGAACAAATGAGCTAATTAATAGGAGCAAACGTCACGGAGTGAAGTGTTAGTGTGTTTCCATGATGTCCTGGTTCACTAGTAGTGAATTCCGACCAAAACCGAATGAATGTCCCTGTCGTAAAATAGTACCTATTAAAATCTAGTGGTATACATTGGTAGCGTGACTGCAAGGACAGTACTTACGGTATTAAACCGGTAAATTACACAAGGGAATAAATAAAAAGGGACTTGGCAGACACCGTTTATGTCGCCATGTGGGCGAATATGGTGCAGTTATATCGGCAAAATGTGCCTGGAAAGCATACATTGACTGGCCTAAGGTGGCGGAGTTAAAATAGTTCCCATTGTTAGGGAGTACTCATATGTTCTAAGGCGTGAACGGTTGGTGGTACGGAAACATAATGAAGCCAAAACACGCAGATGTATGGTTGATAGATAGTTGGCAGTTTGGTTTATCTGTGGTCTTGCATTAATTAGAGGAAAATTTAGGTATAGAATGGACACGTCGGGCTTTCTAATTTACAACTGAGGTTGTATGGAAGTCTTTGGAAACTCGGGGTAAACTTACGACTTCTAGCGAGAATCGAGCCAGGGTTTGACAACCGCTCGGTCAAGTAAATACCTGTGTGCGTGTAACACTATTAATTTATAATTTTCATTAATAAAAACAAAAAAAATGTGACATTAGGCATATTGTCCACATTTAAGATCAAGCAAAAACATGCGCCCTTGGAACAATTCCAAGACAATGTGTTGAACGACTATCACGCATATTTTTTCATATGATATTGGCTTTTCTTGTGCAAATACACCGAGTCTCTACTTACTGTTTTTCCAACATTCACGTATAGTATTTTGATGATTTATCTCAACTCTACATTTCCTCTACTGTAACACCATTTATGAAATTTCAAGAAAATACTGGCTTGATGATGCGAGACACATTATCGTCAAAAAAAAAAAAAAACTGACGTGTTTGGGAGAACATTCACATTGTCGTTCAACAGTTTGGACTTCTAAATCCAATATTCTCATTAAACTCTTTCATTTATAACATTCGCTGACGAGCATATTTGCTGTGTCGTTGATAGATAAAAAAAATCATTTCAGGCACTTGTTTTGCTTCCTGTTAAGTCGGAAAAGATGCAACACTTCAGCTTTAATGTTTTACATATCTATGTCTGACTGACGTTCATTGTGCATGAGTTATGCTAGCGTAATCCTAGTTTATCATTCATACCTAAGATTATGATTGTGATAAATATTATGGTATTTCTTGTTACAACACATTAATTAAGGAGAAGTTCATGGGAATGGGGCAATTGCCAAAGACCCAAATGGCAAACACCGACAAACCTTTGATATGAATGTTTATCCGAGATTGTTATATTGATGGAATTGAAAGAAATATGGGGGGTGGGGGTGGAGTAAGCATGAAAAGATAGAGTGAAGGAAGAAATGGAGATAAAATTGAAGAAAAGAGAAAGCTAGAAAGCGACACAAAACGATTAAGAAAGATAGAGATAAATATAGAAATCATGAAATAGTAAAAGAATGAAAGGACAATTAGGATAGATAAATGGATACATCAAGAGATCGTGGTATATAGGTAGGTAAGTAGGTAATGTGTATGTGGCAGACAGAACTATTACCGACTACACGGAAAACGTGGCCTCTGTAACCTATTTGCTTGGAAGAAAACGAATTGCGATGACAATGCACTTGGAATACCAAAAATAATTTATTTTCGTATGAAATTATGAAATATAATATACTTCAAGATACATATTATTAGACGTATAAAAAATTTACATCTTTACAAATATATCATTTAAAATGCAGGTATGTACAAATTTGAAAACATTTACACATACTGTATGCACTGAATGGGTTGACAGGCTCGTAGGATCGTCTAATGGTATTGTGCTTATACGCGATGATAGCAAGACGTTATCACACAGCTTGCCAGTATGATGAGTAGAAGGCTTTGTTGAAGACAATGTTAGGACACGGAATTGTCAATAATGCTATTTAAGATCAGTTATGGCACAAGCCGAAAATAACTGCTGAAACAGATGGTTCAGTTTATTATCTACACATTGCCGGTCAATAGTGAAAACAATCTGTCTCTCTGAGTAGGTGCACACTTGTGTGTGTGTGTGTGTGTGTGTGTACATCTTCATCCTTGAAATACACACGTCTGCACATTTGTTCCGACTAAATGCTCATTGAAGCTGTGTCAAGGTTTTAGCAGTGAATCATTAATCTTTTTAAAACTGCTAAAATGGCCCCTAATCTCTTGAACACCACTAAGGCTTCAGTATATCATATGCTATATGGCAGTATACTCGCAGTCTACCTGGTCATAAGTTTGTGTGGCAGCGGAATGTCGTATCCAGGTGGATAGCAACCTCCACGTCGGTTGCCAAAGAAACGCTGTATGACGCTTATTGTCATGTCCACGGTCAGTTTTTTATCTTTTTCATCGCCAAGTAGAGGGTTAACTTCTGCAACGTCTACCATGGAAAGTCTCCCTGTAAACAATGAGATAATACATTAACAGTTGTACCAGTATTCGAGTTTTCAGACCTTAAGATTTCTTTCCTCACTCTTGGACAGAACTGGGTGATTATTGATTATTTATCCTGAACAACGCCAACTTTCCTATCGTTATTATTTCAAGTCTATAGTAATTACTTTGTCCTTCCGTCTGTTATCAGTTTAATTTCTTCAAGTAAATGTACATGTAATATTTGGATTGAAAAAATGTGCGTATACATCATTAGACTGGCAACAGGTGGGTTTCAAGAGTCCAGCAGCATTATTTACATGAGCTATAGCCTTTAACTGCCTTTCATCCTTACTTTTGGTTTTACAGCATAACATTTTACCGCTTGTTGGTTTTAACCAATTTGGTATAGGGCTATCAACTGCTGAGCGTTTCATAAAGTTCGACTCCCTCTGTTCCGTGACATTTTTTTTACTGAGTCACACACTCTACCCATCCTCGTGGCTTCTTAGTTTGTGCAACAGGACTTTACATAAGTACTGTTTGATTTCAAACAAATTTGGCAAATAGCAATACAGTGAGAAATACTTTACTTTGCAAAATATATGAAAATAATTTTCAAGAGTTTTGGTCCCTGTCTGCTACCATAGTTTGGGCTTCCACAGCATAACTGTAGGAAGGAATACTGGATTTCAACCAGATGCATCTTACACCTTTCTAGCGATAAGACCATTCCAGTATACTACAACCTCATGTAATAAGAGCTACGTTTCCTGATTGTTCAAGCTCGTAGCTTTTTGAATTTCAAAGAACAGGTTCCTCTGTCTAAGATCATGGTTACCAAATGGTAGTGAACTGGGCGTTCAGTTGCACCCATCGCTAATCTTTTTATTATTATTATTATTATTATTATTATTATTATTATTGTAATATTATTATTGTATTATTTTTAGAATAGTATTATTATTGTATTATTAGTATTGTATTATTATTATGACTATTATTGTAATATTATTATTGTATTATTATTATGATTGTATTGTAATATTATTATTATTATTGTATATTAGTATTACCTGTGCGAGCGACTTCCTCAGCTATGTAATATGTTTCTCTAAGGGAGAGACCACCAATGACTGGTGTTCCCGTGCTGGGCGTCAAGGTTGGGTCCATTGCGTCAACGTCGAAACTGAGATGGATTGGACGTTTACCCCTAAAAATCATGAACAGTCAATATTTTTGTGGCGATAAGAAAAAGAACGGATATTAATGTACATTATGTAATCATACAACAATCATGGAGCTTACCTTTGCGAAATCGTACACGGTTTTCGTTAGATAATTCAGAACGTTTCAGAAAATACATTTATTCTGATATTTCCTAAGTGTAACAATTTCAAAGAGCTGAAAGCTGAAAAACATGTTAGATCTAAAGCAATGTAGCAATATGGCCTTATTATACCGAAAATCTTGATGCATGTTCTACAAGTGATACTACTGAAAGGTTCAACTTTATTTTTGAAATCTTTTTTTATACATGTTGTAAAGAGTTACTTACTCAGGGTCCACTGCTCGCAATGCTCTCTCTACTACTTCATTAATACCATATTTGTCAACTTCCTGCATGGAAAAGGCTGTAATACCAAATTTTTCAATGATTTTCCTGAAATGTAGAAGATCTAACATCAGGAAGGTTTGCTAGGAATGAGGTACGGTTACACCGAATAATAAATGTATTTGCCATAAGAACCATTGAAAACTAACCTAAATGCATGTCTCGTTTCATAATTTAAAATCTTAAAGGACTCTGAATTATCAAATCTTTTCTCTTTAAAATATACTATTTTCCTCGGACGATATTTAAAAAACCATACAAAGTTCCAAAAACACATGCACCTCACGCGCATCCGCAAGCTTGTCAGTATAACCTCTTTTTCTGAGTTAGAAAAACTTGGAATACAAACATTTTTGGCGAAAACGCCATTGCAAACAAACGCCGCTTCAAAATTATTACACCATGCTTAGGCACGTTAGACAAAAATAAGGGTTAGATTCATGTTATTTTTCAGTTTGTAGTTTCCACTTAACTTTAATTTATCCTTATTTTTTTATTTCCATGAAACTTATTTGTTAGTATAAGAAATCATGTAATACCAACCTCTCCCCGGCGTCGACGTCTCTTAAACCAATGTAGGCAATGTCTTTAGCATGGATGCTGAAATTAAAACCTTAATTCTAATTATATTGGCAAAATTGCTTACCGAATTGTACAAATGCTATTTAATTATCACCAGTGAAACTAATTCATGTAACTTCATTTTTGTCTTTTACTTAATTTTGTCAACTATATCATACTTTTATGGATTGAAATTTATAAAATTTATAGCCAGTTTTTCTTGAAAGCATTTTCAAAGTAAATATTCGAATATTTGCAAACAACATGTATAAAATGGCATATAATTTGCACGAAATCTTAATATTGAAACAGCCACAATAATAACACTTCAAATACACGCGCGTATGTGATTTTAACTGGATTAAAATGCAGTGTATATGATACTTGCCAAGGTGACAGCCATTCAAAACCCGGCAGTTTAGGGACATAAGATTCAAGTTCACGAACGAGGAAGGCGAGTGGCATGCCGTGGATGTTTCCGCTGTCTGACGTCATAGGGGTGTTGATGTCAGCATGAGCGTCGATCCATAACACCACCAGGTCCGGTTCTACCCGCGCATTTCCAGCGATAGTTCCAATTGCCATACTATGGTCACCACCGAGACCGAGGCAAATGTCCTCGGATCTCAACACACGCTCTACCTTGTCCGCAATCTAAATGTTGAACAAACAATTCGAACATACGAAGTTTTTAAGTAGGCATATCAATATCGTTACTTCGACTTGTAATCAACATTGTTAATTATCCAGTAATGCATAACAAAAACAAGAAATATGTTTTAGGAAGCACGAGTAATCCAAACACAGTGTATATTGAAAAAGAAATTATTTAAGTAGTATGAACCTGATTCACCCATCCATGTTAATAGCCCATGGGAAAGATTAGTACAAATGAAACTGGTGTGAGACGATGTTATACATTATTATGAATACGTACTTATTAACTGATGGCACAAATGTCACTTGGCGCCCAATTACTACATCGATTAAAAGAAATTTTGAAAATTTGCAATATTTTTATAACAGACATTTTGTAGTTCTTCAGACTGTATTTTATCAAAGTTGTGACTTGTGTTCAAGCAAAAATGTCGATATAATGAACGTTGCTGGGGTGGAAATTGCAGTAGCAACAGGACAGAAGAACAAAAACTCCAAAAGACCTCAGAGCGCAATATCGTTGAACTAGTTTGAATGATTATAAGCTTAATTGTAAATATTTAGTTACATTTTTTGGGGGGGGTTTCTGCATTCACACGTTAACTTTATTTATTTTGTTCAATTTTTGACTACAGTTCTTACAAATCGGCAGTCTTCGTTCTAAGTGTACTTAAGGCTGGTACTTTTGCACTCCTTTCATAACTAGCTCGATTGCGCGACCTTCACCTGACATTTCTTTATAAGCCAAAGTTTCCTCAGTCAACTTTACGTGGTAAATCATACCACAGATTTTATCAAACAGTACTGATATGGAGAATCAAAAACCAGTAAAGTATTGTCAATATTATTTAGGAAGATGTTACTCTGTTTGATTCCATCCTAGAAATACTTTGACAGTTTGAATATTTTCTGTATTAAGAACAGTAATCGCGTTGAATATTCTCTCCATTAAGAACAGTAATCGCGTTGAATATTCTCTCCATTAAGAACAGTAATCGCGTTGAATATTCTCTCCATTAAGAACAGTAATCGCGTTGAATATTCTCTCCATTAAGAACAGTAATCGCGTTAAACATTCTCTCCACTGAGAACAGTAAAAATCGCTTTTAGTAGTCTCTCCATTAAGAATAGTAGTCGCGTTGAATATTAGATAGCAAAGACTCAATGGAGATTGTACATCAGAAAATAATGGTGCAAATTCATCAACTTTGACACTGGAGATACCATCAAGGTCTTGAACTGATAACGAAACAAATTCAACAAATTATTTTAGTACATGTGAATTTACCGACATCGTCATTTTTTCATCTGAATTAAATGGTAATTTGCAGTAGTCTTTGTATCCATTGATGGAAAGGAACACCCAACCCATCAAGGTCAATCAGAATCCATTGATGGAAAGGAAAACAACCCATCAAGGTCAATCAGAATGTTAAATTAAACTAGTCTATTTGAAAAGCATTCGACTCATCGTGATTTTAATCTAACAAAAAATGTACATTTGTTGTGCGTGGATTAAAGTCGCCCGTCAGAAAGAAAATGTATATTGTGGCATTATATCACTGATTTCCCTTTGCGTGTCTTCTTACAAATCACAAGGATCTAGAACTTGAATCTTGTACCTAAAAACAAAATTACAACGTTTGATATACTTAATAAGGTTCCGATAGATTCACCAAATAACACACCGAATATCAGCAGATAACACGTATTCGAAGTATTTCTGACAATATTCACACTAGTATTTTTTTTATTTTATTTTATTTGTCATGGAGGAAGTGTCGGCTATCGTACATACCAATTTTGACGTCAGTCCAACAGTTCTGGGATTTTTAGCATTTTCTTCCGGGTCGTCCTTCTCAACCTGAATCACTTCAACGTCACCGTGGTCCTGAACGTGACATCCAAGGTTCTGCAGCTTCCTTACAATTCCGCCATTACGCAGGACTTCCGGCCCATATTCAGTACCAACACGGGACTGAAAGATGCAAAAACATAACGGATAACGTAAAATGAAAGTACAGACATGTCTACCATCTAACATGTTTATTAATTGATTTGATTATCAGCAAATACGCATTGTTGTTAGCTTTTAAAATTAGCTGTACTTCATTCGAAACAGAAATGTATTCTGTAAAGTGCAAGACATTTAAAAAAGTGGTCCTAAAGTTAAAATGAAAATGTGAATAAGTCGTGTATTTTAGTTGTCGCGAGGATTCACTGAATGATTAAAATTTGTTACACGGAAGGTACAAATTTACTTCCAATATGTCTATTTAAAATGTTACTGAAATAAAAATGGAAAGCTAGTTAAATCTTAAAAACATGGGTTCGAAATAATGAGATTCCATAAAGCACTGAAATTTACTGAATTATTCAGGGTTTATCTAAGACAATGAACCTTATCACTCACTCTGAAAAATAAACTCGTCCAAACAAATATGGACGCCATGCTGGTAAATAAACTACTTAGTTTGAAATGCACACAACGTGACAGTGTTGTGATCTTTGATCCGTTGGCCGCTATACACCTCTTCCCTTTCCTGGACGATATTCGTCCTCTCAGCTGCCGAAATAAATTTTCGTCTGTGTCATCAGATGCTGCGAGTCGGACGAGTCCTCGAATTTTAAGGAAGAGGTAAAGAGTCGAAGTGTTATGGTCAAGTTGTTGTAGGGTTTAGCGCCATTTTTCAACACATGATAGGCTATACATGGCGGTCAGTATAAATGGTGGAATAAGAACCCTGAAAACCCCCGGAAAGAACCACCGACGCACGAGAAGCCACTGGCAAGCTTTCTCACGTACACAGATTGGCCGATTCTTAGACTCGAACCCATGTAAACAGGTGTGATGGCAGTGATCCGTAACGGTAAGCGCTTTAGACCACCGGGACCCCGTCATTGTCAAGAACTAATGCATGGCGCACATACCATTTGACTAAAAGGTCTCGGACTGGCTAGTAAGTGGTCAACATAATCAATTAGTCAACTTAATTTATGCCAGGAAATCTAATCTAAGATAAGGATTTCACAACGCAGAATGTCACGTGTTGCCAATATTCCGCATGTGTCAGTTCGTGTTTATTGTTGTTGTTGTGGGGTTTAACGCCATTTTTCAGCACACGATAGGTTATGCAAGGCGGCCAGTATTAATGGTGGAGGAAGAACCCAGGAAAACCCCGTGAAGAACCACCGACCCACGAGAAGCTACTGGCAAGCTTTCTCACATAACCACATTAGCCGAATCCTAGACTCGAAACCACACAGACAGACGTGAGATTTCAGTGATCCGTAACGGAGAGCGCTTTAGACCACTCGACCACTAGTGTTTATAGTGACCTGTTTCACGTCCGCATTTTATATAGGAGCGATAAGTGTAAACGTGTTTACATCTTTTATATTTAACTTTTCCAGTGAATTAATCTGTTCATTGACATAAGTGGCCTCATTTAGAACCATTATGTGTATTATTTTATAACTCCCCTTATCCAATAATTTACAACTGGAAATGCAGTAAAATGACTTTCAAACCCAAGCCGAGAATGTGGGCCAATTGTGATAAAAATATTACAGATATGAGAAACAAAAGTGGACTTGCTCAAGTACAAATATCGTAGCCCGGATTTTTTTCTGGAAAAGAATCGCATTTTCACTCTAAAGTTTGCAAACATTGGTAAACAAGAAAAATTAGAACTCAATTCAAACTGGTTTATGCCTAAAATATATACAGTGCTGTCGGCATTTATGCGTACCTAAGGTTTCCGTCACCAATACTGAAGCAAAAGGCATACCGAATACGACAGATTGACGAAAATAAATTACTGCAACGCTTACTGTTTGAAAAGAGGCAATTGTCACCAGAATATTCTGTTCAAATAATATTACTTTTGGACACACGGATACCACCCCCGTGTTTTCATAACTCGCGATATGTCGGCATATTCTGAACACAGCTTTGAAAAGATGTAATATTTATCCATCGGGCTATAGAAATAAAATACATTTCCTTGGACTGTTCGTGTCAGCAGTTCAGTTGAGTAATTAAGTCAGTTTTATAGCTAGTTTTACAAAATTCAACGTAAAAATGCCAAGCGATATTAAGCCAACTAAACCGATCTTGTGAAAAAATTTGTAAAGTTCAACATTTTATATAAAAAATTAAGCTATTATGTGGAAGAGAAACAACAATGAATAGGGTGTAATGTGTTTACGGTGGAAAATGATTAAAGAATTTACAAACAGACTATAAGCCAATGAATTTCTTGAGAATCTCGTTCTAGCGGCAAGTTGACACATTGGGAAGCAGACGATATTGTACGTGAAAAATTGGATTAAAATGCAGAATTCTTTTAAGGTATACATTTCCATCTTTAAATAATGTATTTGTTTGTACGATTCTAAACGATATTTAGCAAATAGGATTTTCTAGGTTACAGGTTCCAGAAGGTAATGGAGTGGGTATTCATGTTGACATTTAGAAATCACATTTTCATATGCATTTCGAGTCAACATGTGGGATATTTTTGTACAGTTTATGAATACCACTTTCCTTAATCAAAGTACGACCGTTCTTTCTTGATACAATTGTTTTTACCCAAAGCGATACGTGATCCAATGTTTACAGAAATGACGTATCGTTTCGCAGAATTACCAGACGCGCAGAATTCGCCGACATGGTGATACCTGTCAATGTGTATTCCGTCTGATATGCTGACTAGCAATGTCACAATTATTAAACATAATTTACATCAGGAAATTTAATCTGAACGTGGTCCTTGATATAGATTTTTTTTTATAACGCAGATGTTATGACTATACAATATGTTTCATGTAGCGGCGGTTTTAGGGCACTGCGGAACGGTGCGAAATGACAATGGGTCCCCAGATCTGTTTTTATATCACTGAACAAATTCACAGAAATCTTATTCGAAAAATAGTTTGTTTTCAAAATGAAATTGTTAAATACTCTGGTTTTAATTGCGATCTCTTTAAAACAGTCTCCAAATTTTTTCTGACCCCACCCACCCATCAGCTAAGACCGCTATTGCATCACCCGAATACTCAAGTTGTGATTTAGAAAAGGAATAAACAGTCAATCATGTATCTACATTAAAACTATGTCACGTGTAGGCAATTCGTATTTCTTGTTTATGTTAAACGTCACACCTTACACGGGTGAAATAAGTGCAAACTTGTTTACATATTCTTGTAAACACTTAACTTTACCAGTGAGCTAAACATTTCCTTGACGTACTTCCAGGGTCAAAATAGTAAAGAACAGTTAAACAGATGTAAGAGACCGAGTTGGATTAAGGCGTGGGCGTAGTGTGTGTGTGTGTGTGGGGGGGGGGGGTATTAAGATATGTGTTGGGGCTTTATTGATTTACACATGCACGTTGATATCAGTCTTTAAACTGCCCTTTACACGTGTACAATTATTATAGATTTACTATGGAAAGTATAAGACGATTTAGATCTATATATGGTTTATTTCGACACGTAATTTTATTCACGGCAAAATGGGTTGGGGTTGAGTTGGCATGACTAGTGAACCTGGGACAAGTGCCCTCCACAATCCGACACTGGTAAGAGATTGTATTACAGCACTATCTTACGAGATTAATATAGGTAATATTAAACCAAATAAATTTAACACAGAATTGTTTTCCTTGTACTGAAACTTCTTAACATACCATATTGCGCAATCTTTTCATTCCGCACTCTCGGGGTATAACTTGCACCACACGTGAACAATGACAGTTTAGTAGATTTTCGATATTTTAGGATGCTTACGGCATAATGATATATATTTTGTAGAAATTAGTGACCGACAAGCTGTGGTGACGTTTGAAATCCACCGTAGTTTTCAATACGTATCATGTCAATATTTTAATTATGTGAAATAAAATTGAAACATTCTTAGCCAGTTTTAAGTATTAGTCTAAATCAAGACGTGTTTATTTCATTCAGATGAAAAACAACCGAGTCTAAAATATGCAATTCCGTTATTTTTTTAAAAATAGCATATAATTAAAGAATTTTACACTAAACCGAAATATAAATCTTTTTGGAGACATAGAATACATTTTCCCTGGTTTATAATTATTTAGCTAAACTGAAAATAGAAAATAATCACTCACCTGTCCCTTGCTGAAGGGAATACCAAGAACTCCAATCCTTTCAGCAGATTTCATTTTCATCTGTTCAACGCTTCCTGGCATCTTGACGAGATCTCTGTAGACGATTTCTAGATAATTCGGCTCGAGTAAAAATGTGTTCCTTCCATGCATACATTGGCGTATTTAAACATACGAGGGCCACGCCTCCGCTTGGGGTGTGTACTTATCGAGCATTTTGGTTGGGCGCTCCTCCAGGCAAAGCATTTGTAAACCAGTATGACCCAGTACCAACTGGTATGCGCACCAATCTAATTTGATTTTTCTTTGGCTGTTTAGTTCCATTGGATGTAATCATGTAAACTCAGGGTGTTTGTAATTTCAGGGTGTTTTGTGTTGTTTCTTTTGTCTGTGTTTTGTGTTTGGATTTGACACATATTCAGTGAGAGTCGAAAACGTTTAAGCTATTTAAAATATAGTTTTGCACGGTTGTTAATTTTTTGTAGATACCACCCGTAGCTGAAGTTAAATCAAACCATAATGTATCGCTGAATACCCAATAGGGCCCCAAATATGCCAATCAAATAATGGGTGCTTGGCGATACACTGTCGTCTCATACAAGATGGTAGACTTCTACCTCTATCCTTGTGTAAATTCGAAGAAATATTTGTGTTTGAGAGCATTCTTCTTGTTTTTAAAAGATGGACGGTTTCAAACATAGTAATACATAAAATGAATTACAAAATCACTTAAATATAATCTCATTTGACCTCTCTGGATCCTCTCATTTTGTGGGGTAGGAAAATATACATATAAATATAAATAAATAGATAAATATAACCCGAACAATTATTTTAATTTTTAAAAAAACGATTAAACTAAGCGCGCGTGCATGATGACTATACATAGAGATGTCATTTACTTCCGGACTTTGTTAAAGCAGGTTGGTAAAAGAAGGGAGGCAGTTTATGACAACCGAAACTTAACAAACCATCAAAAAAAGGTTCCCACACAATAATTTTATTGAATATTTACAAATTATTTACCAAAGAACATTTTTTTCTAAAAAAGAAAAAAGACTTGTATTAATAATGGAAACACTCATACGAGTGTAAATTCCTCTTAACCATTAAGAAATCTGAAATTTGCATGTAAAGATTTAGTAAAAAGTAGAATAAATAGATCTATAGAAAAACACGAGGCTGGTCCAGACAATTAAGTTGCAAGATTGGTGATCACACCTGGGAAAATCCTTGACTACATGGACTTAGAATTACATACTAATATAACGATTTTAAAATGAGATGCTTTCTTTGGAAATTACAATTTTGGTGATCTAATTCACATTTTCATTTTGATTGCAAAATATATACTTTATAAGTGTCGCTTGAAAAGATAATAACTTTTGTATAATATAACTTACACATTTTAAAATAAAGTGGACACCTTGTTGAACTTCAGCTGCTTGTAGAATTGTAGAATTCGGTTAAATACTAAACTTGTATTAGGTCTGTAGTTTTACATAATATTTTCATGTCGGAGTAACACCCTAGTTTTCTTTATGAGCGTTAGCACTCATGTATATATTTATTTGTGTCTGACAGTGTGAGAGAGAGAGAGAGCGAGTATTTATATATGTGTGTGTTTATGTGTGTGTGTGTGAGAGAGAGAGAGAGAGACAGACAGACAGACAGACAGACAAACAGAGGGGAACTGAATTAGTATTTATGAATAACACCCAAAACACTGTAGTCGGTGATGTTATATATAAGCATAGACGTTTTACGAAAGAGCCAATCAGACATGGACATGGATGGGTCTGAACTTTATGTAAATTTTGAGAGGCAAACGAACAAGAATTACGTGTCCGATTTTCGCCTGACCTTGGTATTGAGACATCAGGTTGCATGGCCGGCTTTCTGGAACCGAATGTCGGAATAATGTCAATATCCATGGACATGAAATTGTTGGGTTTCGGTAACAGACCGACAAGTTCATTTTCTCAGGCGGTGGCTGGTTTTGTGGGGTTTGTCGCTGTGTTTTAGCATATTATATACTTATACATGTTGGCCAGAATATTTGGTGGAGGAAGAACACAGAATGAAGCTACGAGCCATGGGAAGCTACTAGCAAGCTTTCTCACATACCCAGATTGGTCAAGCCTAGACTCAAACTCACTCGGACAGAGATGAGATGAACCTATCATATGTAAAGGCGACCGCCCCAGACCACTTGGACACCCAGGGTCCCGGGGTAGAGGTGGGGTGGGATTTTCTTTTGAGCCCAGATAAATACTTTTTTTTACCTCAAGTTAATGATTGTTTCCTTCAGCTTATATAATCGATATATTATTACTTTGTTGTTACTATAAATCATGGCAGGACTGTTTTAGCAATCTCTTTGAAATCAGGAATTTTGTTTAGAAAACATCTCACATACCCCACCCCGCACACACACACACACACACACACACACACACAACAATAAAAGGGCCTATCCCTAAATATTCAAATATTCAAATGGCAGAAAATAACCAATTTCATAAAAGTAATTCATGATTAAATTGTATTACAAAACTAATACAATTAAATCCTAATTTTTGATCTTCACATTGTATGAAAATGTAATGATCACGTGTTTAAAAATCATCAAATAATTTAAATGTTTAATGCTCAATATAGTTACTTTACTTATCCACTTCATTAGTCATATGTTTGCTTTCTCACGGCTAATACTGCTTTTGCAAATTTTGCTAAATACATGTTGTCTTCTGTTCTTTTATTTTCAGTGGTTCAGATCGTGGTTCGTACCACTCAGTACCATCGCCGCTAAGTAAGCGTCTCTGCCCATCTGGCGATTTGCTATCCAATTTCGGATATTATTTCTATGCTGACCACTTGGTGGACAGTGTACATGTTATGAGTTTAGCACTTCAAAGCATTTGACACAAAACTGTCTTTGGCTGTGATGACTTGCTAATGTCAATCAAATATGTTTTGATTGTAATTTGAACTAAGTGCAAATCCTCGTTAAGTCTATTAGCACGTGCTTTCGCAAAAAAACAAAATTGGCCATTCTCATTGGATTCGTTGGATCATTTCTATTGTCAAAAGTTCAGTTTTAGAGGTGAGTAATGTTTGCACGTGACAAAACTCTTGTTTCGGAGGTAAGTAAATATTGCATATTATTCGAAATCCCACAAGCCTAAATGAAGTCATCGGTTTTGAAAATCACCGAACTTTCGACACTTGGATTGTACAACTGAAAAAGAGCAATATTATAATATACCTCAATAACAGACTCCAAACTGCCACACTGCGTATATCGTAAGGATGATTGACATTTTTTAAAGCTACGTTATTAATCAAAATATCGTACATACACAGAGTCGTGGTTTGATGAGGCAATCACGTTTCCTCTCAAACACTTTTATTTCACTAATCCGTCTTTATTCAGTACTAGTATTATAGCTAATATATATTCTTCCTTACATAATCACCGCTCCGGTGGCCTAGTGGCTAGAGCGTCAGTCTCGGAAGCGGGAGGTTGTGGGTTCGATTCCCGGCCAAGTCATACCAAAGACTTACAAAAATGGTACTAACAGCTGCCTCGCTTGGCGCTCAGCATTAAGAGGTTAGTGTTAGGACTGCTTGGCCTGGTGTCAGAATAATGTGACGGGGTGGGACATCATGCTTCATGTCTGTGGCATGATGCCCCGATGCTGGAAATCACCATAAACTGCCACACTGCAGACATCGTAGCGATATGACTGAAAAATTGTTAAAGCTACGATTAAATTCCTAATCACACACACACACACACACTCCTTCCATAATCTAAATCTCACAGCCAACACGAATGACTGCATTCTAATGACCTCACTGCTCAGAGGTCAAACTGTTGATACTGGTAAAGCTTTCGACCTAATCTGGCAAGGTAGTGATCTAAATGCAAAATTATAATTTTTCTGGGAAATGTTTACCATGGTTTGAAAGCTACTTATCAGCAAGCAAACAGGAATGTTTATAATCTTCATATCTACGACGCAATTTCAGGTGTCCCCATGGGTCTATATCGGGGACATTATTGTGTTTTTTTTTGTGTTGTTTTTTTAATCATTGATACGCTTAAAATTCATCAATGAATAGCTCACGCATACCTTCAATACGTAATTTGTACAGAACATGAAATATACTCCACTCAGCAGCCAACGTGTTTTTAGCCTCGAGCGTGTGGAACAGTATTATACATTTCATTCGTTGTTACCCCGGGTAGAGAAAAAATTGACACTCCTTATGAGCAGCGAGCTGGTGATTGCAGGGGCGGATCAAGAAATATGTTGACGCAGAGCATGAATAAGTAGACAAACTGTTCACGTAATGGAACCTGCAGTATTTTAATCATCTCCATGTCACAGTCTTAACCATGTTACTGTTCGGAAAACTTACTTTATTAAACGTTTCCGTTGTGTCGTTCTCATTTTTTTCAACGGGGATAGAAGAGGTGTGAGGTCGTTATTTGGAACTTTATGTTTAGGCGCCGAGATAATTTTTTTTTAACTTGATACAAATTCTATGGATGGACATAATTTTTAGTTATATACATATTTAAATTGCAAAGTTTTATGAAAGCGTGGCTAAGACGGTTACATCTGGTTTCAGTGTGCTGTTCTATGACGTCAGACCTACTCATATATAAGAATATCACCAGCTGCTTGAATCATAGTCTCTTTCAAAAACCTAACCCTTTTGGCAGAATGATTTATAATATGTATTCATTAAGAGTGCAAGAAGTGTAAGAATAACGCTCATACTCGGTTGTCTGTATGTATTCGATCATTAACCGTTTAAGTCCTCTGAAAGATTATGGATGAGTTAGGCAACACCGAGATTATCTGAGTACAATTGTGTTAAGATCAAAAGCCTAATACCACCCAATTTACACCCAGTCCTCACTCCCACCATTACGGTTTATTGGTTGAGCATTTAGTCGAACCTAAGTTTCGAAAAGATTAAATATAACTCGCATATTGATCTGGCACGTATTCTTTTATAAATTCATGTTTAATCTGGATCCAGTTAGAGTCATTTCCGTATAATTAGTATAATAAATATTGGCAGATAATGTGGGTTTATCTTTTTATGAATGTCGCTAGCCATATTTAGCATTTCCATATCGTAAAGTTAATTCTCATTCTCTCTCTCTCTCTCTCTCTCTCTCTCTCTCTCTCACACACACACACACCTATATATATATATATATATATATATATATATATATATATATATATATATATATATAATAATAATAATAATAATGAGGACTTTGTATAGCGCCTAATCTTTAGAAGCTCTAAGCGCTTTACAACATTAGACAACACCTATAAGATAAAAAATATATATAATGATATGATTACAAAAACAAACACCATAAAATTAGAAAACATTAAAAAAAAATAATAAAACACAACAACAACAACATGTTGAGAATATTTAAGGTAGGAAACATTATTAGGTCTTTAACTTTGTTCTTGCAGTCGAAATAAGTGAGTTTTAAGAGCACTCTTGAATGGGATCACTGCGTCTTTGTGTCTAAGTTCAGTCGGCAATTCATTCCTCGTTGCTGGGCCCTGGTATGCAAAAGAACGCTGTCCATATGACTTTGTTGTGATAGTGGGAATAATGAGTATACGATTGTCAGAAGAGGAGCGTAAGTATCTTGCTGGTGTGTACACATGGGTGAGGTCGGATATGTATGTTGGACTAGAGTCCTTCAGTGAAACGTAACACAGAGAACACATTTTGTGTTTGATTCTGGATCGAATGGATAGCCAGTGTAGGGTACCGAGCAGCGGAGAGGTGTGCTCTGATCGTGGTACTCTAAGTATGATCCAAGTAGCTGCGTTTTGAACTTTTTGGAGTAGGTATTGAGATGAACCAGACAGAATTGAATTACAATACTCCAGTCTTGAAAGTACTAATGAACACACAAGTGTTTTAGTGGCATCAACTGAAAGATATTTGCGAATGGAGCTGATGCGTCTCAGCTCAAGATACGCAGCCTTGCATATGTTCATGACATGTTGGTGCAATGTGAGAGTACTGTCCAGAGTAACTGCAACCGTACTGATTGTGTGAATTTAATGTTGGTGTTGCTGATATTTATTGTTTGAGGTAAAGGATGTGAATGATAAAGTCTTTGTGTTGTAATCAGAATAGCCTCAGTTTTATCATCATTCATCTGCAGCTTGTTACATGTCATCCATGATTTCACATCAGAAATGCACCTCTCTACACCTTGGATGGTAGCATCACCTTCAGTTGGGTGGCTAGATTTGTATATTTGGGTGTCATCAGCGCACAATTGGTGAGACACTGCATGATGATCTATGACACTTGAGAGCGGCTGAGGGTATAGCATGAAGAAAACAGGTCCAAGAACAGACCTTTGTGGAACACAATAACACAGATCAACTGGGCTGGAGTGTATTCCAGTATTCCATTTGCAGACACAATTTGTGTCCTGTTGACCAAGTAGGACTTGAACCACAGTACGGTTGTATCATGAATGCCAAATGTATGCTGAAGACGGTGAAGTAATATATCATGGTCTATTGTGTCAAATGCTGCAGACAAATCAAGGAGGGTGAGGACTGTAATCTTTCCGCTATCCAAAGCAGAGAGAATGTCATTAACTACTTTTAGTAGCAGATACAGGTGGAGGGTTAGGGACTGATACGTCAAGATGGCATATAATGCAGAGGTGATCTGATGCAAGGTCATGGGATACCAGGGAGGACCGTAGAATGTTATCATCAGGTCTATGAAGAATCCAGTCTAAAATGTGACCATGTTTATGGGCAGGAAAAATGGACTGACCTTTGCTCCAGTGTGAGTGTGGTTTGGACTAGTTCAAACGATGCTTGGTCGAAACTGAATGTTGTGGTGTGGTTAAGACGTTTGATCATGGAGTTCTTTGTGATGACAGCAATTCCACCTCCGCGAGAGTTACGGGGGAACGACTCGATGGAGTAACCAGTGGGTGTTAGATCCGCACACTTGGGCTCATCGCCTGATGTTTTTAGCCATGTTTTTCTTTCAGGAAAAAGACGTCAATATTCTGGTCGTTGATAAAATTAACTATTTCTGTGCACTTTTCCTGTGGGCCTACTGATTGGGCATTGAATAATGCAATACGCAGAGGTATCTCTTGGATAGTTAACACGAAGGTTGACGAATTAACGTTTCTTTTATTCGCATCTGTTTACATTTAGGTAATGATGAATGTAGTCCCAGTTCGTTTAGTCTAGAGCACAATGTAGTGTGGAGAGCCAAGGAGTAGTCATTTAAAGCAATTGCTGAGGGTCCATCATAGCACAAACGGGTTGACTGGCGAGTATCACGTGATGGGGTTTGTTCAAATGGAAGTTGTAGCAGTGGAGCAAGACAGCTGAGAAAGAATCTAATTGTTCTCGTTTCCAAAACAAGGAGATGAAGAAACACATACGAACTGAACAGCCAATACATAATGAACACAATAACATAGACGAAGACAGGCAACAAGCACAAATGTCATGAAAACGGCACAAAAAACGGAACAGCTGCAGCAGCAGAGAGGGTGAACAGACCATAGAATTCCGACAAAACAAATAAAACAAACAAATAAAAACATCTCGTAGAAAGGTCAAGATTTTTACAAATTAACTTTTCCTTGAGATGTTTTATTTCTGTAATGACCGATTGTACTAATAAAACCTCAGTTCGAAATAGTAGCTGAAAAAATAAAGTACTCTACGTGTTTATTTATTTCTTGTTTATTTTTTTGACGACCAACGTTGGTAGGTACCCTCTCTGCTGCTATTAATTTACCACCATACCAAGTTTGATGAATATTTTTCAACTCGTTCTCGCTGTCCTTTCTCCTCATCTGTTTCATCTTCATCTGTTTCATCTTTATTTGTTCTATGTTTCAAGTAATATTCAAGTTCTGATGGTGGTTTTTCTATTTTGGGATTTATGTTCTTTCTTTTTCTGTAATAGTTCATCAAACTTCTGTATCGATCTCCACCGCAATTTTTGCAAATCTGATATAATCCTCTAACACCGTTGTTACAACCAACACAACTTCGTGGACCAGCATGAGAATTTTTCTTTATAAGATAATTATGTTTCTTGCAATATTCTCCACGGCATTTTTTATTACAATTGTTAGTGGTTCCTTGACGCAGCCACGCACAGTTGTTCATTATATGAATGATATCTTTTTAATTAAGTTTACCCAAATATTTTATCAAGACCCACACGATATCTTGTTCTTGGATCATGTAAATTTATTGTTATAAATCCATGCGGAGTAGCTTGCGCTCGTGAGAAGAAATTTTTGAATTTAATTATATCCATGTCACCACCACACCAAGTTTGATGAATATTTCGCAACGTGTGTGTGTCTACGCCATTAAACACAACTAAAATGTTGCAGTTGTCTCTGATCACCTTCGGAATTTGTGTATATCGTTGAGTAACATAGATCACGTCTGTATTTTTGTGTCTACCTCGGGAAAATATTCTGGCTGGATTTGATTGTTTATCTAGCATCACATCGTCGTATACAACTAAATTATTAATAAATCCGTCTATGGAATCTACGGATGGTGCTTCATCAATATCGGTTATAAACTCTATAACATCATTATCTTCATCCAGTAATCGTGCGTTTTCATTGAAATCTTTAAGTACATCATAACATCGCTGATCATCAACGGATGGTGCTACTAAATATAATTTATCCCATTTCAACCATCTCATTATCAGATTAAGTAATAATTGTGTCTTACCCGATCCAGATGGTCCTATGATAATCATTCTGATGGAATTTGGTAGCGCAGGATGGTGTTTAACTGGCTCTCGTTGCCGAGTTGCTGAGAAATCAATTATATCCATATATATTATAACATGAATCTATATTGTTTACGCTGTAAAGTTAAAACTCCAACCACTGATTTAGCTACGGTTATAACAAAAAATAAAAAAATAGCGTACGGTGGAAAATGTTCTATATGCAGTAGAAAGAAATTTTCATTTTTACCTAATAAGCGCGGTGGTGATATTGCTAATTTGATGTCAAAGTTTCCAGGTGCTCCATGGGCTAAATACAGCGGAGAAAAACATCTACCAGGATATAATTATTGCGGTCCTGGTACTCGACTCGATATCAGGCTCGATAATCAGGATCAACCAAAACCAGGCGAGGAACCAATAAACGCTATTGATCGAGCTTGTCATGCTCATGATGTAGCTTATAAAAGTCAAAATCTACAAGATAGGCATATTGCAGATGTAAAATTAATTCATTCATTAAATTCTATAAAAAATAAAAATATTAGAGAATCATTAGCTAATTGGTTAGTAAGATCCTCGATGAAAGGTAAATTAGCGATTGGGGCTGGTAATTAATAATGGAATCAATTTATTATTCACCAGTTGGATACTGGAGAGGCAAAGCAGCAATTGGTAAACTCGCTGATGCAGCGGCGGTTAAACATTCTACTGCTAAAGCGTGGTTGTCCAGGCAGGCAATATGGCAAATTTATCTACCACGTCCTAAACAAATTCAGTACGCGTATTTCGATGTCAGTGTTCCTAATGAAGTTCATCAAGCTGATATTCTGTTTTTACCGCATGATACTGTACGTGGAAAAACGTACAAATACGCGTTAACCGTAGTTGATGTTGCAAGTAGATATAAAGAAGCAGAGCCGCTATCGGCGAAAACATCATCTGAAGTAGCCGATGCGTTTGAACGAATTTATCAACGAGGACTCGGACCACAAGGTGGTCTGCGATGGCCACAGCTACTACAGGTTGATCCTGGTAAGGAATTTCTTGGTCCAGTATCATCGTTGATGAAACAACATAATACCAAAATACGACGAGGTCATACTGCAATTCATCGCGATCAAGCAATTGTTGAGCGATTTAATCGAACACTTGCTGAGCGGTTATTTGGATATCAATACGCGAGGGAATTTATTCAGGATAAAAGATCTCGCGAATGGGTGGCAAGATTACCAGGCGTGATAGCCGCATTAAATAATGAGATCACACGAACAACCAACATGAAACCCATTAATGCAATTACAAAAATAAATATACCAACACAACGAAAAGATGTTGGAAAACAAAAAATATTAGGTGATGTCACAGTCAGATATTTATATGAGCCTGGTGAACTTGAAGGTGGTAAAGCGAGAGCGACTGATCCTATTTGGAGTGTTACCACACACAAAATATCTACCGTGACAAGATCCACTGGAAGAAACGCAGGTGTTTCCAGACCTGCAATCTACAGATTAGATTCGGCCGCTCCTCAGCGTGGATTTACACGTGAACAACTACAAATAATTCCCGCGGATACACAACTACCACCGCGATCATTTCAGTGATTTCGATCACTTAACTAGCACTAGCGCTAAGGGTGCCAGCGCCTCTACGTCGATTACACTCAAGACAGGTTAACATGGTATTTTCTCGTGTATGACCGCGACTATTATCTTTTCTATCTACGGTAAATTGTCTTGAATCATTACTCGAATATCGCCATAACATTATACAATTACAACTTGCGCAATGATTGTTCTGCTGCTGTTTTAACTCAATAATAAATTCAACATCAAGATCAAAGTCGTGGTTTTTTTTTATCAGATTGTTTGTATCCGATTAATTTTTTTCTTATTATATCATCATCGATGATGTTAAATTTATCAACGATTTCAGGAATTATAATTCTACGTAATTGAGATATATTTCTGACCCTCGATACCGCCAAATAAACTAAATTTGACCACTCGATGCGATCGTCTACAATCCAGACTCGTGTATCAGAAATAGTTAATCCCTGAGACGAGTGGATTGTCATGGCGTATCCCAACACCCATGGAGATTTGTCAGCGTGTAATGCATCTTCGACCACACTGATATCAACGGCTACAATATCATTTAATACGAGATTCTGTTTCCTTGACTCTGTCAAGGGTCCTGGAATATCAACATTAATATTCTGTTTTCGTGTATCTGATGGTCTGTAACACAACGGTACGGGTAATTCTGAATATTTTTCTTTATGTAGTTGAAATAACTGCTGTTGTAAAGCGTCTCTGATTATTTTTCTACTTGCTACGATCAAATCGGTGGGTCTCCATAATTTCAAAAAATCACTCATTGATGTCTCTGAGATCACTCCACGTATTATTTCACACTGAATTTTGTTTGATTGTAATCTGATTAATTTTTTAAACTCCCTCAAATTTGCATCAAGGGCTCTATGATCATCATCTATTTCTTCGTAATAATCAACGAAATTTTTTAACCAATCATGTGGAGATGGTCCAACAAAGGGCGGCGGTTGACCATGATCGCCACACATTATTATGGCGGTATTTTTCGTCAACAACCAATCAAGAAACATTTTTAATGTATCCAATGACACCGTGCATATCTCATCCCAAATAATTATTTTAGGTATATATTTTTCTCCCATCCGTTCAGGAGTCCATGTATCTCCGCGCCACCGAAAGAAACTATGATACGTGCACGATTGTACTTGCCGCTGTTTCATCTCACGTGCAAGTCTATGTGTGGGTGTCAGCACGATTATATCTGAATTTCTAAAAACATTAATCGTTCGAGTTGTTTTGCCGCATCCACCAGGTCCATTGAGATATACTGTCTTATATCTGGTTATTGGATCACTCAACGATGGTGCTTTCGACATTTCTGATATTTTATTACCCTCACGATAAAAATCTCTCATTGGAACATCTGCTGATTCTGTATAATTGTGTAATAGTTCCTTTTTTATTCTCCACGAACCCCATCGTTCATCATTACTTGTAAATTTCATAACAGATTCTAAATATTTACTTGAAATATAAAACGAATCTGTTGCGACTCTGACTGCGGTCTCAGGAAATCTATTAATCATCGATAATAAATTTATAGAAACATAAGCCAACATGGAAGATCTTAGATGAGTATATTGCGGGGATACATCATTTATGTAACTAACGATCGTACCTAATTTTGTTCCGTCGGATAAATGAACGCTTTCTCGATTTACAAATATATTTTTCGCCGTTGTGTCAGCGATTATAAAATCGTACTCGGCATCATCTAAAATTAATCGTGCGTGATGTCTTTTATAATCATATGCACCACCTTGAGTAAATTTTCCTATAATTTTTCTACCGAGATCTTTTGCGGTTTTGAGTTTATTAGGAATATCATCTTCGGAAACATCCTTAAACTCGCTGATAACTTCAGAATCTGACATGGGCAACCAAACATTGGTCTGTGCATGATATGATATAATTGCCTCACTGACCACCAACGATGTCAGTATCATACAATCTAGCATATATCGCAACAAAACTATAGGTGCCCAACGTTTTTCACAAAAATGTCTACCAAACCAAACATAACAAATCTTGTGAAGATTTTCGTTAAACTCGAATGATTCAATACGGGCGAATCCAGTCAGATCAAAATCAGGTAATGGTCCATTAATTGCCACTCGCGTCATCTCGTTTGTTGGGTGACCAAATCTTTCAAAGTACGTAGAACAATCTCCGTATCCCAGAAAACTTCCTGGATAACATGCAACCATATCAACCGAAATAACATCATTGTAATTGTATTTGGTATTCCATAATCCGCCATGTCCATATTCGACGCAACTTGCGCGTACGTCCTCGAGTAAATCAAATCGTGTTGGTTTCCATGAATTTCTCTCTCTGGCGAAATGAGCCGCAACAGATGGAACGGTAAAACAATTAGTTAGTAATTTGTCAGTATTTTCCGCGTGCTTGCACTGTAAAAACGTCGCAAGATTTTTCATCTCGTCATGGAGGGATTCTGTGCGATATATTTCACCGTTCGGTTTGACAAACTGATCAAATTCACCCTCCTCATTACTTTTAAATAACCATACCGATACAGGATCGGTTTTACTTATTTCGTTGATAAAATCAAACATACTATCTGTGGGGTAAAATCTAACAGTTCGATCACGTGGAAATATTGTTACTGCGTTAGTCCATGCGTGCGCGTTATGATCGATAATATTTATTGGAGCTCCCTTCGATTTATATTTCGATTGGTACAGTACTTCTCCCGTTATTGTTGCTACGGTTATTGGAAATTTTAATATTTTTCCTAACTCAGCAACATCTTTTATTGTAGCACCGGTATCACTGGACAACAAATTTTTACAAAAGTCATGTTACTGAAATAAAATTAGTCAATTCTTATCAATTTTTATGTGCTGAACACGAATATGACAGTCAAATTGCAAAATTGGCTCTAGTTTTTTTGTAATCTGCAAGAAATTAATGTTTACATAACGAAATGCATTCCAATAGTAAAAGGTCAACTGTAATAGCCTACCTATAAAAAATCAAGTCATTGACTACATCTTAGATTTCTTCGCCTGTCTCTTGTACAGCTGTTCGGGAGCATCTCTGAGGAGTGTCCAGCAGTAGTCAGCCAGCATTGTAGTGGACCATTTTCCCTGGTATCTTTGTTCCATTGTTGCGATATCTTGATGAAAACGTTCGCCGTGTTCATCACTAACAATACCACAGTTGCTAGGAAAGAAATCCAAATGGGAATGAAGGAAGTGAATCTTTAGAGACATATTGCAGCCAAGTTTCTTATACTTCATCAACATGTCTTCTACTAGTTCCTTATAGTTTTCTGCCCTAACATTTCCGAGGAAGTTTGTAGAAACTAGGCGAAAAGCATTCCATGCTTGTTTCGCGTCACCTTCCAGCAAGTTGTTGAACCGGTCATCTTTGAAAAGCTCTCGAATCTGAGGACCCACAAAAACTCCCTCTTTAATCTTTGCTTCGCTGAGTCAAGGGAATTTTTCATGCAGGTATCGGAATGCTGGCAAAGTCCGGTCAATGGCTTTCACGAAGTTCTTCATCAAACCTAGTTTGATGTGAAGGGGTGGTAGCAAGATTTTCTGAGCCTCAACCAGAGCTGGGTGTTGGATATTCTTCTCTCCAATGGCTACATTCTGCCTGTGAGTCCATTCCTTCCTCATGTAGTGCATTTCCCTTGCTCGGCTATCCCACTCGCATAAGAAACACATGTATTTTGTATATCCTTGCTGCAGCCCCATTAAAAGGGCAACTACCTTCAAATCACCACAGAGGTGCCAGCTGTACTTGTTATACTCAATGGAATTCAGTAGCTGCCTTAAGTTATCGTATGTCTCTTTCATGTGGACAGCATACGCTACTGGAATAGATGGAAGAATGTTTCCATTGTGCAAAAGCACAGCCTTGAGACTCAGTTTCGAAGAGTCCACAAATAGTCTCCATTCTTGTGGGTCATGAGTGATTTTTAAAGCATTCATGAGGCCCTCAATATCGGAACAGAATATCAGATTACTTTCCTTTCTGAAGAAAGGCTCCAATTGCTGGTGGCGCTTTCGATATGCAGTAATTGTGACATCTTCTTCTAGAAGATTCCATTGTTGGAGTCTTGATCCTAGCAATTCTGCCTTGTTCTTTGATAAGTCCAAATCACGAATCAGGTCATTTAGTTCTTCCTGTGTTATTCTGTGTGGGGTTGATGATGCACCACAGTGAAAATCTGGATCACTGCATGCTGATGGACCAGGAGAAGAACAGGTCGACTCACCTTTGTCTTCGTCAGATGAATCAAGAGAATATTCTGCTGGAGGTTCTGGAATAGGAAGTCCCTCACCATGTGGAACTGGTCTCAATGCAGACGGAATGTTTGGGTAGACTATTCTCGACTTCTTTCGCTTCGTTATTCCGCCGGAAAGAGGAGGAACCAAGCAGAAGTAACAGTCATTTAGGTGGTTGCTTGGCTCTCTCCACACCATTGGGACTGCAAACGGCATTGATGACCTTTTGCAATTCAACCACTGTGAAAGCTGTGTTGTACATGTAGCACAGCATATATGCGGAGCCCAAGGCTTGTCTTGGTCACCAACCTTGCATCCGAAGTAAAGATGATATGCCTTCTTCACTTGAGAATTGATACTTTTCTTCTGGTTGGCAAAAGTCACTTCCCCACAAATATAGCAAAAATTGTCCGCGGTATTAACACACTTTCAAGGCATTACTGTTCTTTATTGTACGTAAATGGATAAAATAATAAGTTTTATGTAACAGTAGCTTGAACTGTCTCGCACAACGTCTAAAATATTTTAAATGCTGAACCTATCTGATTGGGCTTTATATAGTACACTGCTTACGTCAGCTTCAGCAGCCGCCTGGCATTAGTATAATAGGCCTACACATGTATAGTACACTGCTGACGTCAACTTACTTCAGCAGCCGCATGGCATTAGTATTGCATTGCATCAGAAAATGATGCAATCAACTGTGGATGATGTGAGCATGATGGTATTATGCAATGTTACATCATTATTCCGGATGTTGCTGCAGTCCTACTGGAGAAATTTACACAGTGAAACATAGAAAATGAGGTATATGAATATCTTCAAAACGAGAGCCAATACAAATTTTTCACGGTTATATTCGTGTTCGGCACACCAAAATACTACAGATTAGGGCCTTTTCAAGTCAGTAATGATTTCACTGTTGACCAGTGTATCCTTAACTGAATCAGCCCACGAGTTTATTTTTTCACGCCTTAAATCAGTTAATCCATTTCCACGCATCGCGTTTGTAAAGTGTTCTATTACTCGTTCGGCTACACAATTTAACCTTGAAAATTTCATCGGCGCTAGTTTATCAACGTTGGGTTTTTTATTTATCTCATAAATTCCATAAATAACCGCTGTTACAGGATACGCTCGTTCATAATACGGTTTGTCAATACCCGTCAGTAGACCCGGACTGGAATTTTTACTTAATATGACAGTTTTATTATTGCCAAGGACAGGATCATATTTGTCACGGATAATCCAACTACCTGTTTCTGTTAATACAATAAATTTTACTCTGAAGAAATATTTTTGATTGCCCTCGTATTCAGCAATGTAGTTAATGATAGTTGCCGCTCGCTTGTCGTTCATTGTGGCGTCCGTGACTTTGTCGACACTGACTTTGTCAGTGTTGCGTATAATCTTGAACGTTGACCATGTATGAGATGCACCATCCGTGTAAAATTCTTTCTTGGCGTCGTGAATTTTCGAGATCAGACTTTTATTTTTCGGATCAACCAAATCTCGCACTGGCAAGTCAGAAGATAATCTGTCAAGGTTGAATTTATATTTAACAGGCCTAGTTTGGGATAATCTCTCAAACTCGTTCATATAATTAAAACAAATATTTAAATAAAGAAAATTATATATATATATATATACAATGTCTCAATGCAGATGGTTGATGATCGGCTCAGTAAATCGATGCAACAAATCCTGCAGAAAGGAATTTTGTTGGATGCACTCACAAAACATACGACGAGGAAGTCTAGGACCAATACCATGTCTGAGGTGTGGTATTGGAGTGCGAGGAAAAACAGAATTATGTGGAAAGTGCCGCGGAAAACGGTTCAGAGAACTTAAAAGATATTATGACAAAAAAAATAATAGCGGTGAAAACGCTATAAAATCCGTGAGGGATTATATATCAAGATTTCAGACAAACAATGATTTAAACGTATAATTTTATTATAATGGAGCAAAATATATTTGTCCCACATCCTGTCATAACAAACTATGAATCAAATATTAATGGTATCATCAGACACTGCAAGTTGAAGAGACAAGTTGGTTATATTAATAATTTTGGTTATCTTAGATTTACAGTTGGAAAGAAACATTATCTGTGTCATAGATTTACGTATGAATGTCATAATGGGATGATCAATGACGGTCTTGTTATTGATCATATTGATGGAAATCCTCATAACAATAATTTATCCAACCTTCGTGTTGTCACATACAGCGAGAATAATACACGTGGTAATACAGGAAGATGTAAGACAATCGGAAAGAGGGCGGTAATTTCCACAAACATAGAAACTGGTGAAGAAATAATATTTCGTTCAATGCATTCAGCTGCAAAATATTTTGATATTCACTCGCAATCAGTACAAAGAGTGTCAGAAAATATATATAAAACAGCTTTCTCGAAAAAAAATAAGCAGAAAATCATCTTTCAGTATCAATAACTATCATCACCACATTATTAACTATCATCACCACATTGAATTAATTTTTTTAATTTATGTCACAGTAGGTCCTCCATACACTACTGAATTTTGATTATATAAAAGAGAGATTACTTTGTAATATATAGTTTTCTTCGTAGATTTTTGATTTTTTATGATCGTAATTAGTCAGTTTAACTAATTACATCGTAATTAATTACTCGTAGAAGTATTATTTATGTTTTTTAAATATTTCCCATCATACAACATTACGAGAGATCATGATAATGTTATTGATCCGCAGGAAGCTGTGTAGGTACAGAACAGAAACCGTTGTCATGGTAATCGATCTGCAGGTGTGTTCATGCCACCGTTATTATTGATTCGCAGTCTGCTTAGGAAAAATGTTGTTTTATATTCAGAAACTGTTATTATTCAGAAACTGTTGTTATAAATACAGAAACTGTTATTATTCAGAAACTGTTATTATTCAGAAACTGTTATTATTCAGAAACCGCTGTTTTAGTGTAAATATTGGTTCCTTAGCTATATAGCTTAACTATATATTAACTTCCGAAACATATGTTCGTAACAAGGTTTGATAGCTCAATCAGTATGGTATTGGACTGTGACGCTCGCGGTCCAGGATCAAACCCCCATGGCTGACAATTTGTCGGTGGTGTGCGCATAATTGCGATTTTTATAATAGTGGGGGAACCGCAAAACCCCCCCGCTCAGCAAAATTCACCCACAATATTGACTTGTGGTTGATACATATTTTCGTATCACCCACTGGATTAATTATTGTGGGTGGGATTTTGCTGAGCGTATATGTTTGTACTGTCCTTAGTTAGTTATATGTTTGTGCCGCCCAATGCATAATCTGAGCTCGCTAATACACTCGACAGGGGCTCTTCATTCATTGTATATAACCATTTCATTGTATATATCCATTTCATTTTATATATCCATTTCCTTAGTTAAATTATATGTTTGTGCCGTCCAATGCATAATCTGAGCTCGCTAATACACTCGATAGGGGCTCTTCATTCATTGTATATAACCATTTCATTGTATATATCCATTTCCTTAGTTAAGTTATATGTTTGTGCCGTCCAATGCATAATCTGAGCTCGCTAATACACTCGATAGGGGCTCTTCATTCATTGTATATAACCATTTCATTGTATATATCCATTTCCTTAGTTAAGTTATATGTTTGTGCCGTCCAATGCATAACCTGAGCTCGCTAATACACTCGATAGGGGCTCTTCATTCATTGTATATGTTGTGCTGTCCTTGAAACATCCCGACGAACTCGCTAATACACTCGATAGGGGTTCTGGGATATTTTTTTTATTTTAAAGATTTATATATTATATAATGAACCATGAAAATATCAATGATGTAATTGTTGCTATTAAAAAATTGAAAAAAGATGGAATTAATATATCTGATGAACTTAATCCTGAAAAAATAGTTTCTGACTTTGAGATTTTACAAGAACGTAAAACCCAGGGGACACACACACTATCATCTGAATACAGGCTCATGAAACGGATTCAGGCGGCAATGTTTCAGTCGCTAGCTACCGTAGAAGATGATCATGTGAAGGAGTTCGTTCCTCTCTCTGCCGCCGTAGAAAGAATTAAATCGTTATTATCCCACGAGTATGAGGCAAAGAAAACGATTAGTACTCGCATAAGACTATTAAGAAAAATTATGTTAGAGAGTAACTTCGTTACTGGTGAAACGATCCAGAGTAACTTCGTTACTGGTGAAACGATCCAGAGTAACTTCGTTACTGGTGAAACGATCCAGAGTAACTTCGTTACTGGTGATAATGAAAATGAAAGTTTTGGTAACTGGGGTCCATGTCAACGCTGACCACGTGTATTGGTAGTCAAAATCAAGAAAATTCTAACTTTGTCAAATTGTTCCTAATAAATTTTATTTATTATAAATTAATTTCATTTATTAATACTATTATTTTTACTGAGGATTTATTTTTTTTTTTACTAAAATCAAGAAAAATGCACGAATTACTTGATTCTGACGGGGTAGTTGGTAGTCAAAATTAAAGAAAAATGTACGAATTACTTGATTTCTGACGGGGTAGTTGGTAGTCAAAATCAGGAAAATTGAGCATTTTCGTTGTATTTTAGTAAAAAAAAATAAAAATCTCAGTAAAAATAATATTATTAATAAATAAAATTAATTTATAATAAATAAAATTTATTAGGAACAATTTGACAAAGTTAGAATTCCTTATTTCTGACGGGGTAGTTGGTAGTCAAAATCAAGTAATTCGTACATTTTTATGTTTTTGAGGGGGTAGTTGGTAGTCAATATCAAGTAATTCGAACATTTTTATGTTTCTGACGGGGTAGTTGGTAGTCAAAATCAAGTAGTTCGTACAATTTCAGTAAAAAAAATAATAAAAATCAGGAAAATTAATAAATCTTATTTTTTTTGTGATAGAAATTTTAATTTTTACTTTCATCGACCAGCTTTTTTAGTTGCCTAGGCCGATTAATTTGTACCAAACACAAATTTGTGCCAGTAATAATAAAATATTTTTTTATTTATTTTTTTTAAGTTGATCGAATTTGAGTCTGATCTCTGTTACAAATGTTCTTCTAACTGTTAAGAAATCCTCGTGTGTAAAAACCCTCCATTACATGAAGATCTACGATAAAGTCTTACGACTTTACATACAGATTTATTACAAGTTCTTCTCCACGTATGTCAATTAAGCGATTAAGGTGGTCTGTGAGTTTAAAATTGATTCGTGTTAACATATTATTGTGACACCGCAGATACACAGGATTAGTTGGTTCTTGCACGATTAAACTTCCAGGGGGAACTTGTGGTGTGAACGTGTACAGGATGTATCCTTGTTGAGCTTGATTTGATCTTCCGAGATCTATTTGATAGCTGCCATCGATTACGTCACAAACCAGATTGACCGCGACCGTCGGTGTTATATTAACGATTCCGGGAGATATGTGTCTTCCGCCGCCGTGTGGATCATTATCATATCTAAGAACAGCTGCTGGTGGAATTAATTTTCTCCATGCATCAAGTATTTTAGGAAAAAACTCATCAATGACATCACTGACAGATTTTCTTAACTCGGTTACACTATACCCGGGAAATTTAAAATTTGGTACATCGGCTTCTGTTAATTTATATTTATCTAACAATATTTTTGCAAAAGTTCCTTCAGAAAATTTTAAACTAAGCATTGCTTGAACTATTCGGTTATTAATATATTCCATATCTGATATAAGCTGATTTAATATTTCCACACGCGTGATGATTTTTTCACGCGATGACGCTGATATGTCAAAAATATGTTCGTTAAAATATTGATTTAGTTGATCTAGTTGTTTTTTACATTCTTGATTGATTTCCTGAAAATATTCAATAATATCACTCCGACGAATAACAAAACTATTTGCTTTTTCACCGGAATTGTTAAAAGCCCAGAACTCATCAAAATCGTGAATTAAAACCTTGCTGAGCATTGATTTATTTTTAAAAATACGTAGTTTTTCCCCGTATGATGGATTAATTTAATGATATGATTGCCTATCCGTGACATAATCAGACTTTTTCGGTTCTGGTGGTACCGGTGTTATCGGTGGTGATATTTCAGGCCAACCTAGCACGGATCTTATCGTGGATTGATAAATATCAACGGCATAATCAGGCGAGTTTATTTCAATCGTCGAGGACAGGGTGGGTTCATGAACATTAATTGATATTTTTGATTCTTTTCCTGTTATTGATTTTATTCTACGCGCAAATTCCTCACTGATCTCTTCAATCTCGTAACTGCCAGTTGGTATTCCAACAACAACCCAGTCAGGTGTTCCATCGGGTTTGTTGTTGTTAGCAAATACGAGCGAATTATTTGCTGGTGTACCATTAAATGATTTTGATCTGATATTTGGCCAGCTGTAATATACTCGTAATTGTGCTAGTGCTATTTCTTTTACTGGAATTGCAGTGGGAAAATTAACACTAAATTCAGGATTAATTGAACTTACCGAGATCATCGTTATCTTTGGCGGAGTTGTGTTGGTCACGATCTGTTGGAGTAATTCTGTCATTATTGATACTTGTATCTTTAATACCGATACCTTCGTCGTATATTTTGGTTATCATTGAAAATTCGAAATCAGATATAATTCCATCACTGAGACTTGCTGATAACAACGAGGATAATTTCGAGTATGCTACCGTCGCTGTATGTAATTTTATTTTGTAATCGTTTCGTTCGTACAAGTACATATTTGTTTTGTGATGATATTAAGCACACCTGCAATAGTTGTTGCTGCTGAAATACAAATAGTCACAGCTACTGGTGCCATCGTTGTCAACGCTGATAATATGACACCGGTTCCAGCAACAACAGCGGATACTGAATAAACAATCACATCAACGATAACCAATCGTCGTCGATATTTTTTTACTTTTACTGTATATTGATCGACTTGATCTTTTAGCGCCGCCTGCCATTCACGCGCTTGATTGTATCTGTATTGTGCACCGTCCATATATTTTTATGCAGTAACCAATTGAGGTGTTTCAGCTACAAATTCCAAACACCACCAGAAGGATGTTGCGGTTAATTTCTTATCATCTGCTTCCAGAATAAATATTTCCTCGGTTCCGTTATTTAATACAACAGATACAACCCCGGAAAACCTGTCGGTGGAATGACGCCATGGAAACGTTGTAAATATTTCAAATTTTGCAGCACTAAACACAGACAGCCTGTACACGCCAGTGACTGTTGCGGTATATTTGATAGTATTATTTTGCTGCGACCATGTTGCAAATCCCGATGATACCGTGCATACGATGTTTGTGATATGCCCGGGAGTTATTCCAGCTTGAATTTTAATCAAATTGGTTTTATTGATAATCTCAGGAATTCCCGCTACGACGTCTTGCTGTGTTCGTTTGATCGTGTCTAGGTCAGTTTTGATATCAACGAGTTTCATGTCAATGGCGCGTGGAGTACCGAAGAATTTATCTATGGCATCATCGGTTTTTTGAAAATTTCTTCGAAATCTTCCAAAAGCGCCTGCGTGAACATCATATTCGGCCCGTAACGTGGATAATTTACCGTCTACGGTGCCATAGTTGACGTCGACGTATTTTTTTGTTGCTGCGTCTTCGTCAGATGTTGGATCTCTTAAAACTACTATTTTGTTCCCGTTCTTGCTAAGTTCACCCATCATTGTGTCACCGGTGTTTCTCACGCGATTAGCAACACTTTTTGCAATTTCATCTCTGATGGTTTTAAGTGACATACTTGAATCTCTGATTCTACCACCGTCAGTAAACACGGGAATATTATCCGTAACTGCACCAAGTACTCGCCGGACTATATCATTCCATTTGATATTGCTGGTTTTTAGTTTACCATATCGATCCTGAAAAATAACAACTTCATCTGGGTCAACTCCAGCCAGGTTCATAATATCAGCGAGGTCATCCTTAGTCACATACTTCGACAGATCAACGTCGCCGGGCTTTTTCTTAACGCGTGAAGAAGATCTTCCGTAAATATCAACCATTATAATAAGACCCGTTGTTTAAAACGCCTTACGCGCAACAAATCGGTTGCTTGTATAATCGTGCACGACTTTATGTGGCGGCCTGGATGATTTTGATATAGCGTCGAGTACATTAATTACTTCACGGCCGCATATTGGCGGATCTGTCATTGTTTGTGTGGGTAGCGTTGAATACCAAACTTTCGAACCTCTGGTTGTTGCGTGGAGTGATGCGACATACTTGATAAATTCAACAGGTGGAGCTAACCCGTACGAATCAAAATAAACAATTCCACGTGGATCAACCGCGTATGATACCCAATGAGTACCAGGTCCAGAACGTTCATCGAGATTAATAATACCTGTTTCAAGTTTGTTTGGTTGTTTCGGTAATTGATCTCGCATAAAAACACCTCTAAAGGCAGATATTTTTAATTTTTTAGCAGCATCAAGTAAATCAAAATTTGATGCTGGAACGTCTAACGAAGTGACCCTGGAAGCCTTAGGCCTCTCCCCCAACGAGATCCTGGCAATTTTAGACCGCGTCCCTTTTTTTTGTTATATCGTCCACCAGTAACTTTTTCGAAAACTTTTTTACCCGCCGCTCCAGCAGCACCTAACGCAACTGCTTTTGCTACGGCTGGAGCAGCTGCAGCTATTAATGCCGGAATGGCCGCGAGAAATGGGAATATACCACCCGTTTTAACCATGTCTTTGATGGCGCTCGGGGAGAGATGGAATTGAACTCCAGTTTTTGATTCTAGGGCTTTATTGAAATGTTTAATCTGATTATTTGTCAACGATAATTTGTTTGGACCACCACTAATCTGATCTCGTTTTAGTGATATTTTAGTTCCGCATTTGTTGGCGGTTTTTGATTGAAGCTTTTTTACCTGACCGGGGGTCAGAGTAACATTAACATGACCATACGACATTTTTATATAAATAATATTTTTCTAAATAACACGATTAAATATTTTCCACCGGTGCATCAACGACCCTCATTCGACCACTACCACCTTCAAGTAACATGGCTTTGTCGCTAAGTACGACCGCGATCGCTCTGTAAAAGGCACCACCAGGTGGTGGGTTAGTAACATGAGCTCGAAAGTGTATATCAACAACAGATTGTTTGGATAAATCAAGATGTTTTAGCGAAAAATAATAAATCGGATATAGACCTGTAAAATCTAATTGTGATATTTGCAAACCGGTATCTATATTTTGATCACGTCCCATGAATGACATTAAACGATGATATGCGCGCGCTACATGATTTTGTGCATAATTTAGTTGTATATTTTCTGTTGGTTCTTGATGTCCATTTATCCGTAAGGAAACTTCATTAACTCCAAGGTTATCAAATATCATATGTGAATGTTCTTGATCATTTATCCGGTCAATATTTTGCAGTGCAATAAAAATATGTCGTGGTGCAGAAACACCCTGTTGTGATGCTATATGCCATGTAAATAAACCATTAATATTGCTTTGAGCAGCATCTGTGGTTACTGTTAACCATGATAGCAATGATTTACCGCCTTGATCCATAAAAGATAGTAATTTTTGTTCCTCAGTAATAGATGGAGTTATTACTGGCATCCACAATGAAAGTTTTAATATATTTACTTTACCATCAGCAACACCAGCACCTCGCCAGATTGCATCATTATCATCACCTTTTCTTACGAGCACAATTGTGTGTTTAGCTCCAAAGATGACTTTTCTAACATTTCTGCAAAATCCAAAGATGTGAGATAATGGAATTGCACACGAAAAATTTCTATTATCTCCCGACAGCGCCGCCCGGCGTGTTGCAAATCCCAGGTTGTAATTCGCATTAACGCCTGCTATAATATCAAAAGCAGCACCCGGTCTGTCTTCGTGTTCAAAATCAACCGGTTGTGGATTAACTGCAGTATCTACTGGTGTCCGTATTTTGGTATACTGAACATGATCAGCGTGGTCAGTAATATCTTTGGCAAACATCATTGTTGGACCGGCTGATCTTGTAAAGTCGTCAGAATATCTCGCCAGACCAATTATTGTTGTGGCAACATCAACATCCTTCTGAATTGATTCAATATTTTTTCCATCAATCATGTATGTGGCGCTATCAAACAACGCCATAATCCCGTTGTTGACAAAACCAACACGCAAATTAGCAGCATATGGCGTATTAGCTACAACATTCGTTACAAGTCTACCTTCTACTTCAATAAACGCCTCAGCGGGCAAGAAATATCTACTTGTATCATGAACCTGTAATTCGATTCTCCCCCGCTGATTTGGTAGTCTTGCGTCATAAGAATAAAATTGATAATCACGTATAGATTCATACTTAAGGACAGGTGCCTCCATATCAAATGCTGGGTCTGATTCGCGCCTGAACATTTTTATTATAGTTACCATTTTTCAAATGATGATTATCGTCGACGAAGACCACTTCCTGCTATTAAATTTGCTGTTATATTTTTTTCTGCTTCTTCAGATATCGCCGCTAGTTTTTGATTTGCAGCCTGATTTATTATTTTACTTACGTCTGCGGGCATAATTTCAGTACTTGCCAGTTTCACCGGTGGTTGTTGTTTTCGTCGCAATAATCGTGCTAGTCTTTCCTTGATCGCCGAGAACGCCTTACCAGCAACATTGACAATTGCACCAGGAGCTTTATCACGAACAATATCAATAGCCTTCATCGATAATTGTTTTGCAACAGGTGCTACTTTTGGAGCTATCCTTGTAAATAATCCCCGAATGACATCACCAAGTCCATCTCCGTAAATAACACTATAGATTGGTAATCGTGAGTTCACCGCTCTGACCTGTACAGGTTTACGATGATTATCATGCACAATCATCTTATTTTATTTACCATTTATCTAATCGCAGTGACTAATCATCAACGAGCTCATCAATAAGTTCTCGGTAAACGCCAATATCCATGATACCACCTTGAAATAGTCGCCGACAAATATCAGCTGCTTCATTGGTTATTTCTGGTGAATTATTTCCGGCACGTTTTCCTCCTATGAGAACTTCTAACCGTGACACGTCATTGATGATATTATCAGGACATAAACCAGATCCTGTTTTAGGTTCATCTTGAGGTGTTTTAAATACTGGTGGTTGCATTACCGGAGTAAGTACTTCAGTGGTGGCCGGGGGTGAGTCACCTTCTCGAAATCCATGCGGTGAATCTATCGGTGTAAATGTTATATCCGGTGCAGAAATTTTACGTAAAGGTGAAGAAATTTTCTTCGAGGGGGGTGATTTAAGTGACTCTTTAGCCTTTTTAATTTCCGACTTCAACCTTTGCTGCGGCGAAGAAGATTGCTGTTGTTCTATTTGTTGCAGAGGTGGAGGAAGCTGATACTGGGAGGACTCTCCTTGTCCTAGTTGTTCCCGTCTCCCTCTAAGTCTATTTACTTCTTCATTAAATCTTTCAAATTCTTGACCTCTAGCTTGTTTTTTATTGTAATATACGCGATATATCCATTTAATGAAATCATCATCATTTGTTTTTCCATAAGAGGGTTTTAAAAAATTAGATTTATTAGATATATTATCTAATGTCATCTTAGGTAATTTCTCTCTTTCAGTTTTTCTAATTTCCTCAACAATTCCTTCGTTAAATCTTGCAATTAATTTTAAGCTCTCTCATCCTGATTTGGATTTAGATGCAAGTTTTTTTCTCACATCGGCGACTTCAGTACGAAGTTCTCCAATACCTTCAAGTATTTCCTCACCAACAGGTGGAGGCTGAGCTGCAGCTATGTCAGTTGGAAGGTCTCGTAAAATCTTCTTTGCCTGTTTAGTTCTTCTTGCTATTTTTTCTGATACCGGAAGAAGATCTTCTTTGATGACAGTTGTAACTTGTTCAGTAGCTGCAGTGACGGGCTTAAACAGTTTTTTAGTGTCCTCTTCGTACTCAACTCGTGCTTCTTGCTGCGATTGTAGATTTTTTCTGAATGAGTCTCTGACAGGAAGAAATTTTTTAATTGTTTCTAATCGTTCTCGTGCTGTTCTTGCAGTATGAGATTCTGGATGTATCATTTTATTATAACATAATAATTTAATTAATATCAGCAGAAGAGGAGCAGCAGAGAGGGTACCTACCAACGTTGGTCGTCAAAAAAATAAACAAGAAATAAATAAACACGTAGAGTACTTTATTTTTTCAGCTACTATTTCGAACTGAGGTTTTATTAGTACAATCGGTCATTACAGAAATAAAACATCTCAAGGAAAAGTTAATTTGTAAAAATCTTGACCTTTCTACGAGATCTTTTTATTTGTTTGTTTTATTTGTTTTGTCGGAATTCTATGGTCTGTTCACCCTCTCTGCTGCTGCTGCATATATGTGTGTGTGTGTGTGTCACGTTTGCCTGCCCGCGATTACGTAAGTCAGGAACAAAGGAATGGGTTAGCGCAATGAGTATGTCGACCCTACACTGCTACGGCGATTTTGTTTGTACAAGAACCCTTCGTTAGGTGTTAACACTAGCATATGGATGTTAAAAGCTTTGTTCTAAGAACAAAGGACCTCGAGGGTCCTCTATTGTAAATCTCTCCGCTTGACAGATGGCCTGAGGCACGTCTGTTAATCTGAACCGACTGGGCGTAGAATTGATATCCAATCAGAACTGAGGAAGGGTGGGGCCATCAATTCCAATCAGAACTTAACAGTCATTTGAACTAATAACTAATTAGTGATTTGTAAGCCGTCGTACTGGTAAAGCAGAATATATTTCACTCCGACGGAGCCACTCGTGATTTGGCGGGAAAACTCTTAGTACATTCTAAGGACAGAAAGCTTTGTAAAGGAAGATTTTGGGGACAGAGTAGTGAAGTCCCGAGTCTCAGAGAGACAGGATGGAAATAGGCGGAGAACGCCGGAAGGAGAAGTAGAGAATAGAATTAGGCGGGAAACAAGCCTCGTTGAAGGAAAGAGAGAAAGAAAAGGAGGAGGAGAAAGGAAGAAAAGGGGAGGAGGACAGGAAGAATCGGAGAACGCCGGAAGGAGGAAAGCAAGTGGCGTAGTAAACTCAGATGAGTAGAAATCAAGTACAGGGGAAAGCCAGCTCACACTAAAATCACGTGATGACAGGTTGTCACATGGTCGAGAGGAAGTAGATTGGTTGAGAAATTACTATCGTTAATTTGTATTAAATTGTTATTCTTTTGGATTTCACCTTTGTGTTTTTAATAATTTAATTGTCGGTATTGCTGACTGGGGGCTCAGAGCTTTACCTCTCTATCACTAATT